>BROG01000476.1:0-577987 GCA_030159075.1 Atrina japonica | reverse complement strand
TATATATATATATAACCTGCTGTAATACCGTAGGTTATCGGCAGTCATTTCATATTTCGTTTCATATATCGTTTTCAGCGTAAAAACTGCATGAAATCAAAAAGAAGCAAAAAATCCCGCCTATCATGGATGCAACTCTACAGCTATATGCGTTAATGACTAAGCTCACAATAGGATCTATCCGCGCCTGCTCATGAGACGTTATATGACTCTGCCGGTCAAGTTACTGTATTAATCATTTAAAAATAACAAAAACTATTTAAATGCATTTATATATTGTTCATTTATTTGGAAAAACATATAAATGGAACTCTTTGTGTACAGTGTACTACGTCGTATCTATTAGGTGAAATCACCTAGACAGAAAGTCGGATTACACTCTGTGAAATCAAGAGCATCAACCTCGGAATATTGGTTTGTTTGGTTTGTTGTTGTTGTTGTTTAACGTCCCACGCAAGAATATTTCACTCATATGGAGAGCCACCAAATGCCGGTGAAGGGATTCAAATTTTAGCATTTGCTCGGCACTTACGGCCATTGAGCAGTGAGGGTTCTTTAACGTGCCGACACCTACTGCGACACGGGACCTCGGGTTTTACTGTCTCATCCGAAGGACAGGAAACCAACCTGCCGCCGGTTGGACTCGAACTCATGACCTCATGATCAAGAGTCAAGCGCGCTACCGACTGAGCCAGGCCGACTCTAGGAATATTGGTAGTTATATAATAATATCATTGGTTCGATCTTGAAAAGTTTCCAACACAATTGAAATTATAGAATTGTAGTGCTGAAAAGTATTACAATATATGCTAATTTTCTTTTTCAAACGTGTCAGTAAATAGCCACTACAATAAATAGAAGCCTATTTATCGACTGTTGTTATCTCTGGAAGACTCTGTGGTCTCACAGTGTTGTAGGGGAGGAATACTATCTGAACATTGGGCAAGACATTGAAGAATGCAACTTCTTCCCTTACGGGAGATTGATTTAATTTCATGGTATCCGAGGTTAAGCCATTGAAAGTGGTAATAAAAGTAACGTCACGGCACGAAACCATCCAGGGTTAGAGGATCTTATACTTACTGACAAGACGTTCGATACGTGAATACGAGAATTGTCCTCGATTCAATCGAGTTTCCCTCAACAGATTTGGGAGCTTTATAATATAGTACAACTTTCATTGTTGTTGCTGTTGCTGCTGATGCTGCTGTTTTGTGAAAGTTATATATTTGTTGTTGTTGTTGGTTTTGTTGTTGTAGTTGTTGTTGTTATTTGTTTATTTCTTCTTTTTGAAAAATAATAACTTCCGATTTCATCATGATCATGTTTATACACTCACCACATACAAAACTAACTTGATTCCAATAGTATTTAATACAAATGTGTCCTGTCACAGAAACAACGTACTTACCTGCTATGCTCAATAGACTGGTAAATAGCGACCATACAAATGAAGGGAAAGCAACAAATTATTCAAGTAACGCAACATGCACAATACCAGCCACATAACACAATGTACTAACTATAATCTGTGATCCTAAAGCAACGATCATCACGGCCCATGCCCAAACTTTGTCCATATCAACCTCATCAGACATCATCTCATATCAGGTTCTCTCATCTTCGCCATTAAAGTCAGTCGCCATCATATAACAAAAAATTGTTGAGGTGCCGTAAAACAACATTCAAACAAACAACACCTCCTATATTACATACAACAAATCCAAATTGCATGCCACCTTGATTTTAGAATGTGTTCAATTTCATGTTGAAATGTAATAAATTGTACTTTATTCGTATCTTAAAATTATATTTTTATTTTTATGATTAAAGGAGCATTAGACGCATTTTTTATTTCAATTTTTCTACCGTTACTCCTTGTGCTTGATGTACAATAACAAATAAGAGCTAACAAACGCAAACAAATCTTATATTCCTAAATATTTTGTGAAAATAAGGTAAGGTCCATTGTGTTATTCATATACTAAGGTTGAGTTAAAAAATTGCAAATGCAAAACATGGGTTTCTCAAGCAATTTTCACAAATAATAAAGGAATATAATTTTTTATGCCTGTGTATACCGTATAAGTGAAAATGTTATCGAGACGCAAATTTAGCGTTTTGTCCTAAAGATATGGTGTATAATTTTAGCGAGAAGAAATTTTAGCGTTTTTATTATTAAAAAGATATAACTCTTACCTTCGATGAGGAATGAATTTTTAGCGATATTCAAATTAAGTTATCTCAACAACGGCGCTAGGAATGCCAAAATTTAATTCTCGCTAAAATTTCTGCTTATACGGTATATCTTTTTTGTTATTGTAGATCAATCTAAGTAGTAAAAATAAGATTGGATTTTTTGGAAAAAAACACGGTTAAAGGCCCTTTAAAATATGTTGTTGTAGGTGTACGAAACACACATTATAATAATTCTTTACTGGAATACTATGTTTGTATGACTAATCTCTTACTGATACAATACATGTATTAACCTAATGAAAATGAAAGCGGCTCATTCTCAAATGGACATATATAATCGCGTTAAATGCTAAAAGTTAACTATTGGACATCAGTTAATGAATTAAAACAGAATGAAAATAAAAACCCTATAAATGCTTATTACACGTTATAGCCTTTTTGTTGTTCTTTTTTATTATCATTATCAAATTTGGGGGATTTTTTTAAAATATCATAATTTTACTTTATTGTAATACTAAAGCACGTTTATAATGAGATATGCGAAGATTGCAAAAGTGTATATTAGATAATACTGGATATCACAAAAAACATTATCTCCTTTGAATTACGAATCGTGTTATATCCACTTGTTAATCGGTTTGATTTGATAAATTAAGAAACCAATACCACCCGGAATTTGTTCCATGATTATACTGATGCACGTTTTGCCGACATGGGAACCTAATGCTGTCCTAAAATAAAGTTGCTTACAAGTTGTTGACATGTTAATCATTTTACTAATAAAACCTGGAGTATTTGGTTATTCCTTTTGCATATTCCAACATTAGTGATAAACATAATTTAATTTCTCATTCTCGATATGGGAATGTAAAACAGCGAGCCTTTGATTGAAAGGCCTTTTTTACAGTAAAAATACATTAAGATGATTGCTTACAGTATATATATTCAACGTTGAACACATACAGAGTAACAGTGGGATAATTCATATTGTGTTCCTTCATTATTGTAATATTTATACCTAAGTAAAAGTGAAGAAATACCCATGGATAATCGAAACTCCAAGTCCACTAGAATACGACAAATCAGATATACAAACAGTCCCAACATTAAGAACAATCCCAAACAGGACTAAACCAGGCGTCCCCTGTTAACATGTCATACCCGTGACAAATGTTACATGGAAACCTCTCGATTCGGCGAAAACGTCAAATTCGATGAAAATGTCATCGGCTATTTGTGTGTGTCTGCCTGAAAGCGACCGCTCTTCCACAAATCCAGTATTACAAACACGTCGAAAATGTAATGATGCGTCGTTTGGAGATGAAGAATGACTCACTTAGAACACATTATTCTATGATTGTTATGTATTAGTGTTGTCATAAAATAGGTCTACCAACATAAATCGGTAAATTCTGCCAAAACTGTACTAATATTGTTTTTTTTTCTAAAATATGAATTTTCATGTAAACCTTTTTGTCTTGCTCTTATTTCATGCATTGTTGCTCATACGTATGTGCATACGTCCTTTCACGCCTGCTATGATTTAATCCTGACTCGCAGAGTTTCTAAATATGTTACAATTTATCTTACCTTTATATATCTGTTCCTATTTATGTGTTAAATAAAAAAGTCATACGACCTCTGTATGTATTTATAGGGCTATTATTGTTGATAATATTGTACGCCTGGCAATGTTTGTCCACAGTTTTTGACATTTACCTTTCAGGTGCTTCGAATAGTTATATTTATGTATCATGTATTATATCTTCTGCAGTGTAACAGGATCGATTACAAATCTTAATTCCACAAACCGAATTAAACAAAATATAATGTGACGTCACGATGTATATTGAGATATTAATCCGTGGTGTCTTGGTTTCACAAAGTACTCCTTACCCAGCGAATTGTTTTGTATTGTAATCTAACACGTAGATGCCTCTGGGTTTAAAGTATTTATGGTGTGTCTTTCTATTTGTATGTCTAAGACAAAACGTGATAAAGTTTCATATATTGTAAACTTGATGAGAATAAAGTGATTTACATATCTGAAGACACTAACTCAAATTTCATGAAATTTAGAAGAATATTTACAAAACACATCGACATCGTGTATATGAATCGTTGGGGATCTATATACATGTATGTACATATCGACGTGCAACTATTATAGGTTGGATAAATATGATTAGCTTAGTGAACAATTTTCATATTTCCCTCATACAAGGGGAATAAATTGTTAAATATACAAATATGAAAAACTCAAAAAGTAAACAACTACCATTAAATCTTCAAGAATATTTTATTGAAAACAACATTTTTCAATACATTTATGAAAAATATTCATTTTGATGATCTGAAAATGATTCTATCAAGAACGATAACTCTAGTGTGTTCGTGATGAGAGGAAATATGACAGGGAAAAATGGAGTGCCTGGT
This sequence comes from Atrina japonica, assembly GCA_030159075.1. Lineage (NCBI taxonomy): Eukaryota > Metazoa > Mollusca > Bivalvia > Pterioida > Pinnidae > Atrina > Atrina japonica. The sequence continues at coordinate 573,352 of BROG01000476.1, read as the reverse complement.
CACGTGAATGCGTTTGTCCAATAAGGATTAAGAATCTAGCATAGAGGTATGATGATACTAGTTATGATATCTGTGAGTTTTATACATATGTGTATTCGGCAGCGATGTGTGTCAATACCTGATTTTCGCCACATGCGTATTTTACAATACCACTTGCATTTAATAATTATTTTTAAAAAAAACGCATTCAGTCTTGTGTGAAAAATTTTACAATTTATTTCACTGTACCTGTAGTTGAATCGTACCCGATTTTCATGTAGTTTACAATACAACGCTAAATGCGTATCTTACAATACCATTGCATTTAATAATAATGAAAAAACATATTCAATATCTAACGATGGTGGAGGAAATTCGGTTACAATTTACCCCGGAAAAGATCGTCCGCAATGAAACTGACAAATTTCCGCACAAAGCCAGATTTGGCTCCAGCGGGGCTTAAACTCGGACTAACCAGAGGTGACATGAATGCGTTTGTCCAATATGGATTAAGGATCCAGTATAGAGGTATGATGATACTAGTTATGATATCTGTGAGTTTTTATACATATGTGTATTCGGCAGCGATGTGTGTCAATACCTGATTTTCATAGTTTTCAATACAACGCCACTTTTTCAATTTCTTTCATTGTACCTGTACTTGTTGAATATTATAAACATAATACCAAAGTTATAATGCTCAAGACGATATCATTTCTGTCAATTAGACTTCATCAATTGAGCTTCAGTTTGAAATGTATGTGTATTTATTAAAGATAAAGTGGTATCATATAAGGCCAAATAATATCTCTAAAAGTATAGCCGAAATCCGTCTAAGAGGAACCACTGTAAACATAATGACTATCTTAGCATTAGAAAATTTTCGAATTTAAATGTTGTTATCAGTGCGAAATATTGATTTAGTATAAGATGAATAGCTGGTATCGAAATACCAGGTTCTAGGTTTATGTATACCCTCGGGGACCTCGCGGTCCACCAGCAGTGGCAACGACCTAGTGGTTACAAATATTATAAACATAATACCAAAGTTAATTAGCGTTTTACGCAACTCTCAAAACTTTTTAGTTATGATACCGGACAGTATCTAACGATGGTGGAGGAAATTCGGTTACAATTTACCCTGGAGAAGATCGTCCGCAAGTAAACTAGAAAACTTTCTCACAAAGTCAGCTTTGGTTCCCGCGGGCCTTAAACTCGCGCTAACCAGAGGTGACAGATTCTATTGTTTAAAATGCGTTGCTCTAACCACTCACCCATAGAGGTTTTAGTTAATAAAACCATACAGTATTTCTTTCTGTGTAAAATGATCCAAAGTCTTCATAAATGTAAATCCATTTGTTTAAATACATGCTCTATATCATTTGAAGTACCTGCTAAAGACTCGTTTATGGCACCTGTCAATTTATTTGAAATTTGACTCCTGGTTCTTCAGAAGTCATTTTAATGAAAACATTAACACACAGAGGACGAAGGACATTGTACAGGTGAGCTAATAAAACACTGCAAATATATAAGTGCATCCTTGATTAAAATTCATTACCAGAAAAATATTATTACATTATTTAAAAACGACAATTTTACGAAAGGAGCACACAAATCGAACAAAGTTTTTAACAAAGTCACTTTAGATGGGAACTTCACTAGAAGTGAAATACATCATGATTTAAAGCAGAATGCGCAAACCACTCGACCATGGAGACAAACATTGCTCGTGTGTAAGGTTTGCATGATATGTACGCTTGTATACATGTACGTATTTGAAAATATTGAGACCTACAAAACTGTTTACGAATATTATAGATACCCCTGTAAAAACTGATCGCCACCATATAAGTGAAAAAACATCAATAGAAAAGAAGAACATACAACTACTAGACGTTTCTGGATTTCTATATATGGTAGTTGTTCTATATTGTACCTAACTGTATTACTGATACAGCACATAACTACTAGACGTATCTGGATTTCTATATATGGTAGTTCTATGTTGTACCTAACTGTATTACTGATACAGCACACAACTACTAGACGTATCTGGATTTCTATATATATTAGTTGTTCTATGTTTTACCTAACTGTATTACTGATACAGCACATAACTACTAGACGTATCTGGATTTCTATATATGGTAGTTCTATGTTGTACCTAACTGTATTACTGATACAGCACACAACTACTAAACGTATCTGGATTTCTATATATGGTAGTTGTTCTGTGTTTTACCTACCTGTATTACTGATACAGCACACAACTATTAGACGTATCTGGATTTCTATATATGGTAGTTGTTCTATATTGTACCTAACTGTATTACTGATACAGCACACAACTATTAGACGTATCTGGATTTTTATATATGGTAGTTGTTCTATATTGTACCTAACTGTATTACTGATACAGCACACAACTATTAGACGTATCTGGATTTCTATATATGGTAGTTGTTCTATATGGTAGTTGTTCTATGTTGCTCCTAACTGTATTACTGATATTCTACACACGTTTAAATACTATAAAACGTAAGATGAATATGCGTGTTGATAGTTTGTTCCATAAAGTGCATGTTGAAATGGTATTTACCCCGTGTTAGTTACTTCAAATATCTTACGGCGGAAGTCCTTTTCAACAAAAATGTTTCGTGGTCTCTGTTGCATTTTATGTCACATTTAACAAGTTTTCAATTTAAATGCTATCAACCAGTATTAATATGATGAAAAACACGTTAAATCAACTCAATTCCCGTGGGATTAAATTCAAGATTCGAAAGTTTGTTGAAAAGAGACGAAGACAGTTGTGACCATTCATCCATAAAGAAATCTCAATGGTAGATCATGATTACTGGATAAGGATTTGGTTTGTGAGGCTCGTCTGTAAACTATGAAAATGAATATATAGGAATATATCATAGGTACATGATTATGTTTCTTCATGTATATCTTTGAGCACAATTTAAGTAAAATTGATAACTCATTTAGAAAAATGACATTGATTCGCACTATTCACTTGGATTTTTAATTTAAAATAATTTTAGGTATACATGCTCTAATGCTATTTATAATTATATAACTACTATTATTGGATGTATTCATCACTGATTTTACCGGTAAAAGAATTTTAAACAAAAAAGATACCGCGAGTTCTATCATATATCTATAATGGCAGAATGATTATCTAGAGCTTTACAGCTTATGACACATTTATCATTATATTTTGAATGTTAAGTAGTAACATTCTTAAAAACAATTAGAATACTCCTCATAGTCTACCCGGTCACATGGAGGAAAACATGCCAGACGTAGAAACCTCATTTATTCATACATGAAAAACTACCTTATAATCACTGACATAACTAATGCTGTACACAACTCCTAACCTATCTCTCCGTTATATCTTGGCAGCGTAATGGAATTTTCTCAGGAATATGACCGTTCTTGTCTTCACTGTTTTGCCCGTGTTCGATGCAAAGATTTTGGTCGGTTATCGAGATTCTTCAAAATTATTCGTTTTCCTGCCAGAAAAACTCTCCTGACTGCCAAGTGTATTTTGTTTTGATACTAACAAGCTGTTCATACTTACTTTTAACACTTATTTTTCATGACTAGCTTATACTTGTCATACTGTTTTCTTAAAATTTGCTGTTCGTCGTATACAATATTCAAAGATTTCGATAGGTAGGCGGAATCCGAAAGGAAACGAGTTTCATTTAACTCTAATTTTGATTCATTAATTTTATCTTTACCTTCGTTTCTCCATATTGATGATAACAGCGCAATAAAACAGGAAACGATAAAACATACACCTGAAATGTAGTGAATTCTGAAAATGACTAATTAATTAAATCATATATTTGGTGTATATAGCAATCTAATTAAAAGCCGATCTCTCACCGCTCCGGTTTTCTGATGTATCGCGTAGATGATCTAACGCAAACCGCTATGGGGTCACGTGCGTGTGACCTCTCGTATTTGTGTGATATTCGACCAATAAAAATGCGACTATAAAAAATCAATGGCATAAGATATGTTATTTATTGTATAACAAAGAAAACACCGTCAGTCCGCAAAAATCTTTTATGATTCGAATCCATCCAGGGTTATCAATGTAATTCTGTACTATCGCATTTTGTGTGTTCAGTGTTGTTTATAATGTTATAAATATTTACATCTCTTTGCAATTTTGATCGATTACAAGATTATGTAAATCGTTTTTTCATTGGTCGAAAATGACACACCTACGAGGTCATCCGCACGTGACCGCATAGCGGATTGCATTAGATCCTATACGTTACATATCAGAAAACGGGAGCGATTATAGATCGGTTTTTAATTAGATTTGTGTATATAGTTATTACCTGGTATAATGGAATTGGCATTATACATTTTATATGATAAGTAGTCGTTACATATAAAATATTATAAACATAATACCAAAGTTATAATGCACAAGACGATCGTTTCTCTCAATTAGACTTCATCAGTTGAGCTGCAATTCAAAATGTATGTGTATTTTCTAAAGAGAAAGTGGTATCACGCAAGGACAAATAATAAATCTAAAAGTATAGCCGAAATCCGTCTAAGAGTAACCACTTTAAATGTTGTTATCAGTGCCAAATATTACTTTAGTATAAGATTATCAGCTGGCACCAGGTGCTAGGTTTGTGTATACCCTCGGGGACTCAAACGGTCCACCAGCAGTGGCAACGACCTAGTGATTATAAATATTATAAACATAATACCAAAGTTATAATGCTCAAGACGATTGTTTCTGTCAATTAGACTTCACCAGTTCAGCTCCAATTCAAAATGTATGTGTACATCTGCATATATCAGGAAGTTGACTAAACAACACTATATGCATGTATTTTTCTTTTTCAAATTCATTTAACAATCTGAATCAAATATTTTGACTGGATTAGAGAACGCGGGTAGAAGCATGCCTAAATCCAAAGTCGAGTATGTGTGGCACTTTGTCGCTTTACAAAGAAGCCTTTACCATTACACATTTTCGCCATCATATAAGTGTAATGTAAACACCTTATTTTGGTTGTTGCCATGGTGTTTCATACCACACTAACCAATGTTTCAGCCATATGACTGCGACCAATTTTAAAAATTGGATGAGAACCCGGTTAGAATATACCCGGGAATAGAGCATCAGTCTTTCGCAAATAAAATGGCATACTTTATCACAAAATCAGCTTAGGTTCCAGTAGGACTCGAACCTAAGGTGACTAGACGAGTCTTCATGGTTGGTTTAAAGTGCGAGGTTATAATAACCACTCGGCCCCTAAGTATGCAAATTAAAACAAAATACTAAGCGTATGTAGTGAATTACATGTTGATATCAACGTGAAACATGTCAAAATTGCTGCAATACAACTATTTTATGTCAATAGCGAGGTTAAATATTTCAAAACTTACCCGAGATGTAGAATCCAGTTTCATATGCTCCGCCATTATCTACTATTAAGCCTAAAATACACAAAAGATGTTAACTTATTATTGTACTGTTAAATAATGCATGAATCATTCTGTCTTCTAGAATGTGTATTAAAACAGGATTGATGAAAATACATTAATAAACTTCAGTTATACGTAATATCCCTCCTGCAGAAATGGACAACCACCTTTCAATGTCTCTTATGGCTATTGCAACTCATACAGAACCCAACCAGCATATTAAAACTGAAAGAACAGACAACAATAAGACAACTCGTTGAAATATCGTTGAAACATAGCTCTGAATTGATAATTCTTTGAGGTTTTTGATAAAGATTTTTAAGATTCGCCATTCTGTAAGCGTTTCAAGGAACTTTGTCAAAGTGAAATGCATTCTCGTTACAATGAATTCAAGCGTTTGTTTAAGTTATAATAATAATAATAATAATAATAATAATAATAAAAATAATAATGATAATAATAACAATCGTTGTCGTGGATAATTGCCACAACCACTAGTTGGTATATTGAAGTTTTCTCTTTTACATAGATGACTACTTACCAGCTACTACGGGGCCGACAAGATACCCAATTCCACACACGAAAAATATCAGCCCAACCGATAACGAAAGTTGTTCAACACCCATTAATTCCACCGCTAGAGGATTGATCAAACAGTTTAGTCCGCCAGTATAAATTCCAACAGCAAATGAATAAAACATTTGGCCGATATATATTGTGGAATAGAAAGGAAATGTGACTGTCAAAACTCCAGCGACACCTAAAAATCCTGTGTAAAGTAACAAGGGATCAATCCCGTTTGGTCCTAATGCTATTCCGGTCAGGAATCGATTAATTGTGCTACCTAATCCTACCATTGTGACCAATACAGCGGCTTGGGCCACTTGTGAATCCTTGTGTCACAGAATAAAATGGCAGATGAATAAGAATGATTGCGTAAGAAATATTCCAAACAGTAAAACAAAGCATTATCAAAACGAATGTTTTGTTTTTAAAAACTGTAATATCAATGCAAGATAGAATTCCCTTTTTGTCGATTCTTTCAGGAGACAACGCCTTTGTACGAACTTTGGATTTAAACATTAGCTCTAGCTCCGAGGGTCTCATGAGTGCACCCATCAATATAATATTTGATGCAACAGCTCCGAACATAAGATAAGCACCCCGTAAACCATATAGGTCTATCAGATAATTTACGAACGGTCCACTTGCAAACATCCCTAAACCAGCACCAGCAACACAGAAACCAATTGCTATTCCTCTGTATTTGTCAAATGAGTACCCAACAACTATTACTGGAGGAATTGCAGCAAAACTGAGTCCAGTACCTGAAATAATACAGGTTACTGCTAATTAGTATAATTTCTAAATTTCAGGTGCAATTTACACATACAATTGCATTATCATAATGATATTGGCTAGAAATATATTTTGCTCAATTATTTAAAAATGGTAATATTTTCTGCCCATATGGGTAACTTTTTCTTATTCATAAGCTTACTTGCATATCAATGCAATGCAGCTGTCGTCTGTGCAGATTTTTACTTGCATATTTTATGTATTTTTATCCCATATCTCTGACCATCGAAATTGACTTCTGGTCATTTGTGCCTAATTTACTAAGAGTCAAGGAAACATGCGATTTGAAAATAACCTGGTATCGAAGGGTGAATATTAATGTATAATATGAAATAAGATTTATACATAGGAATAAAAAAAAATCATATTTCTATATATTTTGTGAAGATAAGGTTATGTCCAATGTGGTATTTATTATACAAATAGTAAGATTGAGTTAATGAATTGCAATAGAAAATGTGCCAAACCTAGGTTTCTCAAGCAATTTTCATAAAATATATAAAAATCTCAGATACCAAAGTATAAATCAATAGAATGTCCAGGACATAGATACAAATCCGGTAAAATTGGACAAACACGGACCTCTGGAAACCAAGAGGTGGGATCAGGTGCCATGGAGGAGTAAGCATCCCCTGTCGACGGTCACACCCGCCGTGAGTCCACAGTCAAGTCCAATGAAACACGTGAGGAGTGTATCCTCGTCACAATTGGAACAGACGTCTCAACAACCGCCAACGAAAAGGCAACTCAACAGGAATTTAAGAATTGTGATGCCTGTGTATATCTCTTTTTGTTATTGTTTAATAATCTAAGTAGTAAAATTCTTGTTGAAAAAATTCCAAATCCATGTAAAGGATAATTGCTATATGTGAATAGGGAATGTAGCGTCGACAAATATGTTGTAGATGTTGTCTGAGTATTTGACCTAGAGGTCATTTGTATACTATGATTACGTCAGAGAGATATTCTATTTCATTACAATATTAATTAATCCATGCATAATTATTAAATGAAAATTTGTGTCCGCCGGTTTAGAACACGATAAATACAGATATTTCGTGCTCAGGGTATAGTTTTTATTGTAACCAAATTGGTGTTTATTTGACAATTTCCCTAAAATGCCGTCGACGACGGCTCATGTTACTTTAAAAGTTTATTGAACTTACCTGAAATTATGCCGTACGTTATGAGTAGGCCGTAAGACTGCTCGACGAAAAAACTAGTGCTCATACCAATAAACAGTAAGAAGCCGCCTAAACTTGTCGCTGTCCTACAGCTCCATCTGTTAATGATCAGACTGACAAAGGGTCCTGTAAAACATACGAGGACAAAAAGATGTATCTGAAAATCATATCACAACATTTTGACAAAGTCTCTGAAGTAATTGAAATATATAAAATGTCATTTATTATTTTGTAAAATACTACACCAGTATATATTACCGTTAGGAAACCAGGTAGCAACATACAAATATGACTGCAAAAACAAGGACATCTGGAAATACAGAGGTGATATCAAGTGTCTGGAAGATTGGAGTTTCCAAACCGACTGGACACGTGAGTGTACAGAAGGATTGGAGTTCTCCTTCTGACTGGTCACTTTAGTCCATAGAAAGATTTTCATCCCCCAGCGACTGGCTACGTGAGTGTACAGGAGGACTGTAGTTACCCCTTCCGACTGGACAGTCGAGTCCTTATGGAATTGGGACCCCCAGCGACTGGCCACGTGAGTGTACAGGAGGATTAGAGTTCCCCTTCCGACTGGTCACTTTAGTCCATAGAAAGATTTTCACCCCCCAGCGACTGGTCACGTGAGTATTCAGGAGGACTGTAGTTCCCCTTCCGACTGATCAGTCGAGTCCGTAGGAGGAATGGGGTCCCCCAGCGACTGATTACGTGAGTTCAAAATCAAATCCAAATCATAATAAATGAGGGATAACTCCTCGTAGCAATCAGTAAACAATTCAACAACTGCTTTCTAACAATAACCATAACATTCCCATTAATGAAACATGGTAATTGCAAACAAGTTTTATTATATCGACGACCACTGGTATACACTAAAGTCGAAACGGATTTGACCATATGTAATATGTAGATGACAATTGTATGTAAATTAGTTGTGATAGTGACCAGACTCGTGGTGAACTTATTCTAAACCAAATCATCTACAGCATATGTCAATGTGACCTGCTATGAGAGAACTTTGAGTCTTAACTGCAGTGGAAAAAACCTCAAGTTTTGATATCCGTGACTTGTCGATTATAGAATATATATAACAATTGTTTTTGCTCAGTGACAATGTAACGCCGTACCTGCTTACCACCTGATTTTGGTCAGACCCATTATAACGCCAAACCTGCATGTGGCCACGTCGTACTCATTGAAACATTAATAAGACAAGCATTAGCCAGGTAACACTGGCCTTCACTTTTCCAGTACGCAATCACGTTGTTTTTGTTATTGTTGAGTTAACTACAACCTTGACTATCAAAATATGCTTACATTGTAATTGAGTTTATTTATATCATACACGATTTACCTGCTGAAATAATTTTTATGCGTCGTTTGGAGATGAAGAATGACTCACTTAGAACACATTATTCTATGATTGTTATGTATTAGTGTTGTCATAAAATAGGTCTACCAACATAAATCGGTAAATTCTGCCAAAACTGTACTAATATTGTTTTTTTTTCTAAAATATGAATATTTCATGTAAACCTTTTTGTCTTGCTCTTATTTCATGCATTGTTGCTCATACGTATGTGCATACGTCCTTTCACGCCTGCTATGATTTAATCCTGACTCGCAGAGTTTCTAAATATGTTACAATTTATCTTACCTTTATATATCTGTTCCTATTTATGTGTTAAATAAAAAAGTCATACGACCTCTGTATGTATTTATAGGGCTATTATTGTTGATAATATTGTACGCCTGGCAATGTTTGTCCACAGTTTTTGACATTTACCTTTCAGGTGCTTCGAATAGTTATATTTATGGTATCATGTATTATATCTTTCTGACAGTGTAACTCAGGATCGATTACACAATCTTAAATTCCACAAACCGAATTAAACAAAATATAATGTGACGTTACGATGTATATTGAGATATTAATCCGTGGTGTCTTGGTTTCACAAAGTACTCCTTACCCAGCGAATTGTTTTGTATTGTAATCTAACACGTAGATGCCTCTGGGTTTAAAGTATTTATGGTGTGTCTTTCTATTTGTATGTCTAAGACAAAACGTGATAAAGTTTCATATATTGTAAACTTGATGAGAATAAAGTGATTTACATATCTGAAGACACTAACTCAAATTTCATGAAATTTAGAAGAATATTTATAAACACATCGACATCGTGTATATGAATCGTTGGGGATCTATATACATGTATGTACATATCGACGTGCAACTATTATAGGTTGGATAAATATGATTAGCTTAGTGAACAATTTTCATATTTCCCTCATACAAGGGGAATAAATTGTTAAATATACAAATATGAAAAACTCAAAAAAGTAAAACAACTTACCATTAAATCTTCAAGAATATTTTATTGAAAACAACATTTTTCAATACATTTATGAAAAAATATTCATTTTGATGATCTGAAAATGATTCTATCAAGAACGATAACTCTAAGTGTGTTCGTGATGAGAGGAAATATGACAGGGAAAAATGGAGTGTGGTCACGTGAATGCGTTTGTCCAATAAGGATTAAGAATCTAGCATAGAGGTATGATGATACTAGTTATGATATCTGTGAGTTTTATACATATGTGTATTCGGCAGCGATGTGTGTCAATACCTGATTTTCGCCACATGCGTATTTTACAATACCACTTGCATTTAATAATTATTTTAAAAAAAAACGCATTCAGTCTTGTGTGAAAAATTTTACAATTTATTTCACTGTACCTGTACTTGAATCGTACCCGATTTTCATGTAGTTTACAATACAACGCTAAATGCGTATCTTACAATACCATTGCATTTAATAATAATGAAAAAACATATTCAATATCTAACGATGGTGGAGGAAATTCGGTAACAATTTACCCCGGAAAAGATCGTCCGCAATGAAACTGACAAATTTCCGCACAAAGCCAGATTTGGCTCCAGCGGGGCTTAAACTCGGACTAACCAGAGGTGACATGAATGCGTTTGTCCAATATGGATTAAGGATCCAGTATAGAGGTATGATGATACTAGTTATGATATCTGTGAGTTTTATACATATGTGTATTCGGCAGCGATGTGTGTCAATACCTGATTTTCATAGTTTTCAATACAACGCCACTTTTTCAATTTCTTTCATTGTACCTGTACTTGTTGAATATTATAAACATAATACCAAAGTTATAATGCTCAAGACGATATCATTTCTGTCAATTAGATTCATCAATTGAGCTTCAGTTTGAAATGTATGTGTGTATTTATTAAAAGATAAAGTGGTATATATAAGGCCAAATAATATCTCTAAAAGTATAGCCGGGAAATCCGTCTAAGAGGAACCACTGTAAACATAATGACTATCTTAGCATTAGAAAAATTTTCGAATTTAAATGTTGTTATCAGTGCGAAATATTGATTTAGTATAAGATGAATAGCTGGTATCGAAATACCAGGTTCTAGGTTTATGTATACCCTCGGGGACCTCGCGGTCCACCAGCAGTGGCAACGACCTAGTGGTTACAAATATTATAAACATAATACCAAAGTTAATTAGCGTTTTACGCAACTCTCAAAACTTTTTAGTTATGATACCGGACAGTATCTAACGATGGTGGAGGAAATTCGGTTACAATTTACCCTGGAGAAGATCGTCCGCAAGTAAACTAGAAAACTTTCTCACAAAGTCAGCTTTGGTTCCCGCGGGCCTTAAACTTGTTTAAATACATGCTCTATATCATTTGAAGTACCTGCTAAAGACTCGTTTATGGCACCTGTCAATTTATTTGAAATTTGACTCCTGGTTCTTCAGAAGTCATTTTAATGAAAACATTAACACACAGAGGACGAAGGACATTGTACAGGTGAGCTAATAAAACACTGCAAAATATATAAGTGCATCCTTGATTAAAATTCATTACCAGAAAAATATTATTACATTATTTAAAAACGACAATTTTACGAAAGGAGCACACAAATCGAACAAAGTTTTTAACAAAGTCACTTTAGATGGGAACTTCACTAGAAGTGAAATACATCATGATTTAAAGCAGAATGCGCAAACCACTCGACCATGGAGGCATGATATGTACGCTTGTATACATGTACGTATTTGAAAATATTGAGACCTACAAAACTGTTTACGAATATTATAGATACCCCTGTAAAAACTGATCGCCACCATATAAGTGAAAAAACATCAATAGAAAAGAAGAACATACAACTACTAGACATTTCTGGATTTCTATATATGGTAGTTGTTCTATATTGTACCTAACTGTATTACTGATACAGCACATAACTACTAGACGTATCTGGATTTCTATATATGGTAGTTCTATGTTGTACCTAACTGTATTACTGATATAGCACACAACTACTAGACGTATCTGGATTTTTATATATATTAGTTGTTCTATATTGTACCTAACTGTATTACTGATACAGCACACAACTACTAGACGTATCTGGATTTCTATATATATTAGTTGTTCTATGTTTTACCTAACTGTATTACTGATACAGCACATAACTACTAGACGTATCTGGATTTCTATATATGGTAGTTCTATGTTGTACCTAACTGTATTACTGATACAGCACACAACTACTAAACGTATCTGGATTTCTATATATGGTAGTTGTTCTGTGTTTTACCTACCTGTATTACTGATACAGCACACAACTATTAGACGTATCTGGATTTCTATATATGGTAGTTGTTCTATATTGTACCTAACTGTATTACTGATACAGCACACAACTATTAGACGTATCTGGATTTTTATATATGGTAGTTGTTCTATATGGTAGTTGTTCTATGTTGCTCCTAACTGTATTACTGATATTCTACACACGTTTAAATACTATAAAACGTAAGATGAATATGCGTGCTGATAGTTTGTTCCATAAAGTGCATGTTGAAATGGTATTTACCCCGTGTTAGTTACTTCAAATATCTTACGGCGGAAGTCCTTTTCAACAAAAATGTTTCGTGGTCTCTGTTGCATTTTATGTCACATTTAACAAGTTTTCAATTTAAATGCTATCAACCAGTATTAATATGATGAAAAACACGTTAAATCAACTCAATTCCCGTGGGGATTAATTCAAGATTCGAAAGTTTGTTGAAAAGAGACGAAGACAGTTGTGACCATTCATCCATAAAGAAATCTCAATGGTAGATCATGATTACTGGATAAGGATTTGGTTTGTGAGGCTCGTCTGTAAACTATGAAAATGAATATATAGGAATATATCATATGTACATGATTATGTTTCTTCATGTATATCTTTGAGCACAATTTAAGTAAAATTGATAACTCATTTAGAAAAATGACATTGATTCGCACTATTCACTTGGATTTTTAATTTAAAATAATTTTAGGTATACATGCTCTAATGCTATTTATAATTATATAACTACTATTATTGGATGTATTCATCACTGATTTTACCGCAAAGATTTTAACAAAAGATACCGCGAGTTCTATCATATATCTATAATGGCAGCTTATGACACATTTATCATTATATTTTGAATGTTAAGTAGTAACATTCCTAAAAACAATTAGAATACTCCTCATAGTCTACCCGGTCACATGGACAAACATGCCAGACGTAGAAACCTCATTTATTCATACATGAAAAAATACCTTATAATCACTGACATAACTTAATGCTGTACACAACTCCTAACCTATCTCTCCGTTATATCTTGGCAGCGTAATGGAATTTTCTCAGGAATATGACCGTTCTTGTCTTCACTGTTTGCCCGTGTTCGATGCAAAGATTTTGGTCGGTTATCGAGATTCTTCAAAATATTCGTTTTCCTGCCAGAAAAACTCTCCTGACTGCCAAGTGTATTTTGTTTTGATACTAACAAGCTGTTCATACTTACTTTAACACTTATTTCATGACTAGCTATACTTGTCATACTGTTTCTTAAAATTTGCTGTTCGTCGTATACAATATTCAAAGATTTCGATAGGTAGGCGGATCCCGAAAGGAAACGAGTTTCATTTAACTCTAATTTTGATTCATTAATTTTATCTTTACCTTCGTTTCTCCATATTGATGATAACAGCGCAATAAAACAGGAAACGATAAAACATACACCTGAAATGTAGTGAATTCTGAAAATGACTAATTAATTAAATCATATATTTGGTGTATATAGCAATCTAATTAAAAGCCGATCTCTCACCGCTCCGGTTTTCTGATGTATCGCGTAGATGATCTAACGCAAACCGCTATGGGGTCACGTGCGTGTGACCTCTCGTATTTGTGTGATATTCGACCAATAAAAATGCGACTATAAAAAATCAATGGCATAGATATGTTATTTATTGTATAACAAAGAAAACACCGTCAGTCCGCAAAAATCGATCGGAATATCTTTTATGATTCGAATCCATCCAGGGTTATCAATGTAATTCTGTACTATCGCATTTTGTGTGTTCAGTGTTGTTTATAATGTTATAAATATTTACATCTCTTTGCCATTTTGATCGATTACAAGATTATGTAAATCGATTTTTCATCGGTCGAAAATGACACACCTACGAGGTCATCCGCACGTGACCGCATAGCGGATTGCATTAGATCCTATACGTTACATATCAGAAAACGGGAGCGATTATAGATCGGTTTTTAATTAGATTTGTGTATATAGATGTTACCTGGTATAATGGAATTGGCATTATACATTTTATATGATAAGTAGTGTTACATATAAATATTATAAACATAATACCAAAGTTATAATGCACAAGACGATCGTTTCTCTCAATTAGACTTCATCAGTTGAGCTGCAATTCAAAATGTATGTGTATTTTCTAAAGAGAAAGTGGTATCACGCAAGGACAAATAATAAATCTAAAAGGTATAGCCGAAATTCGTCTAAGAGTAACCACTTTAAATGTTGTTATCAGTGCCAAATATTACTTTAGTATAAGATTATCAGCTGGCACCAGGTGCTAGGTTTGTGTATACCCTCGGGGACTCAAACGGTCCACCAGCAGTGGCAACGACCTAGTGATTATAAATTTATAAACATAATACCAAAGTTATAATGCTCAAGACGATTGTTTCTGTCAATTAGACTTCACCAGTTCAGCTCCAATTCAAAATGTATGTGTACATCTGCATATATCAGGAAGTTGACTAAACAACACTATATGCATGTATTTTTCTTTTTCAAATTCATTTAACAATCTGAATCAAATATTTTGACTGGATTAGAGAACGCGGGTAGAAGCATGCCTAAATCCAAAGTCGAGTATGTGTGGCACTTTGTCGCTTTACAAAGAAGCCTTTACCATTACACTTTTCGCCATCATATAAGTGTAAATGTAAACACCTTATTTTGGTTGTTGCCATGGTGTTTCATACACACTAACCAATGTTTCAGCCATATGACTGCGACCAATTTTAAAAATTGGATGAGAACCCGGTTAGAATATACCCGGGAATAGAGCATCAGTCTTTCGCAAATAAAATGGCATACTTTATCACAAAATCAGCTTAGGTTCCAGTAGGACTCGAACCTAAGGTGACTAGACGAGTCTTCATGGTTGGTTTAAAGTGCGAGGTTATAATAACCACTCGGCCCCTAAGTATGCAAATTAAAACAAAATACTAAGCGTATGTAGTGAATTACATGTTGATATCAACGTGTAGAAACATGTCAAAATTGCTGCAATACAACTATTTTATGTCAATTAGCGAGGTTAAATATTTCAAAACTTACCGAGATGTAGAATCAGTTTCATATGCTCCGCCATTATCTACTATTAAGCCTAAAATACACAAAAGATGTTAACTTATTATTGTACTGTTAAATAATGCATGAATCATTCTGTCTTCTAGAATGTGTATTAAAACAGGATTGATGAAAATACATTAATAAACTTCAGTTATACGTAATATCCCTCCTGCAGAAATGGACAACCACCTTTCAATGTCTCTTATGGCTATTGCAACTCATACAGAACCCAACCAGCATATTAAAACTGAAAGAACAGACAACAATAAGACAACTCGTTGAAATATCGTTGAAACATAGCTCTGAATTGATAATTCTTTGAGGTTTTTGATAAAGATTTTTAAGATTCGCCATTCTGTAAGCGTTTCAAGGAACTTTGTCAAAGTGAAATGCATTCTCGTTACAATGAATTCAAGCGTTTGTTTAAGTTATAATAATAATAATAATAATAAAAATAATAATGATAATAATAACAATCGTTGTCGTTAGGATAATTGCCACAACCACTAGTTGGTATATTGAAGTTTTCTCTTTTACATAGATGACTACTTACCAGCTACTACGGGGCCGACAAGATACCCAATTCCACACACGAAAAATATCAGCCCAACCGATAACGAAAGTTGTTCAACACCCATTAATTCCACCGCTAGAGGATTGATCAAACAGTTTAGTCCGCCAGTATAAATTCCAACAGCAAATGAATAAAACATTTGGCCGATATATATTGTGGAATAGAAAGGAAATGTGACTGTCAAAACTCCAGCGACACCTAAAAATCCTGTGTAAAGTAACAAGGGATCAATCCCGTTTGGTCCTAATGCTATTCCGGTCAGGAATCGATTAATTGTGCTACCTAATCCTACCATTGTGACCAATACAGCGGCTTGGGCACTTGTGAATCCTTGTGTCACAGAATAAAATGGCAGATGAATAAGAATGATTGCGTAAGAAATATTCCAAACAGTAAAACAAAGCATTATCAAAACGAATGTTTTGTTTTTAAAAACTGTAATATCAATGCAAGATAGAATTCCCTTTTTGTCGATTCTTTCAGGAGACAACGCCTTTGTACGAACTTTGGATTTAAACATTAGCTCTAGCTCCGAGGGTCTCATGAGTGCACCCATCAATATAATATTTGATGCACTGCTCCGAACATAAGATAAGCACCCCGTAAACCATATAGGTCTATCAGATAATTTACGAACGGTCACTTGCAAACATCCCTAAACCAGCACCAGCAACACAGAAACCAATTGCTATTCCTCTGTATTTGTCAAATGAGTACCCAACAACTATTACTGGAGGAATTGCAGCAAAACTGAGTCCAGTACCTGAAATAATACAGGTTACTGCTAATTAGTATAATTTCTAATTAGTATAATTTCTAAATTTCAGGTGCAATTTACACATACAATTGCATTATCATAATGATATTGGCTAGAAATATATTTTGCTCAATTATTTAAAAATGGTAATATTTTCTGCCCATATGGGTAACTTTTTCTTATTCATAAGCTTACTTGCATATCAATGCAATGCAGCTGTCGTCTGTGCAGATTTTTACTTGCATGTTTTATGTATTTTTATCCCATATCTCTGACCATCGAAATTGACTTCTGGTCATTTGTGCCTAATTTACTTAGAGTCAAGGAAACATGCGATTTGAAAATAACCTGGTATCGAAGGGTGAATATTAATGTATAATATGAAATAAGATTTATACATAGGAATAAAAAAAAATTATATTTCTATATATTTTGTGAAGATAAGGTTATGTCCAATGTGGTATTTATTATACAAATAGTAAGATTGAGTTAATGAATTGCAATAGAAAATGTGCCAAACCTAGGTTTCTCAAGCAATTTTCATAAAATATATATAAAATCTCAGATACCAAAGTATAAATCAATAGAATGTCCAGGACATAGATACAAATCCGGTAAAATTGGACAAACACGGACCTCTGGAAACCAAGAGGTGGGATCAGGTGCCATGGAGGAGTAAGCATACCCCCTGTCGACCGGTCACACCCGCCGTGAGTCCACAGTCAAGTCCAATGAAACACGTGAGGAGTGTTTATCCTCGTCACAATTGGAACAGACGTCTCAACAACCGCAACGAAAAGGCAACTCAAACAGAATTTAAGAATAAGAATTGTTATGCCTGTGTATATCTCTTTTTGTTATTGTTTAATAATCTAAGTAGTAAAATTCTTGTTGAAAAAATTCCAAATCCATGTAAAGGATAATTGCTATATGTGAATAGGGAATGTAGCGTCGACAAATATGTTGTAGATGTTGTCTGAGTGTTTGACCTAGAGGTCATTTGTATACTATGATTACGTCTATTTCATTACAATATAAATTAATCCATGCATAATTATTAAATGAAAATTTGTGTCCGCCGGTTTAGAAAACGATAAATACAGATATTTCGTGCTCAGGGTATAGTTTTTATTGTAACAAATTGGTGTTTATTTGACAATGTCCCTAAAATGCCGTCGACGACGGCTCATGTTACTTTAAAAGTTTATTGAACTTACCTGAAATTATGCCGTACGTTATGAGTAGGCCGTAAGACTGCTCGACGAAAAAACTAGTGCTCATACCAATAAACAGTAAGAAGCCGCCTAAACTTGTCGCTATCCTACAGCTCCATCTGTTAATGATCAGACTGACAAAGGGTCCTGTAAAACATACGAGGACAAAAGATGTATCTGAAAATCATACACAACATTTTGACAAGTCTCTGAAGTAATTGAAAATATAAAATGTCATTTATTATTTTGTAAAATACTACACCAGTATAATTACCGTTAGGAAACCCAGGTAGCAACATACAAATATGACTGCAAAAACAAGGACATCTGGAAATACAGAGGTGATATCAAGTGTCTGGAAGATTGGAGTTTCCAAACCGACTGGACACGTGAGTGTACAGGAGGATTGGAGTTCTCCTTCCGACTGGTCACTTTAGTCCATAGAAAGATTTTCATCCCCCAGCGACTGGCTACGTGAGTGTACAGGAGGACTGTAGTTACCCCTTCCGACTGGACAGTCGAGTCCTTATGGAATTGGGACCCCCAGCGACTGGCCACGTGAGTGTACAGGAGGATTAGAGTTCCCCTTCCGACTGGTCACTTTAGTCCATAGAAAGATTTTCATCCCCCCAGCGACTGGTCACGTGAGTATTCAGGAGGACTGTAGTTCCCCTTCCGACTGATCAGTCGAGTCCGTAGGAGGAATGGGGTCCCCCAGCGACTGATTACGTGAGTTCAAAATCAAATCCAAATCATAATAAATGAGGGATAACTCCTCGTAGCAATCAGTAAACAAATTCAACAACTGCTTTCTAACAATAACCATAACATTCCCATTAATGAAACAAGGTAATTGCAAACAAGTTTTATTATATCGACGACCACTGGTATACACTAAAGTCGAAAACGGATTTGACCATATGTAATATGTAGATGACAATTGTATGTAAATTAGTTGTGATAGTGACCAGACTCGTGGTGAACACTTATTCTAAACCAAATCATCTACAGCATATGTCAATGTGACCTGCTATGAGAGAACTTTGAGTCTTAACTGCAGTGGAAAAAACCTCAAGTTTTGATATCCGTGACTTGTCGATTATAGAATATATATAACAATTGTTTTTGCTCAGTGACAATGTAACGCCGTACCTGCTTACCACCTGATTTTTGGTCAGACCCATTATAACGCCAAACCTGCATGTGGCCACGTCGTACTCATTGAAACATTAATAAGACAAGCATTAGCCAGGTAACACTGGCCTTCACTTTTCCAGTACGCAATCACGTTGTTTTTGTTATTGTTGAGTTAACTACAACCTTGACTATCAAAATATGCTTACATTGTAATTGAGTTTATTTATATCATACACGATTTACCTGCTGAAATAATTTTTATGATTGTGAAAGATAAAATAAAATCGATTTGGACAGATTCAGTTAAGACAGAAAACTACCCATGATTTTTTCGTAATAAGTAGGTTAGTAAACTATGTCTGTGTTATGTTTCGAAGTTGTATTAAATTGTACTAATAGATATATAACGTTGTTATCATTACACTGATAAAATAAAAATCGTTGCATTTTACTGTAAGTATACGCATTCATTTGGCGATCGGAAGGGAACCAGTTCTTTGTAAACTGAAAAGAAAAGAAAATATGGTTGCGTACGCGAAGAAAATGTGGTTGCGTATGTAGGACAAATTATGTTTTCCCTTTCGTATGATTCTGTATCTCTAAAGCTTCTTATTTTTTTCAGGACGCACAAAAACTCTGTCCGTTTTACTGTAAAGTTTATATGATTTTTTATCTTGAATTTCTCCCAAAGGAATGATGGTATATTACAATCACATTATTGCGTGAAAAAAAATGCTTAAATTTGAATAAACTATTGTATCTTATTTACAAAATGGAATATGCTAAGTCCCTTTTACTCAATATAAAACATCCCAGATACTAAAAGTTTAAATCTTTAGGATGTCCAGGACAGAGATACAAATCCGGCAAAGATGGACAAACACGAACCTCTGGAAACTAAGAGGTGGGATCAGGTGCCATGGAGGAGTAAGCATGCCCTGTCGACCGGTCACACCCGTTGCGAGTCCACAGTCAAGTCCAAATGAAATACGTGAGGCACGACAATTGATCTCACAAATTTAGCTTGGAACTGGGAATTTTTATATTGTGGGTTACAATAGACCGGAGGGAAAACCTCGTATATTGAAAGCTATCATGTATGCATTAATTCATTTGATTTTCTTTTTCAGTACAGCAATTTGCAAAACATCGTTAATCAACCGAGCAACCATCTTGTTTTGCATAGGTCTTTTTCCAAACGAAAAAGTTATATTCTATTTATATCTATGGATCACTGGTATGTAACCCCAATTTGCAATGTTGTCGGGGCAAATCTCATTCTACATATATTGACATTGTGTTCCATGATCTAATAAGAGGTGATTTGTAGGATTCGTTATGCTTACTCCTCCCGGGCACCTGATCCCACATCAGAGGTTCATTATTTGTCCAATATTCACCTTATTTGTTTACTGTTTTCAGCACTTCCTAACCGTTAACACTTAAGTGCATTTACTTTTTCGAAAATCGGGCAAATGAAAACTACAGTTATCCGCTGGACAATCATGTTGAAATAGACAATAAACGAATGACATTTATTATCAAATAAACACAAAATTTACGCTTCATTGAGGCGTCAAAATTGTAGTCGATAATTATCAGTCTTAAGATATTTTGTCCATTAGAAACGATCAGATATGCCAGGGCGTGTTTCACTGAAAAATGTAGTCACAAGGATAACTGAATCGTGTTATTGTCATCATTTAGCCAATTTTACAGTCCGTATGAGGAGTTTGTCTGCAATATCAATATTTCTCGAGATGGAATGAGTTACATATTCAATAGCAGTTTTGGAATCGTTCGTACTGATTGTGACGGAGACTAATTCCTCGATTATTTCACTTCATTTTGACTGAGAACTCTCGGCGGGTGTGATTGGTCGACAGGGGATGCGTGCTTCTCCGTGGCAACCTATCCGTAATCTGGATCTCCATGGGGGTTCATGTTTGTCAAATTCACCAAATTAATATCATATCTCCTGGACCACCTGACGGTTAATATTTCTAATTATTGCAAAGCGGTTTTACATATCAACAATTAATGGACCGATGTTAATGAACTGTAAGATACAGTATTTTATACTTTTATCAAAATGATTACTGTATGTGTATTTAAATTAGTATACTCATATCTAAGCGCTTTCAGGGAATTTAGACTTATAAGCGCAATCTGAAATTTGCATTGAATTTCATTAGATTTATCATGTGACAAAATGACAGGATGGAGAAATTTTAGCGTTGTTATTGAATTTGCGCAATGACTTGAGCGTGAAATCTGCTACTATATGAATACCGCTAAAATAAGTACACGTACAGCATAAGTGATTTTATATCATACCTTGTAGACATAACAGTGATGCATAGAGTGCCCCAATCAAAGATATAAACGCAATATCACCACCGAATTCCCGAACTAATGCCACGTGAATCACACCTGCGCCGTAACAAAACATACCAGATATGAATTCTGATCCAAATGCTGCAATCATTACAACCCATGCCCAACCCTGATCTACATCACGATAGAGAGATTTTGTCATGCTGTAATGTCAGCTTTTGCATCTGACGCTGATCTCACATATTGATCTATAAATAAAAGAAAATCTGCCATTGGAATAGTTCGTAAAATATACAATTATTGACCTTGATTTATCAACCCTAGGAAAGTGATATTCACCTTGACCAGCGAAATATCACCTTTCCCGGGGTTGATAACTCAAGGTGTCAACCGATAATAAAGTCAACAATTATTGATGATATGAACATCTTATCTTGCTTATTGAAATTAGATAAATATGAAAAGTAACAATTTTTAAAATTACCTTCAATGATTACACTGGTAAGATAGTGTGAAACAACTAAAATCAATCATGAGGTCATTCCCACCATGACGTCATTTTAATTCGCGTGTACTAGTTGTTACATTGTTATATCAAGCAACAAAATGGATTAGCGATTGACATTATGATGACGCAAGAACAGGAAGTAGCCAATCAGCAACTAGATAATAAGACAGTCATGTAATAATTTATTTTAATGCCGCATGGCGATTTATCATATTCTTATGGACTTTTTTGCATATTACAAAATTCCAATATATATATATGACATAGTATTAATATAAAAAAATCAAATGCCGATAAATGAAATTTCCCTATATATTCTAGTGCAGTGTTTGATATTTACGGGATACCTGGACACCTAATGCTAGCATATAATCATTTAGTAATGTCAAATGTCATAAGAATTAATAAGAACGCAGAATTGTTTAAATCAATACTTGTCAATTTGTACAATTATCAAATACAATTATCGCATTTACAGTCAATCCGAAATAAAAAAAAATCCAGATCACAGCCGTAATTCCATAAGATAAACAATCACTGAAGTATAGTGAGCCATTGCTAGGTAATAAAGGATTATTCTCTAAATGACTATGTTGTTGGAAACTAACATTTAATGTCCTTGAACGCTAATGTGAAATGAATTTGGTGTATGTTTTATGTATAGTACAATTTGTACTCTTTGACGTTGCCGTGTGGGGTGTATTTTCCATATATATTTATTTAACACCTAAATGTATTTCAAAGCGAAATTACATTAGTCTTTGAAACAAAAAGCAAACAAAGCAGTGTATTAATGAATCGACAGTGTGTAAACATTTGTTTTGCTTGAATATAGTTTTAAAAATACTATGCATTACTTTAAAATCTGATAACGAATCCCTTTAAAAGGAGATTATAAATCTTTCATACATACTTTAAACAAACATGTACATGCAGTTATATTTGATTAGTCACAAGTCACCTTAAAGTTACACACAAAAGTAATAATAATCATCATCATCATCATCATCATAATAATAATAATAATAATAATAATAATAAATTGATATTAAAATAATACAACTTTATGTATCTTTGAATAAAAATCATTTGTAACATACCTGTTAAATTAGATTTGTAATGGATCATTCACTAAATACAATGCTATTATTCTAGTCATTAGTCTAACATGCAATGTCCTTGTTATCCCAAATCCAGTACTATGTATAATCGGAGAACGTAGTGTAACAACCTTCATTAAAGCTCAATACAGGTGCTTTGTTGTCAGCTGCCGTCAATTATATTCTCCTCTTCCCATAACATGCCGAAGTTGATCACCATTTTGATTATGAAACTGGCGATTCTATTCACTTTTATGGTAATAAGATAGGCTTCACCGGAAACTAGATACCCGTATACTTGACTACCAGAAAGAACGATTACTCTTGCTGATGTAAAATATATGCCCTTATGAGTCTTTAAGTCTGAATCACTCCGCGTCAAGAATAGTTTCACGAGAAATACATCCAAAGAGTCTTTAACGTAGTAATTCTCCCGGACTGGCTTACACCAGTTTAACTATTATGTTTACCTTTGGAATAAATAAAATAAATCTATGATAGTTAATCATATCCCTATCCTATCATATCCTATCAGTAAGTTAACATGACATGACACACACACGCATATATATATATATATATATATATATATATATATATATATATATATATATATATATATATATACATATATATATCATACATATATATATATATATCATAGGCGTCGGAAGCAAATTGAAAGTGGGGGGATAAACCAACTTAAAACACACACACGCCAGAAGTGGGGGGGCTGAACCAACTTAAAACACACACACGCCAGAAACGTCTTGGGGGCTAAGCCCCAATTTTCAACACCTATGCCTATCTTTTGCAAAAAAGTGGGGGGGGGGGCTAAGCCCCTCCCCCCCCCGGCTCCGACGCCTATGTATATATATACGTAATTTATTTCACGGTTTCACGGTTTGTTAGACTACATTATCATGGTGAGACAGTGAAACAGATTACATATATATATATATATATATATATAGATATATATATATATATATATATATATATATATATATATATATATATATATATATATATATATATATATATATATATATATATATATATGCGTGTGTGTCATATCATGTAGAGCCAAATATCAACAAATAAATAAAGTCAGTTTTATAGTAAAATCCATATAACCTGGCCGATGGAATGTTATGAACCCTTTCCTGACCTCGGCGGGTTTTAATTGTATGTAATAAAGCATAACATTAAAAATACATTGACAAGAGTAATCGTTCCTACTTGCAACCATACATAAGATAGTAGTCAGTGAGGAATAATTTTTTTCCCGTGCAGCTTGCAGTAACCGAAAAGTGAGTAATGATGATCAAAAGGTTACTCCGCGACTCCCTCTTATTTTAATCGGACAATAATTCAAAGCTAAATATGTGCCAATACTATATTAATTATATTTTGTATGTTTGGTCTGTAGCTGTCTATATAATTATACATACTTAGCCAAATGTACAGCAACAATCGATGAAACCAAATTGTGACAATTGACATAGGGTATATGCTTTCAATATATGGTACCATTGCCGTTTTCGAAATACTCTCGATACTTCAAGGTCCATGGGACCATTGGAAAACTTAGGATTTCCAGAATTTGATGTTTTGAGAGTTCGGGAAATCCACATTCTGACCGATGTAGATTCTTTACATTATGATATACAAATTAAGGGATGTTGGTTTGCGTATTTGGCATGAACATTGTAACATGATATGTCAAGTCAAAAACTGAAAATATAATTTAGATCATTGATCTATATCTAATCTTTTTCTCTATATCAGTACAAACATTTTGGAGAGTATCAAAAACATTTTGGAGAGTATCAAAAACAAGGTACAACGCATAAAATCCATGTACATGCCAATGTTAATCATATAAATACATGTATGTAGTAGGTTGTCTTGGCTATCCCCAGAACGAAAACACATTTGTATATTGTTGTAATTAGTGTATGCTCATGTATCACTTTGTAATACCGATAATATAATGACCTTGACCTTTGATCAAGGAAGTGTTAGATAGTTTGCATATTAATTTTAGTAAATACTCAGAAAAAGTTAAAATATTCTTTAATATATAAGATTTAAAAAAATCTCAGATACCACAGAATAATCAAAACACGTCCACAGTTGTATTTTGTTTAATATCACAGGTAACGATATCGTTCTTTCGACCATGCCTGCTTAAATGACATTGTCCTTTTTGTGAATTCACCGATAATTACCGAGGTTTCTAGAGTGAAATACAAAGGAATTTGCAAATCAGCAACTCGAATTGCTTTCGAGATTTCATGAACATCGAGGTTTCGCTGGGATAAATAGTTAATTTACTTACCTTATGAGGAATAAATCCGGACCTGTACGTAACTTCGGGATATATAGAATTTTAGGACTTCGACGTCCAAGCAATCGAGAGTCACGCGTCCGATATTTAACTCAAATTGCGTTGCTATAATGCAAAATGTTTCATTCAAAAATTATCATGACACATATACGAACATACAAGATATTAATGATTACAGGATTTAAGTACATATTTATGTTATAACATTGTTGAGGCAGTTATCATTATATTGGCCGAATAAACAAATTACATGTAGTTACATCCACTTAAAACCGGTTTTGTTTCAAATCTTTATATATCAGGGTAACTGAGTCCAATTCGTATAACATGGCGGGTGGAGTCTTTCTTGATCTTGACGAGTTTAAATTTTTAGGCAAAGCAACATAATGACATTGAAAGAACGCTGATAAGAGTAATCCTTTCTACGTGTCATAATACTACATTAAATCGCAATTCTAATAAAGCTTACCTTGACCGAAAAGTGATTAGAATCATCTGTCTGATAAAGAAATTGTTACTCCGCCCTATCAAGTTAGGTGAAATTACTGACGAACCAGTAACCAAGGTAAAGTTATACTTACTGTCGTTTAACTACTATGCAAATACATTGTATTTACATTTGAACTAAAGTAAACATATCTTCATGTATATAATAAATTAACATATCATTATCAACTATAATGTAAACATTAACATTTGAAATATTTAAGTATATCGACATCTATAGAATCCAATCACAACTCCAGTCAATATCAATTTAGAATTTAGAATTTGTAATGCATGTGTTTTGATGTAGAATATAAATTTAAAAGTACATATTTTTTTCCAAATCCCAATATCGAAGCATACGAATAATACAAATTTCTAATTAACAATAGATGTGTAGTCTTTTGACTGTAAGTCTTTTTTCAGCTTACAGTTGGGATTCCAATGGGAACCAGTTATACCCCTTTTTTATCGATATGACGTAAGCCGTGGCCGAGTAGTCACAGCATTTCAGATTACACATAGTAGTCTCGCACATCTAGTTAGCGCGATTTCGAGCTGATTTCATAATTATATCATTTACGGATGACATGCCTTTGTGGCAGCCAACGTTAAACATGACTTACCTCACTTCTGGTAAGTTTGCATTTGGGTCCTGCTGGAACCTGAGCTAACTTTGTGAGAAAGATTGCCACATTACTCACGGACGGCGGGTAGTCTCTTCAGTGATACATTGTAGCCGGTTTCTCTTTCAAACATTAAAAACTAGCGGCCAACATTTGTTGAGTGTATTGTAAAATACCATTCAAAATAAAAGACAAAAAAACATGCAGATCGAGAACATGTGTTGCTTGATCTGAACATGTGGCAAGGACGGGTGATGGAAAACTATGTTATACAACAAACGTTTTAGTGTCGGCTTTCCGATCGTTAATTATCCGCATTGATAATAATAGCTATTGCCTGCATATAATAATAATGCTTCCTAAGTGATTCAATGTGCTAGTCCTTTAATGTACAATCATTTAATGTACAGAGCCAAACAATTTGGTAATAACTTATTGCTATATGGATATGAAGAATTGCGTTTGAAGTCGACATTTCTCAAATTGACAATGGATATAGGTGATCCTGCAATGCCATTGTTCACAATCTGACGTATTGAGTAAGTGATTTGAAAGAAGTTAACCCTAGATTGGCAGAATTTGATTTCAATTTAGCAATGAACTCAAACTGAACAACATCACAGGTAGGAAAGAATGCTAAATCGTTCAAGGTATCTGGTCCCACCGTGATTTTCGTCCAATGTTCAGTATGACTGTATTATTGCTCTGTGGGGTTCCGTAACACTTTGACATCTGTAAATATTATAAACATAATACAGAGAAATTTCTGTATTTATTCAACACCAAAAACGCAAGTGACAAAAGTAGTACAGGTAGACACAATTGAAGTTTAAACTACAAGGACAACATAAAAGAAGCAAATAAACAAGTGGAGATAACTCCTGTACAAAGTTTGACTATCATTAGTATACAGTTGCAGAAGTAAATAAAAACAGGGGGATTAACTCAGATAGTTACTCCTAATGATAATCTTACGAGGTACATGTTAATTATATAAATTTGAAAATAAACGACTGCTCAACTGATGAAGTCTAATTGACAGAAACGATTGTCTCGGGCATTATAACTTTGGTATTATGTTTAAAATATTGATAACTAAAAGTAAATATGAATCTACTAATAATTGTTTTGAAATGTTGCAACTGATTTTCGCAAATAGACCTCTCAACTCAAAACAGAATAAACCTGTTGTTAGGGGAATGAGGCTGTAAACACCGCGAGTACATAAAGATACCATTTCAACAATAAATAGAGACTTATAAGAACAAAATATTTTGATTCCACATTTCAAAATATATAATATGATTTTAAAAAACACGCTGGAATTTCTAATAGAAAATATATTTGTAATGTTCGGAGACGTGGTTATTCAACAAACTGTCGGCATTCCTATTGGAACCAATTGTGCCCTTTTGTTGGCCGATTTGTTCCTTTATTCATACGAAGCAGACTCCATTCAGAAACTGCTGAATCAAAAGAAGACAAATTTGACATTTAGATGTATCGACGACGTTTTGTCAATTAATAATGATAATTTCCATACATATGTCAATGCGATATATCCCAGCGAACTAGAACTTAAATATACAACAGAATCAAGCACACACGCTTCATACTTACACATTTTACTTAATATAGACACAGACGGGAAATTAGCAACTAAGCTATACGACAAACTTTCGGCTTTCCCATGGTAAATTTTCCACATTTAAGTATTAATATCCCTCAGTCACCTACATATGGAGTTTATATTTCACAAATGATGCGATATGCCAGGTTGTGTACAACATATAAAATTTCATATACAGAGGTAAACTATTCACTATCAAATTATTGATACAGGGATATCGAAAACTGCGTTTAATGTCAACGCTCCGCAAATTTTAGGGTCGGTTTTATAGTCTTGTTTGCGATTTCTCTGTTTCACTAGGTGAAATGTTGAGTTGCCTTTTAGTTGGCGGTTGTTGAGACGTCTGTACCAATTGTGACGAGGATACACTCTTCACGTATTTCATTGGACTATGAACTCACGGCGGGTGTGACCGGTCGACAGGGGATGCTTACTCCTCCATGGCACCTGATCCCACCTCTTGATTTCCACAGGTCCGTGTTTGTCCATTTTTACCGGATTTGTATCTATGTCCTGGACATTCTTTTGATTTATACTTTGGTATCTGATATTTTTTATATTAAATGAAACTTAATATCATAACAAAATTACTAAAAACGACAATTTACGATTTAGATAGACATATAATCGGAACGTACGAAAAACCTAGTCATTCTTTCACAAATTGATTACGCCGCTACATAAACAGAAATTACTTCCAAACAGAAGATTTCCTGATAGATTGGAAGAGTGAATGAATTAAAACACCGATAGAAAAAGTAATACCGTTATCTTAAAGTTATCTTAGAGTTATCTTAAATGTAAGAGTATAAATTTTCAAAAAATTGACTGGCTTGATAACAAATTAATGATATAACTAAAAACAATACATTCATAACCAGGTTTATGGTAAAATACGATTTCACTAAATAAATCCTAAAACACACCTCAAAATAAAACTGATATTGAAATCAACACCAATACAAATTTCTCAATTAAAAATACACTTTTCCTACCTGTTAGAATAAAACAGAAATTTCTGTAAAATTATTCAGCTCCCAAAACGTGTGTGACGCGAAATTTAGGAATGCTACGCCGACGTTTAGGATGCCCTGTCAAATTACCCAATCAAAAAGTTTGATCGGACGCCGTGACTCTCAGATTTTTGGACAAAGACTTAACCTATATACAATAGGGAGATTAGTAAGACACAATCTTCTATTGTATTGAAAATGTGATAAAAACATTGGCATTCCAAAGTATACTTAATATTTATTTAGGGCTGCTTTAACCGGCACTCTAATTAAATAAAAATTAACCAACAAACATGATAAACACGTACGTAAGTTACTTGAAACAGAACAAAGAACTTTAACGAAACACCTGGTATGGATGCCTAAGACCTACAACAGCAATTTGATTTTTATGAGCACATTCAAAAAGCAATTTGAAATAAAAAGGGACTGCCAATATGATTTCTTCAACAAGAAATGATGCCTTTCAGATTAATATTTACTATAAGATCAATACTGTTATAATGGATATTTTAAAACTACTTAATTTTGACATTTTTTATATAACACATATCTATAAGCATTTGTTATTCCATCTCGCAGTGAACATAGTTGTAAGAGTGTTCACCTGGCAAGCAGGGACACCTGTGTTTGATTCCTGGTATACATTTATTTAATATACTTCGAGTCATACTTAACACTTCTTCAAATAAGTGTTTGAACCGTCATCAAACGCTCAGCGAAAGAAGGTGTTTTGGTCCCTTCTCACTGCAGATGTGGCAGAATAAAGAACATACAACATTGGCGCAACTCCATTGGTTAAATTTGGTGGTTTGTTATTTATAGTCCATGGCGAAGTTCAAAATTGTTAGCGGGATGTTATTAAAGCCTTAAACAAACATATCCATGTCATAATCCCTACCAAATGGGTGTATTTTTAAATGATTTTAGACATAAATTACGATAGCACTGATGTTTTTCTAAAGATGAAAAGAAACCTATATCTGTCTGTGTAGGTTATCGTTCAGACTACATTCTGGCAATTACACTATATTCGTAACAGGCATTTACCTCACTATGTGATTGATCTGTATAACCCATATACGTGTGTAAACATTTTCTCCATTCGTGCATATACACAATGCCTTTACTCATTTCGTATCCCAGTAAATAACACATGCCTTTGTATGCAAGTGGGTTTCTTCGTGAGTAAATGATAATCTATCAATAATATATAAACAGCATAGATACCAAAACTTTAACCGTTACGTGGAACGAGATACAATTTTGTAATCTGGAGAATATTGAACAAACACAGGATTCTGGAAAATCCAGAAGTGGTATCAGATGTCATGGAAGAGTAAGCTTTCCCTGTCGACCAGTCATATCCGCCGTAAACCCCGTGTCAAATGCAAATAAAGACAGTGAGGAAAAAATCCTCGTAACAATCGATATATGTGATCCAACATTTTCAATCCAACAGGTAACTCAACATTTAACAAAGTCAGTGAAACATAGCAATTTCAAACAAGGTAATTATATCGATGGTAGAATTTGCAAACCTTAAACGCTATTCCTCATATCCCCATGACAACAACGTATCAATAAGTAGTGTGACCATGTATACTGAATTATCATATTGTGAACAAACTGTGACATGTCGGATTATCTGGGAGATACAAATGCAGGATGGGAAAGGGTAATAGTTTAATTGTGTTTGTTTGTTTGTTTATTGTTGTTTAACGTCCCACTCAAGAATATTTCACTCATATGGAGACGTCACCAAATGCCGGTGAAGGGCTTCAAATTTTGGCCTATGCTCGGCACTTACGGCCATTGAGCAGTGAGGGTTCTTTATCGTGCCGACACCTACTGTGACACGGGACCTCCAGTTTTTACTGTCTCATCCGAAAGACAGGAAACCAACCTGTCGCCGGCGAGACTCGAACTCACGACCTCACGATCCAGAGTCGAGCGCGCTACCGACTGAGCCAGGCCGGCTCTTAATTGTGAAAAGTATAACGTTTTTTGTCACCTCCACGAAGACCAAATTCCACCATCTATTAGTGTTTTGTATAAACCTCAATACGTATTTCATATCTACACGTATTATCTTAAGCCAAACATTTACTCATGATTACATTTGTATGGGATATCATTCCCTTAATACGGAGTTTGTATCTACCGTGATTGTCTTAACATCAACGCATGAACCATAGCTGCATCTATTTGTGATTGTCTTTGCCTCAACGCGTATCATATAGCTTTTTCTTTTTGTAATTGGCTTTGCCTCAAGATGTATTCCATAGCTACACTTATTTCTGATTGTCTTTGCCTCAAGATGTATCCCGTAGCTACATCTATTTGTGATTGCCTTTGCCTCAACATGTATCATATAGCTTTGTCTATTTGTGGTTGTCTCTCCCTCTAGATGAATTCCATAGCTACCTTTATTTCTGATTGCCTTTGCCTCAACATGTATCATATAGCTTTGTCTTTTTGTGATTGTCTTTGCCTCAAGATGTATTCCATAGCTATACTTATTTCTGATTGTCTTTGCCTCAAGATGTATCCCATAGCTACATCTATTTGTGATTGCCTTTGCCTCAACATGTATCATATAGCTTTGTCTATTTGTGATTGTCTTTGTTTCAAGGTGTATACCTTAGCTACATCTATTTCTGATTGCCTTTGCCTCAACATGTATCCCATAATTTCATACATTTCTTATTGTTTTGCCTAAAGATGTTTCCCATAGCTCATCTACTTGTAATTGTCTTTACCTATATATAGCCGCATATGTGGGATTTTCTTAACTGTAGCTTGTGTCTAAATTTCTTAACTTCATGCATATATGCATTATTGAATTACTTACCTCTTCTTTTATCCCGAATGCTTACTACCTGTGCATTTATATATATATATATCACATATGTATATCTTTTTGCGATCTTTTACTGTATTATGTATTTTATGTTTACGTGTAACTATCATTGATTTTATCTTAATATTTTAGCATAACTACTTGTATTACCTTGAATGTACTTGTGTTACATCAGCATAGATATTACGTATCTTTGTGACGGGCCTACGTGGCAAGTGGTTTGAGCGTCATACTTTAAAGTATCAAACATATCACCTCTTGTCAGCGTAGGTTCGACCCCGCTGGAACCTCAGCTAATTTTGTGAGAAAGTTTATTTGAAGAAGGTCGGTTGTCTCTTCCCGGGTTCCCTACTCATTAAAACCTGGCCGCCATAATACAGCTGAAATATTACTAAGTGTAGTCTAAAGCATCAATAAAAACATCTGTTTATGTGAACTTCCCATTAGCATACACGCCATAACTTCATCTATCAGTTTGTAACCAATAATTAATTCTATAAAGCACCTGCTATTTTAAAAACATACTTCTTGACTCTTGCTAAAGTCTGTTGTCTGTCTTTTCTTTTCATGTTACAATAACCATTTCTTTTACTATAAAGATACTTCTTTATTTCGCTTAAATTTGAAACAAGACTGTATGACTAATTCCTCTTAACATGTCTACCATTCTATCCTCAATGAATGTGATAATGCTTTATGTAATATAAAATCAGGGATATCAAAGTGTTAATCGTCAGGGAGTTCAGGAACCAACATACAAATCTGGTGAATGGTGTACGAATACCACATCGAAATAAATATTACCTCGTATCAACGTCAAAAAGATGATTTATTTACATATGTACCCTCGTTTAACTAGCAAAGCCTATTCATCAAACCAGTTATATACAACACAATCTGAATACACACTCCATGTCAGAAACAATTAAAACACATGCCTTTATATTGGGTGTCGTTGCTGTCCTTGATTTCTTCTGGTTTTGTGGTTTCTTTTGTTTGTTTATTATATTTTTATTATCTTATCACGTTCGTCGTGTTTTCCTGTATGTTTCTTATGTTTTCAAACCCGAAACCTATAATCATAATCAATTTTAATCCTAGAGATAAAAGCTTTCTGGATCCATTTTTAAGTAAGCTATGGATACAGACTCGCCAAACAAATGTACATTTAAGACAGTAAACTGTTACAATGGAACCCAAACAATAAAATATAACATAACTTAAATCAGCAAATATGATTCTCACCTAATCTTTTATACAAGTATGATTTCCACGTGATATTTGAGTGGTTATATATGACAAGCTGAAAAGTGAATTTGATAAACTTAAGGAAATTATATCATTGCTCAAGATATTAGCTGACAATATAAGTGGTATTTTATCATTGTTTATAATCACCTATCTACCGTAACTTCGGCAACACGTAATGTGTATATGCTAGAGATCTCTACAATCTTATATGGGTTTAATGAGGAGACTTGTAAAAGGCAGCAGAGTTGTAAGAGTCTGGTTATCCATACCGATGTTTACACGAGAATTGGACATCCAGATCTTTACCACTAGGGTCTACTCAACACACCTTTAAGTGATAAAATGTCCCCCAAAACTTAAGATGACAGCTAAACCAAACACATTTTGCTTACTCTTCTAAAATTTCGATATGACGCTTTCAACTATATGAAAGTGCGTCCGCGACGTCATAGCGCGGGTGAACCGTCTTTTCCCCCTAGGCAGATTTTTACTTTCATGGGAAAGTGTTAGACATACTTCATGCAAATAATCTAAGACATTTCAATATTACTCAAACGCATTATGATAATATTCTGATAAGCATTTTAAATAACTAAGTACAGGGTTTATATATTCTCGATTTGCGGAATACAGAGCAAGATCCCGTTTCAACACTTGCCTTTCTTAAGGGCAGGTAGCTTGTATTGAACAAATTGGACAAAAAACTACTAAACAGCCTGATGAATCCGGTATAACTTTTAAAAAAAACATGAAAAATTAACATATGAGGTAAATAAATTTTACGTAGGTCTGTAACGTGTATAAGGATTTTTAGCATAAAAACAAAAATTTTCCCACATACGTCTTTACAAAGATACCCGCTATAAAGTTGAAATAACCCAGCAAATGGTAGATAAATTCTGTAATCCGCAAGTATGGAATATTTGTTTTAGTTATTCTACACACCAATACTATTTCATTTCTATCGGAGTGTAAACTGATAGCCATGATGTTTCATATTTGGACCTATGCTAGGAACCAAGCGTCAGGCCTGCTGTGTAGAACGACCTCTCTTCAAAGTTTCAGTGTTATTTAAATTCTAAACGAAAGCAGAATCAGTGTATTTCCGGGCGTTTCTTTATTCCATTAGTATCAGATTATTCAATATTCCATACGTTAAAATACCAAAAAATTACAACGATCTACAATATCCCTAAATTGCCAGTTTTAAAAATAAACATTATTACATATTTGGTAGCGAAATGTATGGATGTATAGATTAAATATTTTTTATCTTAAGTGACTATTATTTTTCACACTGTGAAAATAACACTCCATGCAAAATAAATGTAAACTGTGTTATTTTCACTCAGCCGATCAAAATACTTTTGAAGTTTAGGAACTGTTTTTCCTGTTTTATAAGTAAGTATGAAAAATGTAATAAATAGAATATTTGCCTATTTTTTTATAAGTAACGTTTTTATTTTATCTTGTGAGGCACAAGTATGATATCTTAACACGAGTGCTTAGCACAACTGTGTTAAAATATGTATTCATCTGCCTCACTCGATGAAATCAAAATGTTATTCATAAAATCAA
Source organism: Atrina japonica (assembly GCA_030159075.1). Taxonomy (NCBI): domain Eukaryota; kingdom Metazoa; phylum Mollusca; class Bivalvia; order Pterioida; family Pinnidae; genus Atrina; species Atrina japonica. The sequence continues at coordinate 538,159 of BROG01000476.1, read as the reverse complement.
TTGCAAATATCATCTATATAAATCAGTAGGAATTTACTCACAGTGGTCGTAACCGACCGTAGAGATTATTCCTGTTCAACTAATCTCTTTCATTGTTCACAATTAACCAAGTGTAAATCATCTAACGTGTCTTATACTTTTTACACTCACGTTTCTTTGTTTCAAATCATTTACATTTATGCATACACTGAATATAATGAATTTTACTGACACGTTCCTAATGACAGTAAAAATATTTTTCTTTCACAAAACTTTTCAAATCGATATTTCATTCAATTTCCCAGTATTGCCTCTCATTGTCACCTTTGATTTTCACGTAAGTTTGATCTTGCTAGCTGATATTTCCCTTCTATTTGTAGCCATGAATATTTTATCAAGTGTCGAAATCATCGGTTATTCTTAAAGGTGCATCAGCTGTGTTTCTAAACAACGCATTTCTTCCTTTTAACTACTTATATTGATATACAATAACAAAAACAAGATATAAACAGACATAAAAATTCTGAAATTTCTATATATTTTGTGAAAGTTGCTTGAAAAACCTTACTTTGTCACATTTTCATTTGCAATTGATTAACTCAGCCTTACTATTTTTATATGAATACCACACTGGATCTGACCTTATTTGCACAGAATATATATGAATGCCTCTTATTTGTTATTGTACATCAAGTACAAGTAGAAAAAAACGAAATAATTATTTTTGTAAACACTACTAATGCCCCTTTAACGTTTTCTTTTTTTATCAAGTGTATCTTTTACCAGTGTGACCTATCAATATGGCATATGAGTCTACCTCTATACACATGTTTTCAATAGTAGAATGGTATAAGGAATATAATTTCTGTGCCTGTGTATTAACTTTTATAGTTGTATGAAATATCCTTTCATTTACATTAACTGCTCCCATGGAGGATTAGATTTAAGTTTACAACAATAGATTCGTAAATCTTGACTTTGTCCGGAAATGACAAAGTGCACTTATCTCACTTACAAAATAAAAAATATAAATCGATACTTCGGATCGGATTGTAAATTCTTTATTCACACAGTTGTGCACGTTTTTAAAAAGAAACTTATAAGACATTTCTTTTCAGTTTAAATTACCTTTCACTTTTTCAACATATTTTGTTACCTCGTCCCCAACTCATGAAATTGGATCCCTCAAGTGGATACAACAATAACATGTTCAATACACACTGGTTTTACTCCTTTATACTATATCCCACTATCTTCTATTTTTATGTATCATATACAAAGTCCTATCAACTGTTTCAATCTCGGCTTCTTACCATAATAATAAATCACTGTATTTCTTCTATAAGTATAATGTAGAAGTACTGTCCTCTTTACAAAATGTCATTATTTATTTTTAGAATAAAATTCTGTATTATGACTATTCAATGAATATTTGAAAACCCATGTCCATTGGAATATGACAACTTAGATGTAACAACGGTCTAAACGTGCGTTTTACAAAATTGTTCTTCTTCAAAGAAAATTTGAATTTGGACGTTTGATGGTCGTGTGCAAATTCGCTCGAAACAAGCTCAGGAATCTTACTATTTAGTAGCTGACTTCAAAATATGTCGATAACACTATTTAAGTTGAATTATGTGAAATAAAAAAAATCTGTGGATTACCTAGTTTAAATGGAATCATATGCAGTATATATTAATACAGGTATAAAAAGTGAATGCAATTTAAGGAAAAGTTTTATATGTTCAAATGTTCTGAATCTTCGATTCCCTAATTTTGTTAAAATATAGATTCAGAAAGCCACCTTGCTGTCTACTACACACACTAGCATTATAGAAACGTTGACCCGATCATTACCTAGCGCAAAACATATATGCACCATTATGTGATAATACACACATGTTGAATGGGTGTGGTCAACATGTGTTATGTTGAACCAGAGGTCCAAATTGTTGCCTGAGGCCGAAGGCATAAATGGCATATGACATAAAACAAAGTGATCGAGTCTACAATTTTGTTATACCTTTCTATCGTTGATATGTATGAAACGAATCATTCATAGTGATACCACAATTGCTTAAATGCGGAAATGACCGGGGAGTACCGAGCTGTAATTCACTGTGACGTAAGCGGGAAACATTTCACGCAAAATCAGTCAACATTTCGATGTTGACCTGTCAAGATTTTTGTGAGGCAAACATCTGAAATGTTGGACTTGTTTCTTTATAGGAGAGTATATAGAATAAAATGTTGAAACAATTCAACGTAACACTCACTGTTCCGGTGGCCCATTATTTTAATTACTGTACTGTAATTACTGTAATTAATGTATAAATGACTAAAGCATTTTGAAAGCAATCAGTTGTGCATTGCAAAAACATGAAGAGGCGGAGACAAGTATAGAAAACAATATTTAATTACTAAAGAGTTGAAAAATATTACACTCTTGAGAGCCGGGTGATCCTGAAATATCATAAACATAATACCAAAAGTATTGTTTTGCCAAAAAAGGCCAAAACAATCGTTTGTGTCAGTAAAATTTCATCGGTTGAGCTTGAATTTTAAAGAAATATATATTTCCTAAAGAGAAAGTGGTATAATACAGGGCTAAAATTAAGACCATCAGCATATATATACGTTAGTCTTTTGACAACTCAATGAATTATGACCAATGAAAAAGATATTTTCATAACGTTTTCATTTAATGCACGACAATATTGTATTAGAATTACATGTGTCTACCAATATTCTAGATTGTATCAATGAATCATTGGAATTTTGATATGCATAGGACATGCAGTTCAATTATCATAACTGACTTAAACTATCAACTTGATTGTTTAGCAAATTTTGCAATCCCGATTTTTGTTTGCAGCAACAATTTATCACACAGTATACTACTTCTAAATGAGCACATGGATATCAATGCAGAAAGTTGTGGAAATCAGGAGCCGTTCACATCTATACTAAGTAAAATGCCTGACATCTCTCGTTAATTTGTCAGTACGCACAATGTCGGCACACCAGTTATGTTAAGAAAGATTATAATTTAGAATTGATTTTATCGATGTAAATAGATTTTTCAATATTCGGTGAACATAGTCGTTATTTTTTTTTTATCTTTTCTGGTATTATTTTATAAAATTTAGGGAGGTTCTTGACAGTAAGAGATAAACTCGTTTTATATTCATCTGTTTTATTAGTTGATTTGCGCCCCCTCCCTCCCCGAGAATGTTGCACTGTTTAAGGACGTCACTACCCACAGGTGAAATACCATTGTTTTTTCCCGTTTAATATCTCATTTTATGTCAAATATGGAAATTTCTTAACAATATGGTAATGTTCCGAGATAACAAAATATCCTACGAAATTTGCAACTAATACAATATAAAAATCACAAAGATATCCAGGACACAATAGACAAATCTGGTGAATATTGGACAAACCCTCGTCACAATCGGTACAGACGACTCAACAACCGCTACCAAACAAGTAACCCAAAATTTCATTTAGTGAAACAGAATAATCGCAAACAAGGCCAATCTATGTCTATCCTTCATCGATGTCGGAAAAAGTTGTCACCTTGAACTCAAGTAACCGCTTGGCACTGAGCATGCAGAGGTATTGAAAGCATGAATGATCAGGCATACTCCTATCTGTACCTTACTGTATCCAACACAACAGATAACTGCATAATACACACTGCTGATTAACAGGTGATCAACATGGCAGTAATATCTTTTTGTTTACGCACAACTGAAAGTATATTTTTCGATCAAGATAATAGTATTGGAAGACCTACTAGATAGTGCTATTTTGTCAATGCTTTTTATCTTTAATGGGATACTCGAAATAAATGTTTGGCGTTTATTCTACATTCTGACTATTTTTTGCGAAATTTATATGAATGAAATATTAAACTTGAGGAATGTGACCTCTCACTTTCTGAGGAGTAACGTTTTCATTCGGATTACATGTTTCATGACATGCGGACTGTGTCTGTGTGATACAAATAATGTCCCCGGATGTCATGCATGTTCATTTTGCAGTTTAAGTGTAAGCTAAATATTCGTTAGATGATTAACAGTGTGTTTCATAAAAGTAACAGTGAATGTGATGAGCAGATAAATCATTTTAAAATCAAGATAATGAAACTCAAACACTGAACGAAGACTTACATGGGAAAATGATACTCTACGTGTGGACTAATACTGAATTTTCACCAAAAATGATCTTGAATACTTTGTTTATCTAATAAAATATACGAAAGTTAAATTTGGAACATATATGTTAAATGTTAAAATATTATGTGAACAAAACTCACAACAATTGCAGTTACCCTAAATGCTAACTCCGCTCGTCGCAGGTGTTTGTTTGTTTATTGTTGTTTAACGTCCCACTCAAGAATCTTTGACTTATAGGGAGACGTCACCAAATCCTGGTGAACGGCTTCAAATTTTGACCACTGAGCAGTGAGCGTTCTTTAACGTGCCGACACTTACTGTGACACGGGACCCCGGTTTTAACTGTCTCATCTGAAGGACAGGAAACCAACCTGCTGCCGGCTGGACTCGAACTCACGACCTCACGATCAAGAGTCGAGCGCGCTACCGACTGAGCCAGACTTTGTTTCTTCAGGGGCATTCCCTAAAAAGCAAAAACATTTATTTTTACTACTTAGATATTGATGTACAATAACAAAAAAGAGTTATACACCGGCATTACAATTCTTAAATGTTGTGCCATGGGTGTTATGTGCATTCTACAGAATCTTTTAAAATTTGGTAAAGTGTGTTGTAGCTAACATTTAAAAAATATCATTTATAACCGGATTAAATCCCAACAACAAAAGATGTAAACTAAAGGTAATCGTATTAAATTTCATCTACAAATATCGGGTAACGATTCCAACGAAGCAAAGTGCATACATTTTAAATTTCGGAACTAGATACGACATAATATCATACTGATGATTTCATTATCCTATTTGAAAAGAAAAAAATACATTATTACGTGAGCATACAAATAGCAATAAATGACTTCATATTGATCAAGTTTGTATTGAAACGAGATGTGTATACGATTTTGATTTGATTTTTTGTTTTACGCCACACTCAACAATTTTTCAGTCATATGATGGCGTCCAGTTTTTATTGGTGGAGGAGAAACCCCGGTTACCCGGGTAAAGACCACCAACCTTCCGCAAGAAAACTGGCAAACGATGTGTATACGAGAAACCGCCCCGAGCACCAATTCATTCATTAAGATATTAGTCCTCATAATAAATTCCTTTCTTGATATCTTCAAAATATAGCGGTGCAGGTACTGGCTTCGATTCTCGGTGTGGACGTACATTTTTCCTCGCCTACTACAAAATAAAGCTACATATCACATGGGGTCGAGGAAAAAAACTCGGGTATATGAAGAAAACAAAATGTTGCTTAGAGACAAATGGACATACCAAAACAATGACATCAATCATCCATTTCGGATGAGCATAAAATGTAACATATTAAACTTACGTAAATTTTAATTCAAAAGATTTCTCATAGTTCAAAGATAATCATTTTATTAGTACCAGTGTAGCAGTTTCAGGAACTCATCATTTCTACAAGTTTTGTATTACTTAGCGGTTTTGGAGAAGTGGTCGAAAATGTGGAAAATTACACCACCACCCCCCTTCATTTTTAGTCTTGAAAAATTCATAAAAAATAGATTTCAGTAAAATTCTTTAAGGAAAGCATTTATCTACCAAACCACAGGTAAAACACATAAAATAAATGCATCATAATGAATAATAGGGGAGAAAATCAAAGAAATCATACAAAAATGAATGAAAATTACCAAGTCTTAAAAGACGTCGAGAACGCGTCAAAAATTTATTTTCATTTCCGATTTCAACAAAATTAACAAACTTGAATAATACATCTATATAGATCACTCAAATCTAGTTAGTTTTTCAATTCATGCAGCGGTTGTGGAGAAGAGTTTTAAAGAGGGGTCTCTTTTGCCCCACCCCTGGGCGCATCGGGCCGAAATGAACAAACTTGGTAGAGGGCCTTGAGAACTTGCTTCCTAATAAGTTTCATCAAAATCCCCTCAGCGGTTTTGTAGGAGAAATCAAAATGTAAAAAGTTTACGGACAGACAGAAGACAGACAAAGCTCACTTGAACCTTCGGTTCAGGCTAAATTAATCCTGCAATCCATTTGTTCAATACCATACAATATGTCAATGAAGCGCACAAAAGGCTCGTTAATGATACCTGCCAATTTAGTTGAAATCTGTCCTGTGGTTCTTGAGAAGTCGTTTCATTGGAAATTTAAACACACAGAGGACGAAGGAAATTAAACAGGTGAATTAATAAATAAAACACTGAAAATATGTATATCCATCCTTTATTAAAATTCATAGCTACAAAACATTACAACATAAAACGACAATTTTAAGACAAGAACACAAAAAACTGAACAAATCTGCATCAGTGGTATAGTCATATAATATTGCATTTCGTTTAAAACTAAAATGACTCCTTCATGATGCAGGGATGTAATTTTGTAATGGTTTTATTAGCATGTTATTTAGTATGTGAATATCCCTGTGTAGTACTACCACATAATTTAGCATGAGAATATGCCTGTGTTTTATCAGCATGTTATTCAGCATGAGAATATGCCTGTGAAGTAATACCACATAATTTAGCATGAGAATATGCCTGTTTTATTAGCATGTTATTTAGCATGAGAATATTGCAGTGTTTTATTAGCATGTTGTTTAGCATCAGAATATGCCAGACTTTTTATATTCAAATGAAGTTGACAAATAAGTTGATACCAAAATGACAACTCCTGTTATAATTACAAATTTTGTGACTGGAAGACAAGTAATTGTTTTAAAATATGTTTCAAATTTAATTTGAAGAATACATGTGTAAATATGACTACTCTACCCCAAAGGTTACATGCTACCTGTTCATTAGTCAGAAATGAAAAGATATTTTTATTTTAAGGATTACATAAAAATAAATTCTAATATAGTTTCTAATTATATGGGGTACACACATTTAAGACTTAATTTCGCCTAATCTCCCAATAATACAGAATGGAAGTTGGACTAATTAGATACATTTTACTTAAACCTACTTAATATCCAAAACCAGAATCTGATATAGAATTCTTCTGGTGAAATGAAAACAAAGAAGCTTAAAGCTGAATTAGGGTGATAAAAAACTTTTGAACTTTGAATAAAAAGTAATTGTGTTGAAAATAAAAATGTTTTGAAACATTCCCACTTCATTTCCCCACGCAGAATATTTGCAACTGTTTCACCGGACAACAAGTCCCACAGCAGGTATAAAAAGCAGATTAGTTTTATTGGTCATTATTGTATATCTGTACTCGCAACTCTGTACTCCCAGAGGCTGAATAAAATTCACGTTGGACACTTACCTGTATTTTCAACAAAAATAAACAGACATGCCTCGAATGAAGTTTCCTGCAACGTACAAACAGTAACAAACATAGAATATTTAGTTTATCCATAACAAATCCAAAAGTTATTCCATTATTATAAACATCATGCACCTTCTAAAACAAAAACAAAGCGATCTGCTTCCTACTGTCATTCGGCCACTGAGCCATATTTCTTCTTCCAGTTTTTCGGAACATCTCGTTGTTTACCGGAGAAAAAACCATGGCTCAATCGCAGAATAACAGTAGGAAGCAGATTACTTTGTTTTTGTTTTGGGAGATGCTTGATATTTACTGTAATGGAAAAACTTTTGGATTTATTATGGATGAACTAAACATTCTATGTTTGTTGGTATGTTGCAAAAAACTTCACTCAAGGCACATGTTTATTTTTGTTGAGAAATACACGTAAGTGTCCAACATGAGTTTTATTCAGCCTCTGGGACTTTGCATGTTCCAGTTGCAAGTACAGATATACAATGACGACCAATATAACTAACCCGCCTTTTGTACCTGTTGTGGAACTTGTTTTCAGGTGCAATTGTTGCAAATATGTATGCTGTGTGGGGAAATGAAGTGGGAATGTTTAAAAACATTTTTTTTATTTAAAGTTCAAAAGCTTTTTATTTACCTAGGTCAGCTTTAAGATGGGAGACACAAAAGAGCAAAATACACTTTCATTACAATTTAAACAGAAGTAACTTGTGTGTTTTAGTCAAATCATCTTGCCGTCACTACCTGATGTTTATCAAGGTAAAAGAGCAAATTACAACATTTTGATTATTTCCACACAATGCTCAACTCAAAATTGACCAAAAATATCCACCAATTAGATACTTTAGTTAAAGCATGCCTTTTGAGAATTTCAGTTATATCTAAGAGTAAAGTTGTAAATTCCTTAGATATAATTGTATGATGTTATGAACACATATCTATCTAAAGGTCAAGAGGACCTCATCAGAAGTCGCGACTCCCTGCTCCATTTACAAAACACCTGACCAAGGGATTATGGACTTAAATGTGTTAACCTACAGAATGGGCACACTAAATCTGAAAAAGAAGTGGATATTTTTTTTAAGTTGACAAATCTCCAGAAATGAAAGATGAAAGATGGCAAACACTTGCAACAGATAACCTGCATCAATAGGTGACATTAAAACTTCAAACAGTTTTGAACTACTTACTTATCTAGCATCACTGAGTTCCAGTTTTAAATAAATAAAAATCTAAACACATAAATTAATCACATATAAAGAGAAATTATTCAATCAATCATTAGGATGGAAATTTACAAAAGGATATAACAACATAATCATAACCTAATAAATAATAATTTCATTCCAATCATCAATACCATTGACCCTGTAACTTAGCATGAGAATATGCAAATGTTTTATCAGCATGTTATTTAGCATGTGAATATTCCTATGCAGTACTACCACATAATTTAGCATTACAATATGATTGTGTTTTATTAGCATGTTATTTACCATCAATTTATGCTCGTGTTTTATTAGCATGTTATTCAGCATCAGAATATGACTGTTTTATCAGCATGTTATTTAGTATGTGAATATTCCTGTGTAGTACTACCACATAATTTAGCATGAGAATATGCTAGTGTTTTATCAGCATGTTATTCAGCATGAGAACATGCTTGTGAAGTAATACCACATAATTTAGCATGAGAATATGCCTGTTTTATTAGCATGTTATTTAGCATGCGAATATGGCAGTGCTTTATAAGCATGTTATTTAGCATCAGAATATGCCAGAGTTTTTATATTTAAATGGAAAATTTCAATTTCATGTATGTGTGTGTAGATTAATGTAAATATGATTAGTCCTACACACATACATGAAATTGAAATTTTTCATTTGTATCCAACAATCCTACATTTTGTTCTATATTGGCATGACTACAAAACAAACATGTCTAAATTACAGAAATATTTACCTCTTATTTCCAACAAATGAGCATCAAGCACAAAACATTGATAAACAGAAGACAAATAAGTTGATACCAAAATGACAACTCCAGTTATAATTACAAATTTTGTGACTGGAAGACAAGTAATTGTTTTAAAATATGTTTCAAATTTAATTTGAAGAATACATGTGTAAATATGACTACTCTACCCCTTAGGTTGCATGCTACCTGTTCATTAGTCAGAAATGGAAAGATTTTTTTATTTTTAGGATTACATAAAAATAAATTCTAATATAGTTTCTAATTATATGGGGTACACACATTTAAGACTTAATTTCGCCTAATCTCCCTATAGTACAGAATGGAAGTTGGACTAATATGATACATTTTACTTAAACCTACTTTAATACCCAAAACCAGAATCTGATATAGAATTCTTCTGGTGAAATGAAAACAAAGAAGCTTAAAGCTGAATTAGGGTGATAAAAAGCTTTTGAACTTTGAATAAAAAAAAATTGTGTTGAAAACAAAATGTTTTGAAACATTCCCACTTCATTTCCCCACGCAGAATATTTGCAACTGTTTCACCGGACAACAAGTCCCACAGCAGGTATAAAAAGCAGATTAGTTTTATTGGTCATTATTGTATATCTGTACTCGCAACTCTGTACTCCCAGAGGCTGAATAAAATTCACGTTGGACACTTACCTGTATTTTTCAACAAAAATAAACAGACATGCCTCGAATGAAGTTTCCTGCAAAGTACAAACAGTAACAAACATAGAATATTTAGTTTATCCATAACAAATCCAAAAGTTATTCCATTATTATAAACATCATGCACCTTCTAAAACAAAAACAAAGCGATCTGCTTCCTACTGTCATTCGGCCACTGAGCCATATTTCTTCTTCCAGTTTTTCGGAACACCTCGTTGTTTACCAGAAAAAAACCATGGTTCAATGGCAGAATAACAGTAGGAAGCAGATTGCTTTGTTTTTGTTTAGGGAGATGCTTAATGTTTAGTGTAATGGAATAACTTTTTTATTTATTATGGATAAACTAAATATTCTATGCTTGTTGCTGTTTGTATGTTGCAGGAAACTTCACTCAAGGCACATGTTTATTTTTGTTGAGAAATACACTTAAGTGTCCAACATGAGTTTTATTCAGCCTCTGGGACTTTGCATGTTCAAGTCGCAAGTACAGATATACAATGACAACCAATATAACTAACCCGCCTTTTATACCTGTTGTGGAACTTGTTTTCGGGTGCAAATATGTCTGCTGTGTGGGGAAATGAAGTGGGAATGTTTAAAAACATTTTTTCTAATTCAAAGGTCAAAAGCTTTTTATTGTCCTAGTTCAGCTTTAAGATGGGAGACACAGAAGAGCAAAATACACTTTCATTACAATTTGAACAGATGTAACTTGTGTGTTTTAGTCAAATCATCTTGCTGTCACTACCCAATGTTTAGCAAGGTAAAAGAGCAAATTACATTATTTACACAATGCTCAACTCTAAATTGATTGTTTTGTTTGTTTATTGTTGTTTAATGTCCCACTCAAGAATATTTCACTCATATGGAGACGTCACCAAATGCCAGTGAAGGGCTTCAAATTTTGGCCTATGCTCAGCACTTATCGCCATTGAGCAGTGAGAGTTCTTTAACATGCCAAAACCTACTGTGACACGGGACCTCCAGTTTTTGCTGTCTCATCCATAAGACAGGAAACCAACCTGTCGTCTGCGTGACTCGAACTCATGACCTCACGATCCAGAGTCGAACGCACTACTGACTGAGCCAGGCTGGCTCAACTCAAAATTGACCAAAATATCCACCAATTAGATACTTTAGTTAAAGCATGCCTTTTGAGAATTTCAGTTATATCTAAGAGTACAGTTGTAAATTCCTTAGATATAATTGTATGATGTTATGAACACATATCTATCTAAAGGTCAATAGGACCTCATTAGAAGTCGCGACTCCCTGCTCCATTTACAAAACACCTGACCAAGGGATTATGGACTTAAATGTGTTAACCTAACTTAGCCTACAGAATGGGCACCCCAAATCTGAAAAAGAACTGGATAATTTTTTTAAGTTGACAAATCTCCAGAAATGAAAGATGAAAGATGGCAAACGCTTGAAACAGATAACCTGCATCTATCAGGTGACATTAAAACTTCAAACAGTTTTGAACTACTTACTTATCTAGCATCACTGAGTTCCAGTTTTAAATAAATAAAAATCTAAACACATAAATTAATCACATATAAAGAGAAAACATTCAATCAATCATTAGGATGGAAATTTACAAAAGGATCATAACTAACATAATCATTTCATAATCATAACCTAATTTACATAATCAGCATGTTTCATTCCAACCATCATGTGACCATTTACCCCTGTAATTTAGCATGTGAATATTCCTGTAGTACTACCACATAATTTAGCATGAGAATATGCCTGTGTTTTATTAGCATGTTATTTAGCATGAGAATATGCCTGTTTTATTAGCATGTTATTTAGCATGTGAATATGCCTGTTTTATCAGCATGTTATTCAGCATGTGAATATGCCTGTGTAGTACTACCACATAATTTAGCATGAGAATACTCCTTTGTTTTATTAGCATGTTATTTAGCATGAGAATATGCACATGTTTTATTAGCATGTTATTTAGCATGAGAATATCCCTGTGTTGTACTACTATGTAATTATTTCTGTGCCTGTGACCATGTAAATTATCATGTGATTATTGTGCACTATGACTGTAAATTAATGCAAATACCCGGGTACCATTTTCATGTAATTTAGCATGTGAATATACCTGTTTATTATGACCATGTAATTTAGCATGTGAATATCCCTGTGTAGCATATGTAATTTACTACTACTAAATATTCTGGTGTACCAGGACCATGTACTTTAGCATGTGAATATATCTGTGACTATGACCATGTGATTTAATATGTGAATATCCCTGTGCACTATAGCAATGTTAATAAGAATTAGTTACATACATCAGCAATACTTAAGCTACCATGACTATTGCTTTTTATTACCCGAATTCCAATTATGTTATCATTCAAGCAATCATGGCATACAAATGATGACATACATTATACAGAACATTACATTTAAGGTGATTCAAATAAAGTATTGGTTCACTTGAGCCTGTATCACTCACCTGAGTCTGCATCGCTCACCTGATAACACAAATTTGAAATGATCAATTTGTATCAAACATACAATTCATCCAGCCATTACCAACCATTGTTATTGTCTATCTTTGACACCAAAACGCAGTGAAAACATTTGTATGCTGTCATGAACATCTTTTATCTATCAAAACAAAAGGTCAAAAGGTCCTCAACTTTAAGATAATGAGGAAAAACATATGGTTTTCATGATAATAACAAAAATGATGAAAAATTCAAATGGGAAATAACTCCCATTAGGGGGCCACTGGAAATTTAAACCATTAGAATTTTTTGAAGATCTTTGTGCGCTGAATATTTTTGCTTCTTACACTCTCTATAGCCAATAGTTTTCAAGACAACAGCACAGAGAGCCAAAAAATAAGCAATTAAAGAGATATAACTCATAGGATATAGACAATCCTGGTAAATGAATAAATTTGTAGTTTTCCCAATTAGCTGATATAATTTTTGAGATACAGTAAAACTTTGATGAGTAAAAGTTAAAGGGACCACCTTGAAAAGTTCAAAACATCAGGACTGCATCTCATCAATGGTAACCAATATTCAAATATTTTAGTTTTCAGAGATTCTAGAAGATGTATTTCACTGCTTTAAAACCGTATAAGACATACTAGTATACGGTCATACCCTAATAATTAATGCTAAATTTAACTGCATTTTCATGAAATTAAAACAATCATCAAGTTTTATTGAAATTTTGACTTCAAATTATTTGTAGAAACTTTCAATGTTTTTTTTAAATGGACCTCAAAATTTATTCGAAACATTGAGAAATTTGATTCATTAAAGTTTGATTAATAAATAACATATGAATAGCGTTCAACAACAAAATTATTTGGGGCTCTGTCAATTATTCGAAAAACATGGAGAAATTTGACTCATTGATGTTAGACTCACCTTAATTCTACTGCACATGTATATAATGTAGATGCAAAAAAAACTGTTTTGCCCTGGTTTTTCTATTCATAGTATTAGTAGCCATGTTGGTTGATCAGTGAACATAAATATAAAAATTTGAATCTAAATACTCCATTGGTCATTGATGCAAAGATTCAGCTGCACAAGAGGTAGATTTTTGAAAAGAATTATCACATGGACGAACAATAGAAAGTGATGACAATAACTCACATGACACTTCCGAGTCAGGAGAGCTAAAGTGTTACTCTTAATCATTATATAATCACACACAACAAGGTAACCTTCATTCTCACATGTCAGTTTGTTACACTTCCAGACAATTAGTATTTCTGCATTTTCACACTTTCAGACAATTAGCATTTTTGCTTTTTTACACTTCCAGACAATTAGTATTTCTGCATTTGCACACTTTCAGACAATTAGCATTTTTGCTTTTTTACACTTCCAGACAATTAGTATTTCTGCATTTTGCAATAATATCTATTCGTCCATACCAGACGACAAAATGTAGAAACAAAATATTGTAAAAGGAAACAAAAACACAAGTTTGAATAGCACTATATCAAACACTACATTTTAAAAAGACATTAAAACACACAAAAAAACATAATGTAAATGAGACTAAATCTAGCACTAGTCTAACATTAAATGAAAACAGCTATGAAACTGATCACAATATTGAAGAAAAAATGACTTGCTCATGGTTCTTGATGAAAATTACAACAGAAATTACATTTAACACTGACTACCAGTTTGAATTTTTTACAAAAACTTTTTCTTTCAATCTAAAAATTGAAAATCTGAAGTTAAAGATGAAAAGTTTCAAAATCTTAAGTGTAGTTACTTCAACTTCAACTATACTGTCAAATATCAGAATTAATGGAAGTAAATATTCAGAGATCGAACACTTCTCATAAAATAGAAATATGGGTACTAAACCCTTCGCTTCAACTTGAAACCTTTTCCAAGGAGTAAGCTTCTTGTGGTAATTGGTTGAAATTTGTCCAGTGGTTCTTGAAAAGATGTCATTTATATTGAAAAGTTAAATGATGGATGACCATGAAAATTAGGACATAGCGATAGCTCAGTTGGGCTCTCAGCCATGTGACTAAAAATATATATCGAACTTGTACTGTTCACTGTTATTAAACCTGTCATATTAAGAAAAAAAACAAAAACAAATTGTTTCTAACAAAAGTTTCAAAATAAATGCCAGAGTAAATCATATTTCCCTTCAGAATGTGATCAAAATCATAGTGTGGGACTTATGTACATAGAAGATCTCTCAAAAGAGAAACATTGTAGATGTCAACAGGTGACTAAATAAGCAGTCTATGATCACAACAAACAAGACTCTCAACGTCAAATAATTTTTCTTCTCATTTAATATCCATTCCATGAAAATGATCCATAGGTACTCCTGTTTTGATAAGGATTGTCTCGCATTGCCGGTTTTCTGTACATACTTCTGTCAACGCATTGTACAGTGTCCTGGGCATAAGGCTGCCACTGAAAATCAATATAACTATTGCTGTTGTTGATATTGTTGTTGGCATTGAAGTTGTTATTCATGTTGTTATTGTCAGTGAAAAACATATTGTTCATATAGTTGCTGTCGTAATTATTATTTCTATTCATTAAACACTTGTTATCATTGTAACTGTTATCATTGTAAAAGTTAGACTGATACTGGTTCTGTTGTTGTTGATAATAGTTTTGTGGGCTATTGAAGCTATAATCCATCTTTCTGACCGGACCACCATATCTAGATTCAAAATCCATTTGTGTTTGTCGGATAAATGTCTCTCTAACTGGCAACATGCCCATTTCAGCTCTCATACTGGCAGGTTTTGAATACCCTACGGATTCAATCCTCTTGAAATTGTCACAAGGAACACTCCGGCTTACAATGTTTCTGTTGTTGTCTTCGTTGTGTTTTATTTCATTGTCATTTGTCTTCTTGTTGACATTCATTAATTTTCTGGTTCGTCCCGGGGTTTTAGTCTTCCAAGCCTCAGCTATGTGAGAGAGGAGGAGATTTGTAATACGACGGTGTGCAGTCATATCCCAGTGAATGCCATCTCCAGCCCTGCGATGTAACTGATTCCTCAAGTAGTAATGCAGATCTAGCAAATCAAAGCCGTTTTCTACAACAATCTGTCTAGCGAAGAAGTTAGCTTCTAAGATATCAAGGCGTAATGTGTTGCTCATGAACTCAATTTCTGGAACCAAGAACCCTCCTCTAGCATTTTTAGCTATTGGCAGTGTAGCATTCCAGATCACCATTGTATCTTCAGAAAAGACCTCTTTGAAGCGTTCAAACAACTTCTGTAAATTTATCTTGTATTCATCGATGCCTTTGGTTCCATATCTGAATGAAATATTCAACAAATATACCTCATTTGGATTGGTTTCAACATAGCATAGCATTTTTTTTTAAATGATACATTGACATCAGATTTTACACCAAAGAACATTTGGTCATAGTGCACTCAAGACATATAACCCTTTTAAATATACATATGTATCAACATTCAGTGTGCATTGAGTTTGAATTTTTCAATAAATGAAATATGAATCCATGAGCTGTTCCCCTTTAGCAGCCATATTGTAGGGCAACATATATACTTTTCTTAGTAAATCAACCAAATGAAGTGAAGTATAAAACATATGGCATAACAGTAGTTTGAAAATATTCTTCATGGTTAAATAATATCTATTCCAGGTCTACATTGATATATATATAACTGATGTTGATATAAATCCTGACATCTCTTCACTATTACATGTAATATGTAATTCAATTTGGTTGCTTAAAGAAGAAAACTGAACATGTTGGCCTACAAAATGGTGACTGAAGGGAAACAACTCTCACAAATCACTGCTCATTGAAAAATATCTATTATCCCTTGCATCAACATAAAGGAAAATTAGACAATAAGTATATCATTGTGTGTCAGTGTTACCTAGGTGCAATATCAATATATCATCTATTTTGCATAAAATAAGTTACCACTGTAAAAGTTGTAATGAATAATCAGTAGTCCTACATTCACTTTTTCTGTGTTTCACACTACTATTTCAAAGGTAACACTAAATATTCCTAACAATATGATATATCATGATACATGGTGATACGCTTATTATACGCGATATTATACAATTATGGCCCCGTGTCAGGATACATCCCGAATTGTTTCCCTGGGAAGGGTTATATTTCCAGGGGCAAAGCCCAAAGGAAATAACCCCAGACTTCCCAGGGAGACAATTCGGAGTGTATCCTGACACAGAGGCCCATAAATGTTTTATTATACCGAAATCATTAATACAAAAACAACCTGAAGGAGATTATTATTTAATATATTTGAGTACAACATTTTATCAACTTAATAAGGCACAGGTAAAACCTATGGGCAGGGCGAAAGCATTAATCAGCAGTTTTACATGTTCGGTGTTTTTTTATTACATAAATGTTCATTGTTTTATATAAAATATAAGGTGACTGACTGTTTCCCTTGCTGTTAAAACTTAATAAAATCCATGTTATTTATAAGTCATGAATTAAATGCAACAAAACGAATGCACTCCGTGATCGAGTTCAGTGTCAGTGCATTCGATTTACAGGCCCCTGAGATTTTCCAGCAAGGAGTTATTTCCCTGGTATTATTCCTCATTGCCAATGGTAGCAAAGGTATTATACCACAGTCACATGATAACGTTGGGGTTATTTCCCTTTGAGGCAAATTTTTGGTGACATATCTTTATTATTAATGAAGTTTGGAGGGGTTATAGGATTAGGTTCGTACAAACATATGTAAGTAAGTTCGTACGTACGTATGTTACACTTTCCTTGTCAGCGCTCTAATAATTTTATTTCTCAACAGAATTTCATGAAACTTGTGTGACACAAGGATTTACTATGGTAACATCGCAAACAAGTTTGTGTTTCGTAACCCACCCTCTCTTATTTACAGAGTTATTGCCCTTTGTTTATTTCACTGAAATATTTTTGTCAGCACTTTAAAAGTTTTATTTCTCAAAGGAATTTCAAGAAACTTGATAAAAGGTATTACTATGGTAATAACTCGGACAAGTTCGCGTTTCGTAACCTGCACTCCCTTATTATCCCCTCGCAAATGAAGTTTGGGGGGGATAAAGGATTAGGCTCTTATGTACATACTTACGTAAGTTACACTTTCTTCTCAGTGCTCTAATAATTTTATTTCTCAACGGAATTTCACAAAACTAAATACAAGAGTTTACTATGGTAATATCTCAGAAAAGTTCACGTTTCGTAACCCGCACTCCCATATTTACAGAGTTATTGCCCTTTGTTTATTTCAATGAAATATTTTTGTCAGCCCTCTAACAAGTTTATTTCTCAACGGAATTTCACAAAACTAAATACAAGAGTTTACTATGGTAATATCACAGAAAAGTTCACATTTCGTAACCCGCACTCCCTTATTTACAGAGTTATTGCCCTTTGAATATATCATTAAAATATTTTTGTCTGCGCTCAAACAAGTTTATTTCTCAACGGAATTTCACGAAACTTATATCATTCCAGTATACAGGTATTTTACAATATTTCCATTGCGAGGGGGATTAGTATCATTTGATGCCTTGTTATCTTTTGTCATGTGACTGCTTTTAATCCAACTGTTTATAATCTAACAAACATGAGGTATAACAACATGATTTATTATATATTTAGTAATAAATACAGGCTTTCTTCATCTCTGATACAAGAGCAAGTACATGCCCTTTATCACACACCCTGTATCAACCCTCCTCTTATCACACCATTGTAATCTTTTATTGTACCCCCATTTGGAATGCTTCTTGTTCCTTCTTGTGTTGTTTATTTGTTTTCTGCTTCCAGCAAAACCTAATATCTTGCATTAACGCCATGTTAAGCACATTCTGTGACATATTTGGCATCACAGACTCATAGTGGACAATTTCAAAGATTGTTGAATGAAAATGTGAATGAATCCTTTGATTGACTAAATATTCGATTTAAAAGTATAAAAATATTCCACAGGTAGGTTTAAAACACCACAAATAGTTGTGCATTTTGTATTTATAGATTGAGTACACGGAGTAAGCTATTCCCTGAACAACAGTACAATGTTTAGCCGTGAACAGCCTCACAACAAGGTCAGTGGTTTAAGTATGCATGGATGTTCTTTCATAGTTCCTGTATTTCAGATATATCTTAGTAAAATATTTACACTTAAATACAAATTATGTCAGCAAAGTACAGTGGGATCTCGTTATCTCAAATCTCATGGGACCACCCCTATAACTTTAAGAGATATCCGGAATTCGAGATAACCCAAATTTTTAATTGATATATTATTATATCTATAAAAATAGAAACCAGACTTTCAACTTTGACACATTAAGAATTTTGACTCAACCAATTTCAACATAATGAGATTCCATTGCATCCTGAGGAAGGCTAGTTTTAAAACATGTAAATAGTTTTATGTACTACTTTATTTTAGACCTGCAGGAATTGACTTAAATGAACGCAGTCATGTTAACCTGTAAATTAAAAGACTTAATTTTTATCGGTAAAAGGCCTAATTTATCAAGTATCTGTCTATTTACCAGTAATCATTTTTAAAATATATGATAAAAACAAAAAAACATGGCAAAATCTGTATCGCATCCAACCCTTGACAAATATCATCCCTTGGGTTGATATTGGAGTCTCAAGCCGATATGGCATGCAATACAGATTTTGCCATGTGTTATATTGTGATACACTTTTGAGTCGTGATACACAGCACTATCAAATATATATATATATATATATATATATATATATATATATATATATATATATAGTATTCCAGAAATTTAGATCTTAAAATCTTCAGATCTCACCTACTGATGTCCCAAAGACACGAGTTCATGATGACAATGTCAGGCTTAGGGTCCTGTGACAGGTCTGACAAAATGGATTCCATGTAAGTGTTGTAGCAACGAGTGACAAAATAAAATCTTATCAAATGATAGTCTGACTGATACTGTCTCACTTCCCTGTATCCCGTGCCATTATTCATCTGTCCTTTCTTCCCTCCTTCAATCAATTCATCATTTTCAAAGCAGTGTTCACCCTGAAATTACCAGGAAAAAAAAATGTTAAACAGTAGTAGTTCATGATGAATCGTGTAAAAAAGATACCACTTTACAAAACCCATTTTCAGAGTGGTTAGAGCATCACGTTTTGAATCATTAAGTCTCTCACTTCTGGTCAGTGCAGGTTTGAGCCCCGCTGGAATCTAAGCTGATTTTTGTGAGAAAGTTTTGCCAGTTTACTTGCAGAAGGACGGTCTTTCCCGGGTTCTCTCCTCCACCATTAATAAAACTGGTCACCACCATATAACTGAAAAATTGAAGAATATGGTAAAAACTACTCGAAATCAAAAGTAAAACTCATTTTCAGTTACTAAGATAAAAAACCATGTGCACCTTCAAATTCAATGTCTAATTTTAGCAGTGTTGCATTTCCTTGAGCTCTCTACAACAATGTCAGAATAATATATATTCTTTTTACAATAGGTTACTGTTAGTAATTTATTTTCCAAAGCCAAGCAAACATTAATTTGTGTAGCCACTACTGGCCTTGCAAATCAAGCCTCTAGATATAGTACAACCAAATTAACACAGTGCAGATGGGAATAAATTAGGTATACACCATACTTTCATTATTTGTTATCACCTTCGTCCATCAATCTTTTTTAAAAATATCACAATGACAATTTTTATCTTTAGATGTAGATATTTTAAGAATAATACAAGACCGATTTCATACAAAATAAATCGGCTCCTTGAATATTTGCTCAGTGTTGTGAATAAAAGAAATGTTGTTGAAGAACATTTTCAATGTAGACAAGACACTAATTAACGCTATCACCTAAACAAAGGACCACCTGCTAACAATTTTTTTCCACACCTGTTTATTCACCTTGTCTAGCAATATGGTCAAGGGATTTTTAAAACTTGCATAAATGACCATTTGTACCAGAGAATCAGTGGCGGACCAGGGCGACATGTGGGTTTTGACATTTTAATGGGGGAATTATATAGAAGGAAATTTGTTCTCCAAACAATAGTGGCAATACGCAGGTTTGGCTTTAGAACAGGTGGGGGCCTCATACATTTGGGGAGGACTGTATTTGACTCAGAAATTAGCAAAATTTGTGGAACTGACTAATGTTGTAGTGGTTTGTTTACTGGCTTTTTTTTCATATCACAATTAAAATTTTCATTTAAAATGTCACAAGTCATTGGTGAAGTGCTACAAATTTTGACCGGTGCTTAGAAGCTATACCAATGCAAAGATAGTTCTTTAAACATGCAATGCCTATAATGTCCTCATTTTAAAGTCTTATCTGATAGACATGTCATTTTCACTTCTGCAATGTTTGCTGAAGGAACAGTCACTTTCTCTGAAGCAGAAAAAGGTAGGAGGAGGTTAAGTAACTTCTGGAAGAAGGTCATTGTACCAGCATTTATTGCCAAATGCCGTACCAAGAGCTTGAAATAAAAAATCTGCATTCTGTCCAACATTTGTAATTTTACCTTTGCTCTTAGTTGATTGTCCGACAAATATCGGTTCCTCTGCAACAATAGGACAAAGTCTTTGTATATAGCCCTCTGGACTGAAATATAACAATTTTTATTAATATAAATAAATCAAGAATTTCAACTGCAGTAACAAGGTTCATGGCCAATGAAAAATATTTTTCGAGCACTTTTCCAGGACTTTTCAGTGTTTTTAAGCACTTTCAATAGGTGTATTAAGCTATCAAAAACTTGCAAGCCAAAACAAAGTAAAAAAGAAATAAGAAATACTGACTGCAAATTCTTTCACATTTTAATGAGGACCCTCAAAATACTGCTTAGAGTTCCACTCCACATTAAACAGATCCAGAAGTACAGCATCACAAAATGCTTCGCTGAAATTGTATTATACTCAGGGGCTGAAAATTCCTGAAGTCCGAGGTCCTATACCTACATATTTTACTTCCGGACTCCGTCATTTTCTTGCTGTGTGGGTCCGAGGGCCTAACAAGTCTGAATCAGTGAATGACTATTCTGTCAATTTCTTTATTTCTAAACTTTATTTGTTTCCTTTGTAAAGTTTAATCATCAATTTCTATTATACATTTGTGGCAGTTTTTGGTTTACATAATTTTGTGTTCCCACCTTTGATAATTATTATATGTATTAATTATATTAAAAATCTGACTCAGATGTATTGTAATGGACCCATGTCGGAGGACCGGACCCAGGCAAAATTTTACAAAAAAGTACTGGACCCATACAGCTGAAAAAAAATGTTCAGCCCCTGTATACTATTTGAAGCATCTGTATGATTGAGCTACTTTTTTTTTATATATATAGAAGTCTTTCTTTAGTGGTGAAGAAACATGGCAGTAGATTTCAAGCACTCTGATGAAATAAATCAAGCATTGTCATTCATTATAAAACTCAAGCACTTTTCAAGGGTACTTTATTTAAAACTTTTATTGTTTTTAAGCACTTTTCACAGACTAACTCTATCTACAAGTACTTTTCAAGGTCTGTGTATACCCTGGGTAATGACACGTAAATTTGATCAAACCTGCAGAGATTACCCTTCTCTGCTCTACATGTGTGTTTGGAAGGCCGTTACTTGTCACTACTGATAAAGCATGCTTACAATTCATACTATTTCTCATCCATGAATGGTAATCAATTTTTCATAAATACAAGTCGGAAAACTTCACCATGTGCTGATAATGACATTGTTATGTGCACAACATTGTTCAACTCGTGAAGAATCAGAAAGTGAGTATAACATTATTTCAAATATTGACATGTATATGGATATGAACTCACTATAATTACTTGGTGCTTATATCACCAATGAATAATAAAAAGTTCATTAAAAAACAAAATTAAGTTATCTTGACAAATTTTAATGCAAAGTTTAAAAGAAACAATTTTTTTCTCAAAAAAAAAAAAGCATGTGAAAATGAGGTGGGTTGTTTCACAGGATACCGGCTGCTATTGAAATCCTCAAACAACATGACTCAAAACCTCTGTTGACAGTTGCTGTGTTAGATACTTCTGGGGAGTTATCAATAAAAAAAATAAAATAAAAATCAATATAAGGAATAGCCTGGTACCCAAGGACTTCTGATGTGCTTGCATGAAGCCTCAGATACCAAGCTATATGACAAATCTATGTATTAATGCCAGTGTTAGAAGTAGATCCTAATGTGTGTAAATGAATAGTAAGCTTAATATACCGATTCCTTTAATATCAGTTATCATTATTGTTTAATTTTCCTGATATGATTCATAATATGATAAAAGTTATAAAAAATGCAAGAATAGAAAGAACAAACACTAAATATCCTTGATGAAAGCTTTAGTTTTAGTATACTTTATTGATTTGAGACTACAAAAAAAAACGGTGGAGAGGCAGAATCTGCACGATCCCTATATGTTTGTTTCGCTCCGCTAAACATCATAAAAAATTTATTCACATGTCTGATTAAAGGGCTCAAACTTTAAGTGAATGACACTTGATTTCATTACACACTGATAAAACATACTATCTATGAATTCAATGAACTTAAAAATATTTCTGTAAATGTCATAATAAACAACAAAATATTGTCAATATCCTGTTTCCTGTTACAAATGGTAATTAGCAAAAATTCAATAATGCCAATCTTCCCACAATCACTGTGCATTGTTCTAACAAATATTAAGTGATTTAAGAAGAATACCTGAGTGTGCAAATCTCTGAAAAGCACAAACCGTACAATTTCCGGCATTTCTTTCATGGACATGCAATTAAAAGACCCCAAGTAAAGCACACTGCATACTCAATGATCATAACCCATTGGGTGTTTGAAATGAATGGGCTATATCATGTGATGCCATGAGTGACACTAACATTGAATAGCTTTTGGTTTCAAATTATCAACAATGTGGCTTTATATTCCTGGTGCATCAGATAAAAAAGAAACAAAAGTCAAATGATATCAGTAAGAGTGTGATTGAGAATACAACAAAATGAAAAAAAAAAATAGTTTTTCTTGTGAAATGTAATTCATTAAAAAGTGTTAGAAATTTTTGAACTTATATATGTAAATAATCCTGTGTTGAACTGAAAATTTCCATTGTGGACTGATAGATTTTCTATTGTACCAGTTCATCAACTGATGACAGAAAAAGTTCGATTTTCCTTGCCCTGGATAACTTACTTGAGTCACCAATTATTACAATAAATTTGTTCCGTAAAAGTTCTTCCAAGTCTTCCTGTAGAAAAATATCAGACATCTTCTCCATTTTTTATTACCAGTGAGCCTAAAATGGAAATATATATACATTTATAACATTTATGTGATGAGATGAGATGAGATGAGAGAGAACCCTTGGTGACTTTATAACTAAGAAAGAGCCAGGACAAATAAAATCAACAAAGGTGAGTATCTCTAACAATAACTGTGGTACAAATTTTTGTATGCGACACTCTGTCTTCTTAAGATGTATACTATCACCAAATATGGGAAGTCTCATTAAAGAAATGAGGAAGATATGTCCATGGAAATTAAGTCATGACATGGTGATGATGTAGTTTCCAGTGTAGATCTAGCCTTCTAGTTCTAGGCCAGTAGTATATGTACTACACTTCAGCTCACCTTTTTCCAAGAACTGTCTGTACGTGTCGATTTCCCGGAATTCCGTTTGTCACGTGTCCCCATTTGTGACCCCGTTTGTTATTTATATACGTGGATATATATAAATACTGTGTGTGTGTGTTTGTTTGTACGCGTTAGATGGTTTTTTTCAATTTTATCTGTGCCTATAGACGATACGCTCCCGTGCTCGCCAGGTAAAACTAACCGCACGAGTGTGTCCCGGTAGGTGCTCCAACGGTATAGTGTGTAAAAATTTAAAAGGCGTTAAGAAAAGTCTGAAGTTAAAAAAAAAAGGACATGAGTTTACATGAACTATTCGTTGGCGACATATTCGGAAATAATCTGAGGTGGGACCCGCGATACGATTGGCGTCGGAGATCGTCGCTCATCGATCCGTTAAAAGACCCTTCTTATCATAAAGAAAATGTTAAGGATTGGTATAGTTATAACGAATCTCACCGTTACAAACCCTGGGATCCTACGGTGAATTGGTTTAATAAAGATTACTTTGTTCGTTACAACGAACAGTTCAAGGCTGGAGAAAATTGGGATCCCAACGTGGAATGGGCAATTAAATATCGCTGGTACGAATGTGTATATAAGTGGCACCGACTCGGTGAAGTAAACGAACCGTGGGATCCCGCCGTCGATTGAAAGTTGGTGGCTTGAATATCGAGTATGGGTTGACGCTAGTCGCTCTTGGGACCCCGAAGTGAATTGGGTACATCTAGTGCATGAGACCCCCTTTGAATAATTTATATGACAACATATAAATTAAGTACTCGTTCATTCGACAAATTTATAGTCGGTCGGTGTTGTTCGGTCCGCAAGATCAGTTTGGAGTGTTTGCGTTGCGACAGGTCGTGTTTGAGACGTTTTCCTTTCCTCTTCGGGCAGACGTCGTTCTCGTCCAGACATTCGTTGTAACTGAATTTGTCTTTGGTGAAGAAGAGCAACCACCCACTTGATCTGGGATCTAAAGTCTTTGGATGCGCTGTTGTAGCGTTGCGACAGGATCCAGACGGATTGATTGGCGGTCGTCCCGAAAACGCCAGCATGGACAGGGCATCGGCTTTCTTCTTGATCTGTTTCGTGGTCAGCAGTCGTCGATGACGTACAGCGTGGGCGTGCCCTTGTACACTTCGTAAAAGTGCTCAACGTGTCCTGCAGCAATTCGCCGGGTCTTGGAGACGGGATTGACGATGACGACGCGTTTGTCTTTGGGTGGTGTTTGACGTCTTCGCCGATCCATTTTCTCGATTTGTACGCTCGGTTGAAGTCGATGGAAGGGCACAGGATGACGATGTGATCGAAGACGTCTCTGTATTTGTCTTCCAGCAGATCGAGAACGAATTCCGTCTTCCCGTGGCCCCCACGATCATGGCGGCGTGTGCTTCTCGCATGAACATTTTTTCTTATGGGATTTTAATTTTTTCTTACAAGACCGTCCATCATGTTGATCTGTCCGTCCTTGACGACGAAGATGTAAACGTCCAAATTGGTATCGGTTTCTGGCGTTCTCTCGATGAGGACGGAAACGCCTTCGCTTATGTTTTGTAACTTGCGACCCGTGCCGTGGAGATGGTTTTCGGGCGTCGTTCGCAGATCCAGCCAGAGAGACCAAAATGGTCTTTGAGATATTTTTCCCAGAGTCATATCGCTCAGCTCGAGTTCCTTGGCGACCGTTTCCGTGGCGATTTCGCGATTCAGGGGGAAAAAACTTTTTAATCTTGTCGAAGTGGTCTTGAGGTGTCATGTAGTCTGTGAACAGTTGGTTTGGCTTACCCTCGATGGTTATTTTCACTTTGGTGATTCGCGGATTATAAAACTTTTCGGGATCCTTGACGGAAGGGTCTTTGAAGAGAAAGAGAATGCCCGCGAGAGAGCGTGCCGAAGTGTTGATCTGATAATTACGCTATCCGATTTACTTATCTTCGTCTTGCGATAGAGCATGATCTTGTTGAAGTAATAGACGTGCTGCCCCGCGTAACTCTGTCTGATGCTGCGAGCGAGATTAGCGTCGGTGATTTCCTCGAATCCAACGCGATGTTGGACACATTGTAAACTCGTCTTTTTATCGGCATCGTCATCGTTCGAGACGACGTGTACGGCGTTGTTAAACGTCAGCATGTATTCCAATCGATCTTGTAACCCCTCTTGATAAAAGGGTTCGCTCGTCTCCAAGATTTCGAAGTCCAGGGGAATGCAAAAGCGGTTTCTTGAACGCCGCACCGATCTCGTAGTATTCGTTACTATCGAGAGGCATTGCATAGTTGATGGGTTTTGCTCTTAGTTTGTTGAGATCGTCGCTCTGTATTCCCTGATAGACCAAGAATTTATTGGCATCGTTGATGGTTTGAACGGTGTTCCCCGAGATCTTCACCTCGATCGTCTTTGACGATGTTACGCCCCAGATTATTATAAACACTTGTTTTGGAGAGGTCGCCGCCGGCCACGGCGACTTCCATGTCGAAGCACAGTTTCGCGGTGCGAGGGACGATGACGTCGTTATCGCTCAGATTGGGAAAAGCGAAACCGTCAACGTATGGTTTTCTGTGATGCTCGAAGGATTGTGGGTAATGGAGACCTTTTGGCGTATACCCTTCACACCGAAGGGTGGTGCGCAATTTCCTATTAGGATCGAGAATATGTCCGTAATTTATCATCTTTTTTTCTATTACGTAATAAAAAAATTTAAAGCGTTTTATAAAAAAATGGATGATAAACCAAACGATAATCGAGGATGGGACGATACGAGAGGCAACGATGATGATTTGTACACCGAATATGAGAACGTTGAACTGCAAGATAAACCTTCGACTACAGGCGATGAGCCTGGAAATACTGCGGAGACGTCTTTCTACGATAATACGAAAGGTCCTAGCTGGGCCGGTGGAGAAGATCTGCCTCCCGATCTAGTTGTTGAGAATGTAGTGAATAAATGGAAAGAAGCCAAATCTCCTCATGGTATTAAAGCTACTTACGAATTTAAAGCATCGAAACAAGGTGACTTATGGGTAAAATGGGGAGCGGTGTGGGAAAGATTAACGTATAAAAATAGAACAGGTTTTTATGAGTCATCACGTTATAAGGCTAATTTTCAAAGTGCGATGGGTATGAGGAAGAAACTTCCTGTACAAGAGGTAAAAGAAGTAAAAAATAAAAGCGACACCGTAGAGAAGAGGTATTAAAAAAGGATGATGATGAAACGCAAGCCAAAACAACTAGACGAGGTAATAGCAGACCTATAGTATAGACACCCTCTCGATACATCGACACAACTCCACGCAGAGGACTTTGAGGGAGAATTTCCCCTGAGAGAACTGCAGGGTTTGAATAAGTCTTTACAAACCCTTCGCGGCGAAATACGTAATAGTGCGAGTAAAATAGCGACACATCTACGATTGATAACGGAATGGACCGAAGATCTCAAAAACAATCCGGGAGAAAAAAGAAGAGCTCGAGGGGAAGATAAAGGAGTCGCGCGATGTAATCGAGCTGTATAGAGAGAGACTATTAAAGATCTGAAAGGGCAGTTAAAGACGCAACTGGATACCATAAGAGAGTCGATCAAGGGACTACTCGACAGCGATCTCCCCTTGAGAGAGAGAATAGCCAATCTGTTCAGAGAACAGGGTATCACCATCTTCAGCGTCCTGACGGCGATCGGTATGACGATAGGTTTCTTGGTCGAATTGCTCCTTCCCGGGACGAGCACGCCACCACCCACACCACCCTCCAAACCTCCCCACAAGGAGGGAGGAGTGAAGGAATGGATCAAGAAACAGCTGGACGCGATCGGTAAATTGCTCGCGAGACTGGCCTCTAAATTCGGCGAGGCGTTTACCCGGCATCTTGGGTGCCATCATGTCCTGGATCTTGTCGACGCTCGGCAAGACGGCGATGTGGTTGGGAGAACATCTGTGGGTCTTGGGCATGATCGTCGTCGGCTGGTTGTTAACGAAACTCGACGAAGACCAGAAAAGAAAGTAACGATAGAGCCAAGACGGCCGTCTTCTGATCCTGATCGTCTGACGGCGGCTTGTCCTGTAACGCTGACGGCTGTGATCTCTACGGGAGGTGGTTTAACCCGCGCGAATGTTTTCGCGTTGAGGTCGACGTTCGTTCCGGGTGTCGTGGTGTCGGGGAGCGATCAAGATCTCGTTATTGTAATTGGCGATGTTCTTGCCGATGTTCAGCTCCATGTTGCTGGGCAGCATGTAGAGTCCCGGATGGACGACGTAGTCGAGCTTGGAATTGGCGTACTTCAGACAGTCTTCGTAGCGCGAGATGTCGGCGGGGAGGTCGAGCGGTGTCGATTGATGGCGTCCTCGACGTTGACCAGGAACTGCTTCTGGGCGTCCAGCGACGTGTCCACGATCGAGGCCCTCGTCTCCCCCTGCGAGCCCAGGATCGCCCAGGCGAAGACCCGGATGGACGCGTCCAGTCTGGCCAGACCCGGAAGCTGTGTGAAGCCCTCCGGTCGGTTCGCGATGAAGGTGGACCCACTTCGTGTTATATTTCCCGAAGATGGTCCCCTTGATCTCCCAGTCCGCGTCGACTGGCCACCCCGAATTCGCGACAGATCCGCTGGTACGCCGACGCGTCGACGTTGTTCGTGAAGTGCTCGAAGTCGGCGTCGCTGGGCAGGGGGGCGGCGATCTCCTGCAGGATTCTTCTGATCTGATAATAGATGTGGAACCGGAAGAACGACTTGGACAGGTGGTCGTTTTCCCATGTCCAGCGTCACGCCGCATCCGGTCGTGGCGCACCACACCGGCGAAATTCAGCTGGTTCTGCCAGAATCCCTCTATGGGATGCCCGGTACACCACCTCTTCAGCATGGTGTAGTACTTCGACGTGCCGTCCTCGAAGACGTCCGGGTTGTCGTACTTGACGAAGATGTTCTCGAACGACGCGCGAAACTTTTTGGTCGCGTTGACGTAGACGTCGAACGACGACAGATCTAGATTCTCTCTATACTCGTAGACCCAAAGTCCAAAACGTGCACGCCGGGTCGTACACCTTCACCGACCTATGACGAATTCTCGCGAAATACTTCGACAAGGTGTTCCTGGACAAGACCACAATGAGGGTGAGAATCGACGGGTCGGGCAGCACGGCGGTGGTGCTTCCGCCGGAACTCGGCAAGATTCTAGGCATCGACGAGAACGCGTATCTCCACGGCACCATCGTCCCCGAGCAACAGCATCAACCTGCAGCCGGTGGAACTTGTCAACGTCCATCTCGACGAGTTGGATGAGGGCGGGAGAGACGGCAAGGCGACGGACATCCTCGCGTCCCTACCCTGTCCCCAACGTGAAATTTTCCGAGTTGTACGAAAAAGATATAGTCAAGCCCGTGTTCCTGTCTTTGAGACGGGATCGCATCTCTCGAAAGTGACGATACGTCTCAAGGACGAGAAAGGCAAAACCCATCGACAATCACGGTCAATCCGTTCACGTTCTATTGGAATTTAAGAAATTCTAAAAATAAAAAAGGAAAATGTCTAGATCTGGATTCTATTGGGAAGACGTGGAAAGGGAAGAACTGGTGGAGGATCCTGAACGAGAGACTCTTCAAAGACCTCAACGACGCCAAAGAGGAGATCACCGCGTTGGTCAAAAACCGTCGCATCATGAACACCTTCCAATTCGAAGTGAATAAAAACGGAAGACTCCGTCCCGTACAGGGCACGACGATGTTGTTCGACGGTCACGTCATCCGTCTGGGTCTCTTGGGCGAACTGGACGTGACGCTGGTGCTGAACGACGTGGAATACAGGACCTTCAGGACCAAGGCCGGCGAGATCGTCCCGCTGAATCCGCCGTTGCGGGTGACGGCGGGCGACGTCCTCAACTTCGCCGTGAACAAAGGATCGAAATCGGGCTCCGTCAACGGCGTCGTCGTTCTCGACGTATAAAAAAAACTTTTAAATTAAAAACAAAAGATGAGTAACAACAACAAAGAGGTATTGTATCCGACGTTAGAACCCGATCCTCAAGAGTATCGTCTCCGACGGATCGGCGAGATCGAGCAGACGTTCAGACGAGAGATCGAGACGCGAAGAGCGTGCCACAAGAAGTACAAACGGTTAATCAACACCGCGGACGGGGTAGACGGAGCATTGATCACGGGGAGTGTAGTGTGCGGAGGGTTGGGATTCGCCCTCCCCATCGTGGGATTACCTTTACAGATCGTGGCCGTCACCGTGGGCTCCGTGGGACTGGTCTTGAAGGGCATCCGGCGTCTGTTGTTGAAGAAATCGGAGAAACATCTCAAAATCGTCAAACTGGCCGAGAGTAAACTGAATTCCATCGAGGATCAGGTGAGTCGCGCACTGGAAGACGGGAAGATCTCGGCGGAGGAATTCGCCACCGTGTCTCACGAACTGACCAAGTATCGCGAGATGAAGGACAAGCTATACGCCAAAATACAAAGCCGACGACGGGGTTTAAAAAAGTCTCCGAACAAGAGACGAACGATCTGCGCGAACAGCTGCGTGCCCTTCTGGGCGAGAAATCGTCTTCTCGTTAAATTGTAGCATTATAAAACGATGAAAACACTGCTGCTCCTCGTTAAACCGTAGATTTTTTTTTAAGACAGTCTTAAAAAAATCCGGTTAAACTTCTTTCTTGGGACGTCTTCTTCTCCCTCTTGCACACCGCGGATGCGTCTTGTGCCACTCGTCTGCGCGTTCTTTTCCGCCGCACGCATAACACGTTTCGTATTTAGTGCTATCGGCCATCCATCTTCGGCAAGAGGTGCAATACTTCATCGTGTCGATGCCTCTCTCTTTCAAGTAGTTGTGGTGAATGCTACAAAACAACGAATTCACGACGACCGGATGCTTACACGGGTAGTCTCTGCGCATGCGAGGCATTTGACACGCGAGTTTGACGTCGTCGGGCCAAGACACCAAGACTTGGTTACCCAACTGCATGCACGTTATCTCCCCCAACATCTGTTTTAGGCCGCGTTCGGGTAAACGTCTTGTCCAGTAAAATAAACATTTTTTTATTTATATATCTATTGTTTAAGTGTTTTTAACAAATTTTTTTACGTTAAGAAATGAAACGTTTTACCGAGATGTTCTTGTTCGCGTTGCTCTCGTTCATCGTTTTATGGTGTTTACTCTTCTTATTTGCGATACTCTATCTATTACGTTTAGAACGTTATCATCGAACGGAACGATGGTTGAGACGACTTTTGCAAAAGATTTGAAAATGGCATAAAGAAAATTTATTCGTTATTAAAAAAAACATGGCATTCGTGACAGTCGAGAACTTTGACGTGAACAATTTAAGGGCGGGTGCTCATTTACGTCGATAAGAAAGGGAAGCGTTATCAACGCGTTTACGTCGCGTATCAGTACCCGACAGGCGACGTAAAACCGTTAGTGATACGCACTCCCAAAACGGAGTCGTCCGGCTTGTGGCAATACGAGGACGGTTCCGATTATACTATGAAATTTAAATGCGGAAAAGAATTCGCCGCCATGTTGGAAAAGATCGAGGCGTTCTTGAGGGAATCCATAAAAAACTCGCAAAAACACTGAAAGAAAAAGGTAGAAAAACACCCGTGGATGTCAACGATATAGTCCTCGTGAAAACGGATCAGAACGGTAACAAAGTGATCTACTCGAAAGTTAAAACAGGGGGACAGAGACAAGCCTACTTTTTATAGAAAGAGAACGGCCGACGATCCGAAAGATAAACATCCGCTCGTCGAAGTCGATCTTCACCAATACGAGAAAAAACGATGTCTGGCCATCGGTTCTTTACGCGTAGACAACGTTTACATCGCCAACAAAAGAATCGACCGTATCCTTGCAAACTCTCTTACACCAGGTCGTCATCGTCAAAACGATCGACGCTGCTCCTCTACCGGATTTGGCCGACTGCGTAGAAGACTTGGACTTGGAGTCCGACACGGAAATAAATAAATTAAAATGACAGTATTTTTGTAAAAACGTAACGTTTTTTTACAAAAATATAAATAAAATGTATAAAAAAAAGAGATGAACGTGGACGAGATACTAACGAACGTCGCTACCGCCGCCGAGACGACGGTAGACGACTCGCTCAAAGATAGGTTATCGACCATCGTCGGATCGGGACGAGCGCGTCACTTCCTGGGAAAAGACGTGACCGTCACCGACCTGAACAAGATGAACGACAAGGAACTGGACAATCTAAATCGTCTGCTCAACGCGCGACTCGGCATGCGCATGAGTAAATCGATCGCCAATTCCGTCATCACGCTGTACACCCAGAGTCTAAAATATTTTTTCGATCTGCAGAAACGAACCTAAACTGATCGAGAGAACTGAGCGAAGATCCCTTCCTCGACGCGGCCATCGGCGAAGCGTGCTGCAGCCTGTTCTATCACTTCGGTTCCTACCTGGCCCCCTCTCAGTCTCGCCGCCCACGTCCAGTCGCTATATAACGGGATTTAAAAAATCGGAGGGAATAGAAAAAAGGCGATGGAATCCGGAAGAACTCCTAACGAAAAAGAATCCGAAACGTCAAGAAGCGGGGAAGAAGGGAGCGCAAAAGAGGTGGAGTCAAAAAAGTCAGGACAGCAATGCTAATGGCCAGGATGGTAATGCTAATGGCAATGCTAATGGCCAGGATGGCAATGCTAATGGCAATGCTAATGGTCAGGATAGCTGGAAATGGCTTGCGGTCGGCGGCGGACTCGCGGCCGTCGGAGTGGCGGTGGTGTTGTACAGGAAAAACCAACCGCAGCCGACACCTCCTCCTCTTCCAGAACCTAAAGAAGAAGAAGTCTCCAAATCCAATCCCCACGAAATGTATTAAATAAAAATCTTTTCACTATAAAATGTATAACGTGACACTGAGAACGTTCATGGACACGTCGATGTTTATGGCGTCGGGAATCCTCGCCACGAGTCTATTCGTTTACATGATCGCACAAGTAGTGGTGGAAGCTAAAGTCCAACACATCCACCATCACGACTGTACCGAAGACGAAGAAGGTAAGAGGGATAAATAATAATTCTTTTTCATATAAAAAAATGAGCGAAAAGGATTTGGTCAACACCGCGTATCACGAGACCGTCGGAATAGAAAAAGACGACGCCGACTTTAAGGCGGACGACGAGGACGACAACCAACCCATGCTCTTCAGGATGAACACTTACTGAGACGAACTCTACAACACGAACAACGACACGACGGAGACGGTAAAATCCGATAAATAAATAATCCTTTTCATATAAAAAAATGAGTGAAAAGGATTTGGTCAACACCGCATATATCACGCGGCCGTCGTGACGGGAATCGCCACGTTGTACGCGCAAGTTTCCAAGAAGTTCTTCAAGACGGCCGCGCCCAAACTGGATCTAGATCTAAAGGATCTCGGGATGGTCTTCGTCGACTACGTTTTGGCCGAGTACACCAAAGACATGCTGGTCAAGAAGGGTATCATCCCCGCCGATATCATGAAATAAACTAAAAATTCTATTTTAAAAAAAAATGGCAACGATCGCGATGATGATAGGAGGCGCGGCAGTCAATGCTCTCGCCTTCTCGGGATCACAATTTCTATTCTCGAATCACGAAGAACAGAAGAGGCACGACGAAGCGATGGAAAAACTGACCGCGGCTAGAGATCGGTGGAATCACGAACGCAAACGAAGCGATTAGATTTTCTCAACGAAAGACTCAGGAAAGAAGGACATTCCCTGTACACCTACAAAGAAGTGGATGCCGCCATGCGACTCTACTCGCAGATGACGGAAGAAGCGGCGATGCGCCCCGAACCGAAGTTGAGCGATTTCTATCAACCCTCGGAAGAACAAAAAGACAAGGAACTCCTCTTCGTGATCGTGGGAACGGGACTCGTGTTCTACGGCGTTAAAAAATACGTCGCCTAAAGTAAAAACATGGAAGAGATCTATCACAAACACACTATTGGAAGGGAAAGGCCGCCATCGGGAAATTGGCCAAAGCGGCCAAAGTCAGCGAGAAGGAAGCGTTGGAATTCCTGAAAAAACGAGACGTGTGGCAAATCTACCCTACCGGCTCCCAAGAAGATCGTGAGACCTCGATTCGAAGACGCGAAAGAAAACGACACTCACCAGGCCGACCTGTTGTTTTTACCGCACGACAAGGTGGACGGGAAAACGTACAAATACGCGCTGACGTTAGTCGACGTGGGCACGCGCTACAAAGAAGCGGAACCGCTGACGACCAAAGACAGTCGAGAGGTGGCCGACGCTTTCGAAAAAGATCTACAAACGGCGTCTGACGTTTCCCAAATTATTACAAGTCGACCCCCGGCCGCGAATTCATGGGCGCCGTCACCAAACTCATGACCCGACACGGAGCTAGAATAAAAAGGGGACGGGTCGACCTTCACCGCGACCAAGCCATCGTCGAACGATTTAATAGAACTTGGGCGAACAGTTGTTTAGCTATCAAATACGATCAAGAGATGAAAACCCAAAGACAGAAACAGAGAATGGGCGAAACAATTGCCGGAAGTCGTCAAAACGATCAACGAAGAGACCGATCCGCCCCAAAAAGGTAGAACCCGTCGATAAAGTACAACCGTACCATCAGTCCCTTTGCGAAAAGTAAGATATCTATATCAAAACCGGGCGAATTGGAAGGCGGCGGGCGCAGGAGGGCCACCGATCCCATCTGGAGCGTCGACAAACACGACATAGACAGGCATTTCAGAATGCAAGGCATCGACCTGTATCAGCTCAAGGAACCGGCGCCTCAGAGAACGTTCGTCCGAGAGGAATTATTGGTCGTTTAAAAAAATTTATTAATAATAAAATTTTTTAATACCCGTAGGGTAACGTGTCGTACCCGTCCTTCATCACCCGTTTATCGTAACACAATGTAAACTCTTTCTCCTGATATCGATTCACGACACGTTTTGGTTGCGGAATCTCTCGTGATGGCGTTTTCTCGAACGGTCGTAATCCTCTTACGCGTTTCTTTAACGACGTCGGTCATCGCTTCTCGGTTGATGTAGAGAGAATTTTCGTAATTCAGACTAAATCCTTTGACCTTACACACCTTTTTACCCGCGTTCGTTTCGTACGAAATAAGATTTGGGGTCCGGTGGCGCACCACGACGTGATGAAATCGCCGCCTAACTCGTCCGTCAAATCGCCCAAGTTATCACCCGTGTCGATCGAGACCCCGTCGTCGCGATCGACGTACCACACGCTATCGGTATCGAATCCCAACACTCTATCGTCGAGTCTGTCCAACACGTCGTATAACATGGTTCTGGCGTGAGCCGTCGTAAAACACGCTATGAAGATATTGACGTTCTTGGACTGATCGACGAATTGCCCTTTGAGATCGTAAGTCATCTGGACCATGTCGTCGTTGATGAACTGAATGTTGAGATTGTCTATCGTGTCGTCCAACAACAGTTTGTAAAAATGTGCCGGTTCGCTCACGTATTCGGTCTGTTTCATGTTGACCCTTTGACCGAACTTGCCCCAGAGAGAGTTGAGACATAATTTAGAGATGGCGCGCATGCCGGGATTATACTCTATTTCACCCAAGTCGATCCCCAAACGTTCTCTGACCATGTCTTTATAACGTTCTTCCGACTCGTAAGTGGTGTCCGGCCCGACCTTCAAAGCGGAACTTTCCATCTTGATCTTCATAAACTTCTTGACGTAGCCTCTAAAGAGGTCCGCGTCCTCGGTGGTGTAGAGAAAATCCCAAACTTCGTAAATCTTCTCTATCTCGTACCCCTTATCCAAGGCCTTGAATAGCTCGGGAGTACACCACGTGCCCGCGAACGACCTCTGCTCGTCGGTGTGTTCGCACGGTTTCTGTGACCGTCGTTCGGCGCACGTCTTACACAGCGGGGAACAAGAGCTTTTCGGCATTTCCGCATTTCATCTTGACGGGTAGGACGGGATGATATAATTTCCGGGGCGGCACGACACTCGGGATTAACTATTTTGGTGGGGTGACCGACAGGGTAGGTCTTATAAAACTGGACCGTCGGGTACAGGACTGACAAAGTCGACGTATCGTCCCTTTTCTCTACCATCGAAGTCGTACAGCAACTTGGTCACGTTGGTCCTACCGCCGAAAAAAGGCATCTCGCGGGTTCTATTTTCTGAGCGTGTCCATCTCGAATTGGTTCTTGTTATTGACGTTGTTTTCGAGCGTAACACTTTTTACACCCGTGCCAGAAACATCCTTGAAATTCGTAAACCGTCCTCGTGTCTTCGCAATACCCGTCGACTTTACCGATGTCGTCGGGCAGAGTCACCTCGCCGCCGTTCAACGCGTGTCGTATGACGACGCCGTCTCTCTCCGGCCACGTGATCCAACCAAGAAATGGATTTCGCGCTGTACGTATCGCGAAAACGTTATCGTTATGGACAGCTATCATCTTTTCGGGCATGTAATTACTTCTGTAAACGGTCATGCACACGGACGCTATCGTCACGTACTGTAACGGATCTATGTTTTCCAACGCAATAAAGTCTTCCCTGAATTTCAACATGGACCGTCGTAATATGTCGACGTCGGACGTGCAGTACTCCCCTCAGTTTTTTCTGGAAATCAAACACGTCGTTCTTTCCATCTCGTACCACTTTAAAAACTCTTCCCTGTTGCGTTTGCTCATGTAATCGACACCGTAGTGTTTTTTACTAGGCAACGGTCCCACGTAACGTTGGTGACACGGCTTGTTGAAATAATGCGGGAAATAACCCTTTTTGAGTTCGGTCATACCAAACGTCTTCGGAATTCCGCCAGAGCGGATTGGACAAAATTTATGGAATCGATATAAAGCGAACACAACCGACTTCCATGTACATGATCTTCGTACCGTTGTAAATACAATAGGGTTTAATGTTATGTTCCACGAAATACTTTAACAAAAACTGCGCGTCATACGCTTTGGCATTGTGGGCAATGAACGTACCCACTTTTTGTTTCAACACAAACTTGCAGAACTCGTCTACGGTAGAAAATTCGTGTTGTTTACCGTCAAAGTCTTGGCACACGATTAGATTCGGTATGTGAACGCCGGTGTCTTGCGAGGCTTCTATGTCGTAAAAATAATACTCCGTCGTCCACGTTTTACAACTGTAACACTGGTTCTTGGGTTTGCACTCGGCCGATTTGCATTTTCCACCCTTACATTTTTTATTGAGCATGAAACACTTGTGCGTCGTCATGTCGACGTATGCTCGACAATTGGGACATTTGGAATGACCGCATACGTGGGACTTCAAGTCCTTGACCACCCGTTCACACTCTAAACATTTCTGAACGATTGAACAAACCACATCCGGTTCGCCGTCTTTCATACCTCTGTTGCGTTTATGTTCCTTAAAACAGACTTCGCCGAAAAACGCTCTGTTACAATCGTCGCACACTATACTTTCACCCCCGGGGCAATCGTAACCGAAGCACGATAGACACATCTGTGACGATCTCGTCTCGTATATCCCTTCTTACAAGTGTGACAGTAATATCCCGTACCCAAAAAACCGTTCATCTTCGTAATCACGTCGAAGTGATTTTTATTCTTGTACAGATAGATCGCGTCGTCGTCACTTCCTTCGGTCGTATAGATGATCTCGTTGAAACCGTTCACCGTCCACCACCACGTTGATCTGCACTCCCAGGTGATCGGCAAACGTTTTCACGTCTTCCAAGGTACAACCGTCATCCCGGACGGGAACGCCCGCTTCTTCGTGAAGTTTTAACGCTTCGGCCCCTTTGTAATTTACGACTATCGTTGAAAACCGTTTCGAATGGGAATTCGTCCATTTGTCTTTATGTTTGTTGGCCACCGCCGTCACGATGGCTCGTGCCAGACACGTGACGTCGTCGTTTTTAATCGTGATGATACTTCTCTTCTTCGACGAGGTCTCCTTTGTTACCGGTTCTTTGGAATCTCCCCTTTCCCCTCGGCATTATCGTAGACTGGACGACTATTTCTACTTCGTCTAAGGACACCTCGTAATATTCTATATACTCTTGCAGTGCTTTGAATAAATCTTCGGCTAAATCCACACGAGACGTTAATATATTTTCGTACTGAACGGATTCGGGAATTTCGAGTGATTGATGATGAGGCGAAATTTATCGCCGTTTTGCAACCCTCTATCGTTTTATCACCGACCTTACGAGTTGTACAAATAAACGGTCTATATCGATAACCTGGTCGTCCCTCAACAGGAACCACTCTATACTCGTCGAACCTGGTTTCAAACTTTAACCTGCGCGTCGAGGAAATTCTGTCGTAACGATAGGTCTGGCCCGTGTAGACACGTTTGGGTTTTAAATATTTTTTTTTTAAAAATCGTCAGGAATCGGGAGATCTAATTAACGGTTCGATATATTGAGTAGTAATAGATCTCTCGGGCGGAATCGGTAAATCCAATAACCGCTCGGTAGATCGTTGTGCATGAGACATGTTTTTTAAATTGAGGTGTAATTACTTATGGCTTTTTCAATATTTACTACACTATACCGTTGGAGCACCTACCAGGACACACTCGTGCGGTTAGTTTTACCTGGCGAGCACGGGAGCGTATCGTCTATAGGCACAAATAAAATTGAAAAAACCATCTAACGCGTACAAACAAACACACACACACACAGTATTTATATATATCCACGTATATAAAATAACAAACGGGGTCACAAATGGGGACACGTGACAAACGGAATTCCGGGAAATCGACACGTACAGACAGTTCTTGGAAAAAGGTGAGCTGAAGTGTAGTACATATACTACTAGGCCTAAGACTTTAAGTTTATGGATGTTATGTCTTAGCCGAGATCTTTCGCGAGATTAACCCTTTCATTTCTGAGTGGTATATTCCTTTTTATATATATATGCCGAAAGCTTTATAAATCGCTACTAAAACGAACGAGACATACTTACTTAACCTCAACGCAAAGCCAAAGGTCAATATTAAATCATTAATAATTGAATGTTCAATTTTATAGATGTCACAGGTTCTTTGAACTTCTTGGAAAGACAAATAACTTTTTTTATTCTTTACATCGTTTATTATACAAGAAGGTGACCTAAAAAATTAAAGTAAATATTCTTACATTCTTCTCTCATTATACAAATTCATAATGATGCAATATTTTACTGTAGTATAGTAAAATTCAAAAGTGATATTGTATAGACAAAAATATATGTATATTTATATTTATGTTATTTTCATACGACATAAGTATCATAATTAAATGTTAGGAAGTTTATACACTTCATTATTTTATATTAAATGATAAATTTATGAATTTAGATAATTAGTTCATAAGTTAAAATAAGTTTAACTCACCATATAAATGAACTTATTCAGACATATAATTTAGCATTGACCGCTAAAAAACATCTTTTCTGTTCTGATGCATTCATCTCAATGTCGTCAGTAAGTTAGTTAAAAAGTGCGGGAAAACTCATACAAATCTTGTTTGACCACTCTCTTACTTGGACCTAACAACTCTCGACCAACAAAATACGAATACATAACATCACATGACATAACAATATAGACAATAGTCGAATAGAGCACATAACATACAGTGACAGACTAACAAGAAAACAATAATTTAGTCTTTGACTTTGTATGAAAAAATGTTTTCTATGAAATGTTTTTTTTCTAGGATTGATGATACCTAACTGATGTAGCTTTAGCTAAATCACTGAATCCGTCCATGTTGACAATAATTGAAATTTTCAACGTCGTCGACAGCATCCATTCAGCTCATTCTTCCCTTGACTTGTTTCAGACAGATTGACAGGTTCCTATGGCTTTGCTTAGCAGACGGATGGGCGGAGTTACATTGAAATGAGTACGGGGGATCCGAGTTGTCAACAGACTTCGCTGTTGTTCTGACCAATAGAATGGCACGATTAATTTAAGTCCACCTACAGTAGAGGGCAGCAGGTATGTATGGTTTAAAAATGCACGTGGCTGCATCGTGTAGGCTGTAGGTAGACTCTAAACATTTTCCATAGGTAGATTCAGATAGGGGTTTCAAAGTGATAATTTATGAGAAATTGTGCTAGACACTACTTCATGGCTCAATATAGGTTATGTGTCTATCCTCGATCTAGATTTACCTCAAGGTCGATGCAGGGTCATAACAAGTGTGCGAAGAAAACTTGATATCGCTTGAATTGAATTTACCCAGTTCATTAGAATTAATAGATCTAGACAAGGTGGGTGGGGACAAATTTTTTGGAAACTGTTTTATCTGGTAAAAAATTGTTTATGCCCTTTGAATAAATACAACAGTGAAGAGGGATGATTGAGGTTGATGGCATATTTTTTTCTTTTTAAAATGTCGCACAGCTGTTATGCAATTAGATTAACCAATCACCAGATTGAGAGGTAGACCGGCCGATGATTTGAATTTGGAACTGGTGCAAAGTAGGACTAAGAGTATACGGCAATTGTAATCTTTAATTATTAAAGGCTCATGATCGGCTAATATTGAACTACATGAAATATCGTAAAAAGTTTTCCGATTCACACATAGCCTAATACAATTTAAAGGCACACTGATCAAAACTAGTGCACACATACTGGTCAAGGACCAGTGGTTGGCTATAGGACCAGTAGTCGGTTATGGTGTGATTTCGTGATTAGTATCTACCACAACAATATTTATTTCCTTCGGTTTGAGAAAAATACCCTACAACTGATGATTGATGTAAGCGAAACAGTATAACAGTCGACTGCTGGTCCTAGCCGACCACTGGTCTTTGACCAGTACACTGAAATTAGTCAGAAAATGATAACAGAATGATACAAACACCCCTAATCAGCGATCGCACGTGTACCGATCACTGCTGTTACATCGATACGGAAAGCATGTCAAACATGAATATACGTCAAATTATTGGAAAATGTTGTATTTATATATACATATTTTTATCACTTTCATGTTAAACAGATAAAAAGAAAAGAATGTATTGGTATTCTCCGACCAGTTTGAGACTCCACGATTGAACAGAAGTGTTATATAAATAGCCTTGACAAATTGAGGTTGCTTATGGGGAAATTCAAAGCAGGGTGGCAAATTATTAATTTGTTTTCAGCTTAATTTCCTTCCTCAAAGCATTTCAACGCCCTATTTCTGTTCCTAAACGTACAACACAATTTCTCTATCGATTCTGTCTTTTCCTGTCTTTTTTGTTTTGTTTGTTTGCTACCTGCATGGCAACGTGTTTACGTCTTTAAAGAATGTTGGTAAACTCGGACCCATCTAAATTTGTGCCCATCTCAACTCGTATCCTCTTTGGCTAAGTCATGCCTACGGTTGATGGACTCGTAACCAAAACAATTGGAAGAGTTTTACTAATTTGTACACAATAACGTAGGAATTATGGTTACACCGATGACTTAGTTCTCAAGCACATAGGAAAACTACCCGGTCTCGATCATTTTTTCTACGTAGGAATCATGGAAACCCGTTACGCTTTTTCAGTTTGTTCCGTTCCGTACAGTTTTGTCGGAATAGTTAGTGTTCATATCATGTGACCTCAACAGAATGTCGGGCAAGATCTCTTCCGCTTTCGTAATCTCAACATTGACAACATTCAATGATAGTGTCTCAGTTCTTCTCCTGGGAATTAGTTGTTGATAGATGTTGGAATTCTTTCTAGTAACGACTACAAGTGCCGTCACTTCCTTGTAGACTGCTTTTCACATCTGTTCGCATATGTTCCTTAAAGGTTACTGTAAAACAACTAAGTACAAATTGACACGACAATTTTCTCTCCTGTTATATAAACAACTGAAAACTCCGACATAGTGATTCCTAAATTTGCCATGTAAACTGTAAACAAACAGTATAAGAAGCCCTATCGTCCGGATTCGCTATGCTCTTTCCTACCCGTAGTTTCACTCGTGCATATTTTTTTATTAATCATGAAGCCTTAACCATAGCGAGTAAACGGTGCTCGCGCTTTCGTCAGCTAATCAGATCGAGGCTATTAAACAATTTCAGATTTGTATTACATCAACGGACTTTGCGATATCTTCCGTTGCCGATCACAACTACTGTGATTGGATAAATTGAACACATATACTCCTTTATTAATATTCTTATTCTTATTCTACCACGGATAGGCAACTGCAAAGCTATTTCGGACCATGGTTTTACGACTATGATGGGCCCATCTATACAAACATTTATGCACATTCGGGGGTTCTAAATTTCTTTATTTTCGAAACCAAATTAAATCTCCAAAAGCTCGAAAATTGTAACGATCCTTTTACCTTATATCCGTATAACCTGGCGAGATGTAGCGTCGTGAACCGTTTCTTGACCCGGACACGTTCAGATTGTAGGTAATAAAGAATAGCGACATTAAATTTACACTGACAAGGGTAATCGTTCTTTCTTGTTATCCTACCTACGAGTATCCAGTGGGGAATATTATTTTTTTTTTCCTTAAAAATTGTCATAACCAAAATTTGAGTAGATTCATCTGCAAGATAATAAAAGTTTAAACCGCCTATCACTTTTTGTTAAGTGGACAATACCTCTGTCAGCAAAGTACTTCTGAAGCCAATTCATTTCTAGAGATAGTTGTATGTCAGTTCAATACCAAACGGCATTATGGTAATTACCTTTTTTGATAAATACATGTATACCTTTATAAATAATTTTAAAATCAAACAGGCAATGGGCACGAATGAGGTAATCGATGGGCACGAGTCAGCTAAAACATGGGTACGAGTCAACCAATTCACTTAGGTACGAGTTTTGATGGATACGAGATAGCAATAACCTATATGTTGTCCTCATTTATCTGAGGTTGTCTTGAAGATTTCGCAACTCTGTTTGTATTTACTGTCGTTACGAGTAAAAATCATTTTTTAATCTTCAATCTCAGATTACTACAAAATAGAGAATCACTCAGAAGCGTAATTAATGGGAAGATAATAACTTTAAAAAACACATTTTGCAAAGCATATTGCCTTTTAAATCAAAAATAAAGCTGTCATCTCAACTTTTAAACCATTTTAATCAAATAATAAAATAATATCGTTTTTGAAACATCCCCAAGTGTTTTACTTCCATTGGTCGCCATATTTTTTCAGTCGAGCCCCCACAACACCAATTTTAACAACTTTAGGGGCACACGCGCTGAACTCCCGTCTGAATCCCACTGCATGTTCACTAGCCTACGGGTTTTAGGTAAGGTTACGCATCTTTCAGATTTTATTTTCACTTTGAAGCCCATATAAGCATTTTCTGCGTCCATACGCGAAAATATTACTAGCAGTCCACTAATAAATTACATTGAATGGTTAGATCAGTAAAAAAGTGGGGGTGGTGTGAGTGGTTAGAGCA
This sequence comes from Atrina japonica, assembly GCA_030159075.1. Lineage (NCBI taxonomy): Eukaryota > Metazoa > Mollusca > Bivalvia > Pterioida > Pinnidae > Atrina > Atrina japonica. The sequence continues at coordinate 494,558 of BROG01000476.1, read as the reverse complement.
TTGCGTTTTAAACCATGACGTCTCTCACTTCCTGTCAGCGCAGGTTCGAGTCCCGCTGGAACCTAAGCCGATTTTTGTGAGAAAGTTTGTCATTTTACTTGTTTTTCTTTTTCATCCCAACTCATATTGCATTACTGGGGCCTTCGGATGAGACTGTAAAAATCGAGATCTAGTGTCACAGTAGGTGTCGGCACGTTAAAGAATCCTCACTGCTCAATGGTCGTATTTTTTTATAGTGTCGAGATTTGTACTTAGGCTTAAGTACAAACTATTTTTTGAAGCCCTTTACACCGGCATTTGGTGAATGTCTTAATTTACATACGAGTGAAATATTCGCCCAAGGTTGAGTGGGACGTTAAACAACAATAAAATGCAAACAAACGAACAAAAAAGGTTGTGAGTTGAACGACTCTAAATGCTCATTATGTAACTTAGGAGAGGAAGTGTCGAGCTTTATATAAAGCTTTTAGCTCCCCCCCCCCTAAATGCCCCTTTTAGCTCCCCCCCCCCCGATCCATTCATTCTATAAATCCTTGTGTATTATGATTACTTGTAAAAAAAAATTGTGACAAATAAAATATGTTTGAACCAAACACATTTACGCGAGAATAACTCATGTTTACACTCTATTCGACCAGGTTGTTGGATAGGGGTTTCACACATTAAGTTTCAATAGTATATCATTAATCATGTCCAAATTTTCGTTGCTATATTATAAAATTGTAAACATTGTTTTTTAAATATAAGCAATATACACTACTAAAGTTTATTCTCAAAATATAAAATTTTGTATAAGACGCAATTTGTTTGGCTTACCTTGCTTAGATCTCATGCACGGAGTCGTCCGTTCCGTGAACTATGCTCACTAGCAGTCAAACAAATTCATTGTCAATAGGGGAGATAAGGATATTCCATTATTTGATATTAACACGAGGAAAGCAGAGCTAAATGTTTACGGAAATGTAAAACGGGGGGAGTTCACTGCTTTGATGTTGTAATTGGCTGTCAATACCTTTAACGGTTAATTAACTGTCACTTCAACGTTCATTTGAAGAAGAGAAAATCTCAGATATCGTAACATAAATTAAATGACCATGGAAGAATATATCACAACGACAATCCCCTTTCCAGTGGCGTAGCTACGTTTTATAACATCAAAAATGCAATTGCGTAAACATCATCCGAGCAAGTAAAATACATATATGTGAAAAAAAAAAAAAATTCCCCATAATTTCATCACAGCTGATAAAACTTACACCACGGGCCTGTCTGAAGAGGGGGAAGGGGGGGGGGGCTTGACTGCAATAAAATCAAAATACTAAATTCTTTCTTCGTTGCCCCTATAACTATCCCTCCCAACAATATGAATTCCGTTCCGACGGGCCTGTATGGAACGCCCCTGCTGCATCATGTGGCAGTGATTGGGTTATACTGACTATTTCGTGTGTTATCATTGTATAAAATAAAGCACGTCTTAATCAATATTGCCAGGTAGACATAGATTATTTTCCATCAATCTTTACCTTTAACTCATCAAACCCTGAAAGCAATAGTCTTTTATATAAATCAAATGATTTAGACCAGTCCAAATGTGTCTTTAGGGGTGGATGAGTTAATTAATCATTTAACCAATTTCAAGCAGGTATTTATAACATTTCCGTCTTCTACTTTATGAGCACAATGTCCAAGTAGTTTAATAGGGATTGAGAACACTATAAACTTATAAAGCTCCGTTTACGTTCCGAAAATATACACATTGTCTGTCGTTAACTTTTCACAGATTTAGACAAACCTTTACAGGAAGCAAGTACTCAAGGCCTTCTAACATTTTGCGTTTTTCGACCGAAATATTTTTGTGCAAAAATTTTACCAAAATCCGATTTATTGACATTTTATGAATTTTTAAGACTGAAAAATAATAAATAAATGAATAAATAAATAAACAAATAAATAAATAAATAAATAAACAAATAAATAAATAAATGTGAGTATGACAGTTTTTCACGCTATTATTGGTTTTTTATTTATCTATTTTATTATTTTTTTTTGTTAAAACCACTCAAGATATTTTGATAAACTTTACAGGAAGCAAGTGCTGATGGCCCTCTACCTCTACCTCTACCCCTTCTTAAAGATCCAATGCCTGAAACAAACCAAAAGTGTTAGAAATTAAAAATTAGTATATAATTTAACCTACATATTGTACTTCAAATTTGTTGATAGTGCGCAGCTGAGCGATATAGGCCCACTTGGGCCTCTTAATTTTGTTGTTTTACCTTTAGGCACCATGGTGTACACAATTGGAGTGACTTGTCAGTAACGGATAATGACCAAAATGTTTTTATATTATTTGTCGCGTTGATACAACACAGTACGTATGTAAATTATGCTAAGAGTTTACATGACGAGATTTGCACACCTCAAATACTTTTGCATTAATATGGCGTGTCAAACGTTGCAATATTCAAAAAATATAATTTGCATTCAAAAATATACATTTGCATTCAAAAAATGTACATTTGCATTCAAAAAATATACATTTGCATGCAAAAAAATATACATTTGCTTGCAAAAAAAATTGCATTCTAAAAAAATGTATTTGCATTCAAAAAATATACATTTGCATTCAAAAAAAATGTATTTGCATTCAAAAAATATACATTTGCATTCGAAAAAAATATCATTTGCATTCAAACAATGCATTCTGGGTAGACTGTTGTGACGACGGTTTTCATTGGTTGCTAAATATAACCCGGGGGGATTCATTGATCAAAGAGTCATGTCCCTACTGTCTGTGAACTTAGAGTTGGTCAACGAAAAATCGTCATTAAAATTGTATAGATGTTCATAACATTTTTGAACAGCACTTGTTTTGTCGTAACAGATTTAAAAAAAATATATATGTTGAAATCGAAAATGAAATTTTTTCCTTCTTTGAGACTAGTAATTTACTACCGAGAGCAGCGATATATAAAGCTAATATTAGCTTTATATATCGCTGCCGAGAGTAACGTCATGACGTTACGTAATACGGCCGTTTTTGTTACTAGTCTCAAAGAAGGATTTTTTTTTATTAATGAATATCAGCGATATTAGCTTTATATATCGCTGATGAATATAGAATGCATGTTTATTTATTTCCTATTACGACAAAAAGAGTGCTACAAGAAGATATCTTTTTTGTGAAAATTGAGTGAACAACTAATTTAACGGCGACTTTTCGCCAACCAATTCTAAGTTCACAGACAGTAGCTGTGACCGAATCACTTCCAGGTTTTATGGAGGTTACTGTAGATGTAATATAAACTTATTTATTCTACAACGATTGAAAAAACAAGTTCTTATAACTTATAAAAATCAGGTTCTGTGATGGACAGGCAGATCGGCGTCATCATTGCCGAGTCTAAGTTATGGTTCCTCATGAGCACATGCCTGTTGCCGAGTGAACCCGCTTCAGGCAAGTAAGAGGATTTCCCCGAGGGTTATATTTAGCAACCAATGAAAACCGTCGTCACAACAGTCTACCCAGAATGCATTGTTTGAATGCAAATGATATTTTTTTCGAATGCAAATGTATATTTTTTGAATGCAAATACATTTTTTTTTAATGCAAATGTATATTTTTTGAATGCAAATACATTTTTTTTTAATGCAAATGTATATTTTTTGAATGCAAATGTACATTTTTTGAATGCAAATGTATATTTTTTTAATGCAAATGTATATTTTTGAATGCAAATTATATTTTTTGAATATTGCAACGTTTGACACGCCATACTAATGTATATTTTTTGCATGCAAATGTACATTTTTTGAATGCAAAAATATATTTGCATATAGTCCAGACCAAATGCAAATTTGCACATGTAGTATTTTTACTCACAGACGCAAATGCTTTCACGTGGCGTGATTTGCATACGTGAGTAAATTTGCATATATGCAAAATTATTGCACATGTGCAAAAGTCGGCATGTGAACAATTGATACGCCAAACTGGTAAGAGAGAGAACTTTAATTAATGAGACAACTTATTCTTAATAGTCGATCTGTATCAGCAGTAATTAGGAAATATATCCAGGACAGATAACAAAGTGCATGCCTGTCAAGATAATGTTAAAGAAAGAAACATTTAAAAGAGTGATGTGTATCAGTTTAGAAAGAGAAGTAAATTGATAGTTACGTAAAGAGAAGTTTATATCAAATTGGATAGTTTTGGTTTTTGGCAGTACAGAATATGGGGCACAGTTTAAGTATTAAATCACTATTTTCTGATATAAAAAAATCGAATTTTTGAAAATTCGATTTTTTATAACAGGAAATAGAGGTGATTTTATTTGATAGCAGAAATTCGAGTTTTTTATATAAAAAAAAATCGTTTTTGATATTAGAAAACACGCTTCATACTTAGATATTTTACTTACTATAGATACAGATGAAAAATTGGCAACTAAGCTATACGACAAACGTGACGATTTCGACTTTCCCATCGTAAATTTTCCACATTTAAGTAGTACTATCCCGTCACCCGCATATGGAGTTTATATTTCACAAATGATCCGATATGCCAAGGCGTGTGTTCAACATATGAACATTTCATGTACAGATGTAAACTACTCACTGACATATTATTGACACAGGGATATCGAAAACCGTGTTTGATGTCAACGTTCCGCATATTTTACGGTCGATATAATAGTCTGCAATTACTCTGTTTCACCAAGTGAAATGCTGAGTTGCCTTTTCCTTGGCGGTTGTTGAAACGTCTGTACCAATTGTGACGAGGAATCGTTCCTCACATGTTTTAATTTGATTTGACCGTGGACTCACGACGGGTGTTACTGGTCGACATGGGAAGCTTACTCCTCCATGGTACCTGATCCCACCTCTTGGTTTCCTGAGGTCCGTGTTTGTCCATTTTTACCAGATTTGTATCTACATCCTGGATATCCTAAATATTTATACTTTAGAATATGAGAATTTTCATATTTCTGATATAAAAATATGTAGTATTATTTTATATTAAAAAATTCTTATATCAAAAATGGATTTTTTATATAAAAATAACCTCTATTTTCTGATACAAGAATTCGATGTAATATCCCCCACATCAATCAACCACGTGTAATTGTTACTAATTTCAGACGTCAGCTGTGTACGTGTTCAAGGGAAATGAAAGTTGGACGTCCCAAGACCAGCTAGTCCTATAACATAGCGTATGAAATCGCATTATCTTTTCATAATGTCACATTTTATTGCTGAAATTTCCATTGTTCGTTTTTTCTTGAAATGTGAAGTAAAAATTTTGGCAGAACCGATATGTATGGGGCGCCGTTTTAGTATTTATTCACTATTTTCTGATATTAAAAAAATCATTTTTTGATATAAAAAAATCAAATATCTGATATCACAAATTCATTTTTTGATATCAGATATTCGATTTTTTTTATCAGAAAATCATTTTCTGACATAAATACTATGTAGTATTATTTGATATAAAAAATCAAATTTCTGATATAAAAAAGTGCCCATTATTACTCAATTGTATTTTAGTTCTACATTGCACAAATTCGAACTACCGCTCATCTTGGACGTTCATAAACTGACATAAGTTTAAATTAGAAACTGTGTACTCACAAGAATTCATCATTCTGAGAATAATTTGTAAATACATATATCTAATACTAATCGTTTTAGTATCATATAAAAAAACACTGGTACCAAAGTATAAATCTTCAGTAAGTTAAGGATACAGTAAATCCGGTGAATATATTTGACAAACACGGACCTCCGGAAAGCTAGAGATGGTACCGGTACCATGGGGGAGTTAGCATCCACCGTTAACCGATCACACCCACCTTGAATCCAGAGTTAAATTCAAATGAAATAAGAGAGGAATAAATCTTAGTCACAATTTGTACAGCCAACTCAACAACATTTCATTTAGTGATACATAGTTACTGCAAAAAAGGTCATTATACCGACCGTGAAGTTTGCAGAACGTTGACATCAAACACGATTCTCGATATCCCTTGACAATAACTAATCAGTGTGTAGTTTGCCTATATAAATGCAATGTTCATATGTTGAACATGCCCTGGCATATTGGATCATTAAGTATGCAGGTGATTGCGGGATATCACTACTTAAATGTGGAAAATTTACGAAGAGAAAACGGAAATTATCGTATTTGTCATACAGCCTGATTGTTAATTCCCCCTCTATTTCTATAGTAAGAAAAATGTCCAAGTAGGGAGCTTGATTCTGTTGTGTTGGAATATATCGCACAGACATGTGCAAAAATTGTCATTATTACTAGTAATTGACAAAACGTCGTCGATATACCTAAATATCAAATTAAAGACCACTGCTTGCTTTTTCTTCTTTTTAGAAGCTTCTAAATGAAGTATCATGAGAAGCAATGACTAGATATTTAAATTTTCGGGTACCACATTCAATGAAAAAATAGTTGTCTATGATGCAAAAAATGTCTCTCTTTTCATCCAACACAATTATTTTGTGCTATAAAGTTGATATGCTTATTCTTGAATATTGAAGCTGGTGAAATAGCAATTTCATGTTCTATTTAGGCTTTTTCCGATTGTATTTTATAATGACAGAATATAGTGTGGAAGACGGTTTGGGCACCGGTTTGGGTTTATTTTAGTGATATCATTAGGTTTCTTGGTGTCATACTTATTGTGCCGCTCCACAGCTTAAAACGGTCTGAACGGCACATCTCAACATTTCCATATCACTGATGGCTTTGGTGATATATGATCTTTTACATATTTTACTAGCCTACTACATCATCCGGGACTGTATGATCCTTTACCTATTTTACTAGCCCACTACAAGATCTGGGACTCTATGATCCAATTTTCAACACTATCATACACCAAAGGCTCATGATGACCTATTGCTATGGTCTTTTGTCAGTAGTCTGTTGTTGACTTGTTTTCTTCTCAAGAACAAATGGTCATATTTCACTACCCCCATGTGAAGCTGGTTTAAGATATGCAATGAAATGGGACTAGTACCCATAAGGGCCCCAAAAATGGTACTTATACAGCTTTTTAAATATCATCTCATGAACCAATTAGCAGATTTCTCTCAAATAATATGCATGATTGTTACATAAATATTTTTATTTGCTAACTTTTAAATTGAAAATTGAAAATTTAAAAGTGAGCACATGACTACTAGCAGTCTGTTCATAAATGAGCTTTCAATCTGGTGCTTTAAATTACTTTATGTATACATATACATGTATTAGGAAGTTGCCATGAATTATCCAAGGATTATGGTAACAAAGTTTCAAGGTCATGGGGTCAAAGGTCAAGGCACCTAAGTCAAATATAAGTTTTTCAAGAATTTTTAGACATTATTTTCATCCTGAAGAATCAATGGTTCAAAGCCGCATAATGCTTTTGAACAAAAAGTGGCTAGTACTCATGGGGGCTTCAGTAGAGGCCAAATTTTAGTATGATTTGACTTGGGTGACCATTCAAGTCTGTTAGGTGCCTCATTTTGCTAAAAAATGATGACTGTTTGAGACTCATCAAATTAAAGGAGAGTTACAGGATTTTGTATTGATGTATATTCTATTCAACTATAACCAATGGTGTGACATCACATGACCTTAAGCCAAGGTCATATCTACTAAATGGAGGTCACAACAAGGCCAGAAACCTTAATTGGTCAATATTTTGTGTTACCTTGGAGGAAAATATTTCACACAATTCTTGTCAAAGACCTAAGTGTGCGTCATGACACACATGTTCAAAGTTCTTGTTGGTTCAAGCAAACTCTTAGAAATGCAGAAAACGGGAGGTACAAATTTAATACATGGTATTTTACAAAAAAAATAGTATACATGAAGTTGCAGCTGAATTTCTGAATGGAGTGGGACAAGCTTGGAAGTTGTCTTGTGTGTCAGCTGTAACAAACACTTTCAATTTCCAATGTCGCAGGGACCTTAATTTGTGTTTAAGATTTTGCTCAGGGACTGACCCATAGACCTTTGAAATGAACATCTTGCTTGGGAGCCAACCCAGGTACTTTCATGTTGCAGAATCTTTTTTTGGACCAATCGAGGGAGTTATTTTGGAATAATGGCAATTCCATAACAAAATACACATATATACTCCATAGCAATGTATAATGACACTCGCCTCCATAATGCAGGCCTGTTCAATAGGCCTACATATATGTATTACAGTCCCAACCAAATATGCCTTCCGGGGTGTATGGATCAATTTACCATATACAAATGTATATCATCATGTTTATCATGAAGAATGCAGAGATTCAAATTTGTATAAATAGTTTAATGTAGAAAAGAAGTACTGTACAGTTGTTTAATTTCACAGGGAGAACATTTCGTTTTTTTCCTAAAAGGAACTTATTCATTGGTATTAAATTTTGCATAAGACTGGTTACGAATTGTATTTCTGATAATTCATAGGTGTTACATTATTAATATCATGGGTATTTAAATTCACAGTATTTTCTTTGACTTGAATATAGGGAAATTACCCCCCATCCCCTCCTGTGAATAAAAGCAACTGTACAGTATATTGCACAACATTTGCTGTTCCTTGTATAAAATATTTAATCTGTAATCACAAGATTCTACTCAATTTCACCCTCTTGAAAAATATATTTACACATTTTTAATTATGGATGTTCTGTCAGATTGGAACCATATGCTTCTCATTGAGCTAGGTCAATATGGCACTTTACAAAGCAAAATAATTCTGAACTTCCAACAAATGACATTTATGTTTTTCATGGATATTTACCAGTTAACTACATTTTCTAAATATTTCATTGTATATATAAAAATACAGAAAATGTATTTTTGCTGTATTGTCATGGTAACAGAAGATACTTTCTTTTAAAAATCATATTAACTCATAGTGTTCATAAATAAAAGTATATTATAAACATATGTAGTGAAAATCTGCCTGTCTTTTTTCACATTATCGGAATTACCTCCCTTTATGATATTTCTTATATTACATGTACTTCTGGTCTTGATACAATGTGGTGGATTTACTAAGCTTTTTTGTTCATCATTGCTTTAAATCCCATCAAACATTTTTCAATTATATGGAGAAACAATCTAATTAAAAACCAATCTCTAATTGTTCTCATTTCTGATATGTGTGGCATACAGGATCTAACGCAATCTGCTATAGGGTCACATGCGGATGACCTTGTATGTGTATCATTTTGGACCATTGAAAATGTGACTTACACTATCTTATAAGCAATCCAATGGCAAAGAGACGTAAACATTTTTAACATTATAAATAACACAAAGCACACAAAATCTTTTCATAACCTTGGATAGGTTTGAATCATCAATGAAATTCAATAGAACTATGCGAAATGACAGTTTCCTTTCTATAAAATAAATTACATCTCTCTGCCATTTATTTTATACACGCATTACACATCTATGAGAGGTCACTTGCAAATGACCCCATAGCTAATTGTGTTAGATCCTCTATGAGATATCAGAAAATGGGAGCAGTGAGAGATTGTTTTTTTTAATGAAATTGATAGAGATATCACCAGCTATAACTTTTATAAGTGAAGTGCCACAAATATGACTTCTGCTATGAACTCCTACCAATGTAGTAAGTATTCTTTGACATATCACATCTACTATGCCATTGAAAGTACAAACAAATGCATCATAAAGCTTTAAGCATAACCAGGGATAGCTGTTTCTTTAAATCTATGAAAATACTGCTAAAAGAAGGTTGACTAAAAAGGGGAGATAACTCTGGAGGATCTTCTAATGATAAATGTGGGCTAAAAACTTGTTCTATTTTATACTTAAATGGGATCTTTTTGACAAGTGTTCCTGGCACAAGAATATAAATGGTTCTATTCTGTTTATTATCACTTAATTTGCCTTGAAGCTGTTGCACTCTGTTATCAAGCATCTCAATGTTTTCTCCTTTCAGATCGATGATCTGTTCTTCATTTGTCAATAATAAATGTCCCGGAGGCATGTAAGTGTGATAGAACACAAATTTATCAGTGTGTGTAAATGTGTTGATTACAACACTATCCTCAACCTGTCCTGTGACATTTGTACTGTACTTTTGTATATGAAGCAGAGAGGACGTAACACCACCCTGATGTAAAAATCCAAAGACAACACACATAAGGAAGTTGAAAATGAACCACATTTTGAAGAAGATCTTCCTAAATTTTGAGTTTTCCAATTGTGCTGTACAAATTATGACTATTACTGGAAGTAAAGGCAACAAGAATCGAGGTTCCTGGTGTGGAAACAATGATAGAAGAGTGATAGGTGTCATCAAGAATATTACAAATGCCCAGACTTTTTTCCCCGGATATGCGGTCCTGATGTTCTGTATAGACACCAGGAGTACACTAAAAACTATGGGACCAAATAACAATGGTAGATTTACTAAAAGATGAAGGTATTTTGGATGTAGTCCGTGTTGAGATAAATTGTCCCGGTTTGTGTTATACATGATAAAATTCCACGGAGTAACTGTAATACTGGAAACGAGTAATTGGAATTTACAACGATCAGATTCTGCTGTATTGATAAAGCAGTATTTCAATTCCTCGACTAAAGACACAAAGTCCAAATTACTGTAATAAATAGAATCGACTACAACAAATAAAATAAAAGTCAGAATTACTCCAGTCATTAAAATAAAAATAATATTTGCAATGTTCTTTCTTCTTGTCAAACTTTGATAAAACCACAGAAGAACGGGAACCAAAGCAAAGAAAGGAAATGTGGGTCGGGTAAATAATCCTGCACAGCACAGGAAAGATATGCCACACATTTCTAAGATGTCTTGTCTGTTTGAAACAGGTGTTAGTTGTTCAGTTGAAACTTCAGCATTTTTATATTTTTCTCTGAACTTTTTCAAAGACATCCTCCCATAGCCACACTTTCTGATTTTCAAATTATCACAGCCTTCAGATTTCTGCATTGTGACTAATCGTTCTTTCTGCTTATATATCAATACAAGTAGACCCGAGAAGATGATAGTTTCCGCAGAGTTGGTAAAGGTTCGTGTGAGAAATATGACAGTAGTGTAAGATGAGGCAACAAGCATCAATCCTGTATCTTTATCGAAACCTTCTAATGAGGCAATGTACCAAACAGTGTAGTCAACTACCAGGCTACATAAAAACATAACACACCTCGGCAAAACAAGTGTGAAATAGGTAGAGTTCAGAAAAGGGAGATAATTCATCCCAACATTTTGTAGACAAAATACAGGAGCTGCCATTAAATATGGGGGAATGATACTTCTTATTGCAGATGAAAATTCCCAGGTACGAAAAACATTCACCTTGAATACATCACCTGCAAAAAAAAAATTATTACATATAAACAAATCAAAGTTTTTTTACAGCTTTAAACTCAAATATTAATACTGAAGAAATGTTTACTGATAGTGATAATCATAGTTTTAAATATATCTATTCAATATGCATGCTCTATAACTTTTCATTGGTTTCACTGTAATTTCAACCTAATCTACAGATAAGTCTTTATGCAGCAATTTGTGTATGGATAAATATACCCCTCACCTAGCTAGCTATTGCTAGTGACAGGCATTTGATCTTATATCTGAGATATATATATTTTTTTCATCACAAAACACTGTTCACCCTCTTTTTCTTAGGTTGGACTGTATGAGCAAGTTATACTTTTTCAATAAACAAGATGCTCAAATGGGCCCAATTCGTTCACCTGATTACCATCTACAAATGTGGAAAGAAGACCAAGAAAAATATGTAGGCTGATCTGTTATACAAAGATAAATATGTTAGAGGACCATGAGTACTTGTTTCTGTTAAGTTTTATCAAAATCCCTTCAGTTGTTTCCAAGAACAAGCTGACCATGTGAATAAAATTACACCCCTCCGTTTTTTTTAGCTCACCTGAGCCAATCATTTTCATTCATTTTTGCATGATTTTCTCATTATCTCCCCTAGCATTCACTCTTAAGCATCCATTTAATGTGTTTTAATTGTAATTTGTTGAAGAAATGTTTTAGTGCAAGAATTTTGCTGAAATGTAATTTTTAGAATTTTTATGATTTTTTTAAGATTGCAAAAAACGAAGGTGAGGTTGCATTTTTCACACTATCAACTGTTGTTTCAAAACCACTGAAAGAATTTTGACAAAACTTTATGAAGTCTTTAGTTTTCAGCTAGATCAGCTGAGGGGTGGTTATGGGGTGGGCCAAAATAGGTCCCATAAGGTAACCCTGTTTAAAAATCTTCTTCTCCAGAATCGCTGCATGAATTGAAAAATGGATTGTTTCTGAGTGATTTACATGGATTTATGATTCAAGTTATTATTTTTCATAGAAATCAGAATATGAATTTTTGACACGTTTTTGAGGTCTTTTCAGACATTGTCATTTTCATTCATTTTTGCATTATTTCCAAAATTATCTCTCCTTGCATTCACTTTGATACATTAATGTGTTTTACTTGTAAGTTGTATATAGTCAAAGAAATGTTTTTGAGCAAGAATTTTTGCTGTTTTTAATCTCTAGAACTTTTTTTTATGAATTTCTTAAAACTAATATTTATGTTTTTTTGGCCAGATCAGCCTACATGTACATATTCTACTTGGTCTTCTTTTCACATTTGTAGATGGTTCTCAGGTGAGCGATTGAGGGCCTCTTGGGCCTCTTGTTTTATCTTAAGAAATTCATTAAAAAATTCTAAAAATTGAATTTCAGTTTTTCAATTTATGCAGCGGTTCAGATGATTTTTAAACAGGGGTACCTTGTGGGATCTATTTTGCCCAACCTTAGATCCACCCCTGCGCCACTCTAACTGAAAACTACAAACTTGCTTTCTATTAAGTTTTGTAAAAAGTATGAAAAGTTTACGGATGGTCCGATGGGGAGTGATCACAATAGGTCACTTGAGAATTTGGCTCAGGTGAGCTAAAGTGTCACATGATGCAACTTTTGTACAATTTTACCTGTGTACAATGTCCCTCTGTACTTATACCAATATATAGAGTAGCTACTACAGAACAAGATATCAAAGATTTAAATCTCAGAAAGGACTGATAAAGCAATAGTCACAAAACTGATGTTTAAGCATCTTATCTTACCAGATGTATGCAAAATTATTGTCTAAATATCTAAGTATACATCATGGTTTGTGTAGTTTAGCTTGTGTGTGTATGTCTTAAGTAACACTTATGTGCATGTGTGGTTTATGTGTGTGTGTGTGTGTGACCATCTATACTTATATATATTTATTACATGCATGTGTAATCATACAATTTATCTATAATACAGAGTTCAGTACACCCGTGCAATACATAATGTTGTAGTGCACTACAGCGGGAAACAGAAATTCCATCAGAACAACCTATACTTTTCTAAATTCAAAATATTTGATGGAGTCATTAAAAGAAGAATGAATTTTTAATTTGTCTTCACAATTAAATAAATAAGAACATACATTATATTAAATACAAAACCACACAAATTCCTCTATCATATCATTAACTTTGATCGAGCAATGTAGCGGACGAATACAGCTCAAGCTACATGTATGCTCTCGTTCACAACGATCTCATGCAATCTGATTATATAGATAGAAACATATGTGTAGTTTTGTCTACATTGTGTATATACAGTATCATTTAAAATACAACATTTGAATAATATTGCTTCGTTTACTGATGTTAAACCACTGGTTAAACCAGTATGTGTATTTATGAATACAATGTACCTGCAACGACTTCCACTGTTTGGAAGAACTCATCAGGATGGATATAACCAGTTTGTGGAAGAAGCACTAATAGCAGTCGCAACAGCACCAGCAAATACCACATCTTATTACTCATGGCCTGAAAGTACAGAAGAACATTTGAATAATTTGAAGAACTTTAGTTTCAAGAGTACCCGAAGAGAAAAATGTTTTTTTAGTATTTGTACATGTAGTTCTCCCCATTCTATGAACAATGTCAAAAACCCAATCAAAATTAGTGCAAATGTACTAAAGTTACCGGTATTTGTAAAACAGTATCGTCCAGTATGCGATAGGGAGATGGATGTAGATGAACATGTGTGATGTTAATAGTATAGTATGAATATCAGACTTCATATCAATACTTAGCCTGTGGAATCAATAAGATATTCTGAAGAGAAAATCAAACAAAAGCAGAATTACTGAGGTTATATAGTGAAATTCATTTTCAAAGACTCACTTTTGTCCTATTACTACAGATCTGTGTCTTCCTTAATCTCTTTGGGGATTATATTTTGGGCTTTTTTATTATGGTGCAATAGACTTGTTTTAAGACGATTTTAAACCATAAATACTTTGGTGACTGGAGTACTGAACAAATATGAAGCCGTCAACATTCAAATTGATGTTTGTTTATTTATTGTTCTTTAACGCCACACTCAAGAATCTTTTTTTTTTTTATGGAGACGTCACCAAATGCTGGTGAATGGATTCAAATTTTGGCCTATGCTCATCACTTTCGGCCTTTGAGCAGTGAGGGTTCTTTAACGAGCCAACAACACCTACTGTGACAAGGGAACATTCAAATCGAAAAAATAACAGGTACAACATGTATCAGTTGGATTAAACTTGTGCTATGTGCAGATTATATTAGCAACTATGAACAAAATGTTGTTTGTATAGAAAGAAAAAAAAGGCATACAGATTATATGTGTTAGTATATCTCATTGAACAGGCACCATGAGTTCAAAATTCCCTAAGTCCAAAGTCTGGGACTTGGTTCAGTCGGGTTTCGGACTTGGCATTTAGATGCATTCATTTAATTTTACAGTATTACGTACAAACAAAATTCAGCATAGACTTTGAAATTTCTCAATTGGACTTGCCAGAAATTCACTCTCCAATCCCCAGGCTTCAGCATCTAAAAAAGAATTTTGAATCTCTGAGGCACATTAAAGTAGCTGGTGGTATAATCTATTCCCAAATAAACAGATGTATTACACACCCTCCAGTGCATGCATGCACACACGCACACACAAGCATACAAGGAGGAGAGCAGGCAATGCGAGGTGTGTATAAAAAACATTCTCTCCAAGAAGGACTGCCTGACTATTACCTTCAATCAAGGATTGTAGGGGAATAATTCCTTCATAAAATAGTAACATCAAAATACAGCCAACAAATTTCATTAAATTCTGTCCAACTTGTAGAAGAAGAAAAATACAATGTATGTCTACAAACAACAGAATACCCATTTTCTGTCTGTCACCAAGGTATTTACTGTTTAAAGTTATCTTGAACTGAGCTGGTCACAAAAGTTTAATATAATACACTGGCCCACAAAAGAATCCCCAAATGGATTAGGTCTTCCAAACTACAGTATCATTATTCATATTATTTGATATTGAAACAACTTTAGTACATGTATTATTATAGCAGAAATCTATTTCTCACTGTGACTGTATATTACAGTATTTCTGTAGAATATTAGATCTGACATTTCCTCAATTCAGACCTAGAGCCTTTCGATAATATTAATTTAGTACTTTTAAAAACGATTCAATCAATCCAGTGAGAGCTTACGCATTCCCTTGTGTCGCTTCTCGTTGCTTTTCCCTGTTGTATATGTCCAAAACGGTTTACGTTAGGATTCTAAATTGAAAGTAGAAAATTGTAGGACGATCCCGATAATGCCTTGTTTAATCCATAGACAACTTGAATAAATAAATAAAAACGGAGATTAATATAAATATTTTTGTTAATGGTTTATCCTGGAGTAAAAAAAATGTAAACAAAACCATGCCTTGCATGAAAAGTGACGCTTCGGTTTTTTTAATCAACTGATTAATTTGTTCGGGTTCGAAATAGGGATTTTAAGAGACCTCACCGGAAAAAGACTTTCGGCAATCCTCGTATACCTTCGCTCCGCCTGAATAGAAAACTTCAGAGGGTAGCTGATGAATCTTAACGCGTATGTAGGAAAGAAATAAAGCGGTTATGTTTCGCACACAAGAAAATACACGTGAGGGCTCAGCGGCTATCAGTTCTTATAGAGATCAACACTTTAAGGTAAATAGATCTAGAAAAGTTTTTTTTTTTCAAATTCGAATTATTTATTGGCAGGATACGTTACCCAAACAAACACATTACAAACATCATTCAAACTCAAAGTAGGCTACAATGCCCCGTGCAATTTAGAATCTGTTAGAAATGTGTTAATTATAAAATAATACATAGCCTCATAGGTAAACATATGGAGAGGGCGAAGGCATTCATCAACAGTTTTACATGTTCGGTTAATCCCTGTGGTGATTCCGTCATGTTGCCCCCCTGCTGGGGGCAACACGACAGAATCACAAAAGGGATTAATATTCAGTGTTTTTATCACGTAATTGTCCTGGCCATTCACTCATTGTTTTAAATAAGATATTGAATGGCTGACCGTTTCCTTGTTGCTAAAACTTAAATAGAATCTATGTGGTATTTATTAGTCATGAATTAAATGCACAAATATGTTTTATGCTATATAAATTTCTCTATCCCAGCGTAACCATCATTTCGTGCAGATCACATTACCAGAATAATGGAGGCGCTTCGTGATCGGGTTCGATTTACAACCCTAGTCGTTATGGGAAAGTCTCGGTCTACAAAACGTTTCTTAGTTATTACTTCCTTTGCAATGCGCTTTTAGTTTTAAATAATGACTTTGCATTTCCGACATTTTGTTTATGTCACACTCAAAGTCCCGATGTGAGCAAAATTTTTACCATTAGTAGTGCGGGTCCCCAGATGTAGTAGGAATAATAAATGTGAGCTTCTCTACATATATGAGGGCTTCGCCCTCTATTAGCGAAACACTAAAACAAAAGGATTCTTAGGTTCTAATGTGACTGATGAAATACTTTATTTGATTTCGACAATTTACTAAAACCTATTTGTTCAAAAAATTGAGCACGAAAAATATAATATATCATGATCTATAGTACTACAATGTATTGCTGATTTAAGACTTTTCGTAAAAAAAAATAAATAAACATATCACATAGGTATCGATCCAACATTTAATCTAGGTCCATATTTCGTGATGACCTAAAACATACGAGTGGTAAGGAGCGACACCCATGGCCACCCGATGTTTCTTTCTTCACAAAGATGCCACTTTCACGACGTACTATTACTTTTATTCGCAGATCAAGGCGAGACTAGATAAGTCATTGTGGACTAACAACAACACAGAGTCCCTTAACAACATTTTAAAAATTAACATTGATTGGAAGCAAAAGAGAATTATTGTACTTGTGGATATGCTATGCAAAGAAATTAGGTAATCTACAGTTGACAAATTTACGATGCTCACTGCACTGGACACAAAATCTAGAGATGGGTGTCTGGCGATCTTCAGAAATGTTTTTGCATGACTCAAACAATACTAATTCCTAAAAAAAATATTTCACATCAATAAATTGAAAACTGATTCACTGAAACGCGTTGCATTGAAACCTGGGCAAAGGAAACGGCCAAGAAATGTAAAAACATATAGTAGACAGAGGTAACCTCTTTATACATGTATTGCATCAAATTGATACATTGTTTCCTAGATATTGTTACACTCAAAATGTGCAGGATGTACAATCTTGTTTGGGCTTTTTTGCTGAAGTCATCTATGAGGCCATGGAGCAACACACAGTGAGCAAAAGTGCCAACAAAAAGAATTCTTAAATATAAGACAATAAGAAACCAAGCGACATACATGTACCATGTCTGCTCCTCAAAGTCTAATCACAAACACATGCTAGCAAGATATACATGTATTAACTCAAATCCCAACCAGTCCTGGAAGTATGTAAGAACTCAATCAAAAAGTTAGGAAACTGTACATTGAGTTAAGAATGCAGATGGATATTTAACAAATTCAGATAGAGAAACAGTCAATGTTATGAACAACAATTTTTCCACTGTATTTACAACTGAAACTAATCTTCTTCAAGCAGTACTAGTACTACATCATTAAAACTACACCAGTAGTTTGCATAACCTGAAAATAAAAGAGGAAATGATGCTAAAAACGATAGAGAAAATCAAACCCAACAAGTCACCAAGACCAGATAACATCCATCTAAAACTACTAGTTGAAACCAAAGATTCTATTAAAAAATCAGTGGTGATGTACCAGATATTTGCTCCAAAGAATTGTTTGAGATCAAATTTTAGATCACTTCAATGAAAACAATCTCATTATTAACCAACAACACAGATTTAGATCAGGGAGACCATGTACCACTCAACTCCTAGAAGCACTAGAAGACTAGTCAAACTCCATTGATGAAGGAAAACCAGTTGATGTCATTTATTTGGACTTTGCAAACCGTTTGACAAAGTGTCACACAATTTACTTATTTATAAACTAAAGCAATATGGGAACATGGGAAAGGTTCTTGACTGGATAAGGAGCTACTTAAGTGATCTAACTCAGGAAGTTGTCATAATAAATGGTGTGTCTTCCCGTAGAATCAATGTAACAAGTGGAGTACCCCAAGGTAACGTGTTAGGACCAGTTCTCTTCCTGATATACATACATACATGTATGTCAATGAAATGCCATCAACAGTTGACTGCATGATCAAGCTTTTTGCAGACGACACCAAACTATACTCTCCAGATGTATCAAATGAGGGCTGTGCTAGACTTTAAGAAAAGGTGGACAACATTTGTAACTGGTGCAGTGATTGGCTTAGGCCTAAAATAAAAAGTGTTGTGTTTCCGCTTTCCCGACCGACCCTATTTTATCGCGCCGACCCTATAGATTTTATTGGCAAAATTAAAAAAAAAAAAAAAACCACGATAATTCCGGGAGGAGAAAAGTCGAGTTTGGTATACAGTTTTATCATTTACGTTCATGATCAGTACAACGATTTAAATGAAGTAAACATGTACAGTTATATCTGGTGTATATGCCAGGGGAGTGGTAAACTGTGTAGAGTGTAGGAAGCCACGAGTTTATTACTCTGCGTTGAAGCTGTCTGGAAGGCAACAAATGGCAGTGGCCTTGTCGACCTCTGAATTTGATTACACATGTGGCGCACCGCTTGCAGATCCAACATTAACCATTCTGCAGAGGGTGGCCATACGGAGGAAGATTTCGTGTGCACACCCGATTGAAGTGTCCTTCTACGGTGGGACACTGCAACTGGATACCAATACAACCTGTTGCCGCTGTGGTGGTGGGGATGGGGAAGTTGATGCAGGGTTGAAAACACATTACAAAACTGTGCTGCCACTATGTGCAGAGTGCAAATCAGCTGGGCATGCAACTGTTTTCATGAGACTTTATGGAAAAGGAAAAAAAATAAATGTTTAAGGAATGTTTTTATGAAAATAAAGAAATAAAATTTAAAAAAAAAATAAAATTTATTACCTACCGACCGACCCTATTTTTTTTGGCAATGAAAGTGGAAACACAACACTTTTTATTTTAGGCCTTATGGAGTTTTATACCAACAAATGTAAAGACATGGAATAAGGCTATGTATATGTAACAAACAATAGCAGGTACGATGGCAGATCCAAGATAGATAAAGTACTAAGCGAAAAAGACTTTGGTATAATCATTGATACGAAACTAACCTCCTCAAATCACACAACAGCTAACAAAATCCTGGGGATTATTTTTCGTACATTTATATTCATGGATGAAGAAATGTTCAAGCTGTTATTCAAAACTTTAGTTAGATATATATTGCACCCCAGTATGCTCACCCCTATATAAGAATGATAAAATAGCAATAGAAAATGTGCAAAGGAGAGCTGCAAAAAGATTAAGGCATTTAAGAATCTGAGATCTACCTTACCATGAACATTTGAGGAAATTGGAATTACCAACGTTGGAATATAGACGTGAAAGAGCAGACATTATACAGTGATATAATTATACATGTAGTTATCAAAGGGAATGATAAGGCTAATATCAACATTACAGTGAGAGGGAGAGGAAAACCAGAAACACGAGGGCATTCAAAAAAGTGTAGCAAAAGACAAATTTGTCTAAATACATGTAAAAATACCTTTAGTAATAGAGTGGTTGACAACTGGAACAATCTGAACAAAGAAACTGTCAAATCAATATTTGTAAATGCATTTAAAAACAACTTAAACAAAATACTGGAAGTACAAAGACAACAAATTTGAACCAACACCCTAGAGTGTCAGAGTATATGCTATTACAAACAAGACTCTTACTGAATAAATTTATAAATACATGTACTATATAAATCAAGTTTTAAATCTAGTTTTTAACTCTAAGCTACACACCTCACTCCGGAACCAGAACAGTTGTAACCAAACTATTCTACCAGAGCATCAACACACAAGCTTCAAGCTTTCAATGATGCAGAAATCAGTGAATCAGTGAAAAATCAATAGAGCAGGAGCTTTTTTATGGAGGTTGGGAGTTGGGGGTGGGGGGGGGTATGGGTCAGGGCTTTCAGAAAGTAGAGCAAAATTTTGGAGAGCCCCCTCTGGATTGACCTATCGCCAAATTTCTGACTGAAACTTTAATGTCAGTCCTGTCAAAACACTAGTGTGATGGCCATTCCAATTTTTTTATATGTATCGCCAAATTTTTCTGACAAAACTGGTAACGGGATATGCATTTGGAATGAAAGCCTTTAGATGCAGACACAGTTCAGACTTTCTACCAACATTTTAAAGACCCTAGCACACTCGGGGTACCTTGGCATGTTCAGTAGAACCAATTTAAATCAACTCCTAACCTGGCCATTTATTTCTATTACACAATTATTGAAGAGTGATTAGGCCATTCCAAATCAGGGTGGATGCTTAACATATGTTAAGACGTCACCAATTGAATGACGTGCACTTTGGTTTAGGACATCGTATTTCTAAAAATACACAAAACTGGTAACCGGGATATGCATTATTTGGAATGAAAGCATTTTATTTTTGAAGTTGGTTAGATGCAGACACAGTTCAGATAAAATAAAGATAATATACATGTAGATCTACCAACAAATATTTAAAGATCCCTAGCACACTCGGGGTACCTTGGCATGTTCTGAGTAGTAGAACCAATTTACTCAACTCAACTCCATAACCTGATGCCATTTATTTCTATTAAATGGTCACAATTATAATTGAAGAGTTCTGTGTTTTTCATCAGATTGTGTGTGTTTTTTTCGAATAGGTAGTTAGGTTTTTGTAATCAGGGTGGATGCTTAACATAGAAAAAAACTTGGAATGGCCTTATGACGTCACATGTACAATTGAATGACGTCAAAAAAGCACATGGACAGTCATGTGTCAGACACTTGGTGATAGGTCAGTTGTCAATAGAAGGCCCTGTAGATCTATTTAGTCAATCTACTCTAATTAGACAACATGTACATGTATTTAAAATGTAAATAATTACATCAAATTATCCATGTCATTTGTTTTACAGGGAAGTCGTACAGATCAGGAAAAGGCACTCTTGACTTCGACAACATTGTACGTTGGAAATTTGTCCTATTTCACAACTGAAGAACAAATTCATGAACTTTTTGGCAAGTGTGGTGACCTCAAAAGAATTATAATGGGACTTGATAAAGTGAAAAAGACACCATGTGGATTTTGTTTTGTAGAGTATCCTTTGCAGTAGTCAGCAAATTAGAAATGTAGTTTACTTTTCACAAAAAATCTTCTTTCAGCTCCCTGACACTCGCTAATCACAGGTTTATTCAACTACATGTAGTATGATGTACATGTATTCATTGGAATAAATGTACTGTCTTACATTTTAGAAAATTCCATCTTTAAATTCAGTATTTTTGTGAATTACGTGTATTTCCTTTTTGCCTTGCAATTTTAACTTTGTCGTCTTACATTTTAATATAACTAATTATATATAAGCCAAACATATATGTAACATGCTTTATCAGTAACTATCTGTGGACCGAGCTACAATGTGCTGATTTTGTAATCTTGTATAATGCCATTTTGCTAGTTGTTGATGTTTACAAGCATTGGCTGACATTACATCAGTGCTCCAGATATAACTTTCTGAGCACTTGGGTATAATACCCATCATTTCCAAATCCAGGGGGTATTTTTACCCACAAAATTTTTGTCAATTGGGTAATTTCCAATTCTGTTACCATATTACGATTGCCATTGATTTTACTACAAAGGTTTGGTTGCTAAATTACCATTAATTAATCTGTATTTAACTGTCTGTACAATGTAAGTCCACAATTTAAACATCTGGGTTTGGGTTACCTTAACTGCATTATCGCTACAGAGTTTAAAGGGGCATAAGCTGTGTTTTTTTTTTCAAGTAATTTCTTTTTCTTTTTTATTACTTAGATTGATATTCAGGTCACAAAAAAGAGATATATGTACGGGTATACACAGACATCGATTTTTTAAAATCCCTATACATTTTGTGAAAATTGCTTGAGAAATCCAGGTTTGGCACTTTTTCACTTGCAATTGACTAACTCAACCTGACAATTTGTATATTGAATACCACACTGAATCTGACCTTATCACAAAATATATAGGAATATAAATCTTTTTATGCCTGTGTATATCTCTTATTTGTTATTGTACATGAAGTACGGTACATGTAGTAAAAGTAGAAAAAACAAAATAATTGTTTTTGGCAAGTACAGCTAATGCCCCTTTAAACACATGACCAAGGTCCATTCAGAACAAGTGAACTCAATACTTTTATCTCTCAGCAGGTTTCAGATCCAATGTGTTTAATTTTACGTTTCAGTTTTGATTTGCATTGTGTATCATACACATGGGTTTTAATTTGCTTGCTTATCCATTTATTTTTTATGCGTAAAATACGCAAATATGTAGCTTATCTGGAGCACTGTAAATTATAGTTATACCGTTTGCTTTAGTAGCCCAGAAATCACTGCTTATGTCACCTATTAATAACTTTATACCAGTACTGTCACCTGTCAATAACTTTATACCAGTACTGTCACCTATTAATAACTTTATACCAGTACTGTCACCTATTAATAACTTTGTATTAGTACTGTCACCTGTCAATAACATTATACCAGTACTGTCACCTGTCAATAACTTTATACCAGTACTGTCACCTATTAATAACTTTATACCAGTACTGTCACCTATTAATAACTTTGTATTAGTACTGTCACTTGTCAATAACATTATACCAGTACTGTCACCTATCAATAACATTATACCAGTACTGTCACCTATCAATAACATTATACCAGTACTGTCACCTATTAATAACTTTATACCAGTACTGTCACCTATCAATAACATTACTGTCACCTATTAATAACTTTATACCAGTACTGTCACCTATTAATAACATTATACCAGTACTGTCACCTATTAATAACTTTATACCAGTACTGTCACCTATTAATAACTTTATACCAGTACTGTCACCTATTAATAACTTTATACCAGTACTGTCACCTATCAATAACATTATACCAGTACTGTCACCTATTAATAACTTTGTATTAGTACCAGTACTGTCACAATAACATTATACCAGTACTGTCACCTGTCAATAACATTATACCAGTACTGTCACCTATCAATAGCATTATACCAGTACTGTCACCTATTAATAACTGTATACCAGTACTGTCACCTATTAATAACTTTATACCAGTACTGTCACCTATCAATAACATTATACCAGTACTGTCACCTATCAATAACATTATACCAGTACTGTCACCTATCAATAACTTTATACCAGTACTGTCACCTATTAATAACTTTATACCAGTACTGTCACCTATTAATAACTTTGTATTAGTACTGTCACTTGTCAATAACATTATACCAGTACTGTCACCTATCAATAACATTATACCAGTACTGTCACCTATCAATAACATTATACCAGTACTGTCACCTATTAATAACTTTATACCAGTACTGTCACCTATCAATAACATTATACCAGTACTGTCACCTATTAATAACTTTATACCAGTACTGTCACCTATTAATAACTTTGTACCAGTACTGTCACCTATTAATAACTTTATACCAGTACTGTCACCTATTAATAACATTATACCAGTACTGTCACCTATTAATAACTTTATACCAGTACTGTCACCTATCAATAACTTTATACCAGTACTGTCACCTATTAATAACTTTGTATTAGTACTGTCACCTGTCAATAACATTATACCAGTACTGTCACCTGTCAATAACATTATACCAGTACTGTCACCTATCAATAGCATTATACCAGTACTGTCACCTATTAATAACTGTATACCAGTACCGTCACCTATTAATAACTTTATACCAGTACTGTCACATATCAATAACTTTGTACCAGTACTGTCACCTATTAAGAACTTTGTACCAGTACAGTCACCTATCAATAACTTTATACCAGTACTGTCACCTATCAATAACTTTATACCAGTACTGTCACCTATTAAGAACTTTATACCAGTACTGTCACCTATCAATAACTTTATACCAGTACCGTCACCTATTAATAACTTTATACCAGTACTGTCACCTATCAATAACTTTATACCAGTACTGTCACCTATTAATAACTTTGTACCAGTACCGTCACCTATTAATAACTTTATACCAGTACCGTCACCTATTAATAACTTTTTACCAGTACTGTCACCTATCAATAACTTTATACCAGTACTGTCACCTATCAATAACTTTATACCAGTACTGTAAAACTTCAATTTCACTTTGTATTTCAGGAACTCATTAAAGCTGGAAGCATATCTGTATGGTTTAAATTTAGCACTTTAAACATTCAGTCAAATGTGTCTATAAAGGCCACTCAAGGAAACAGGCAAAAGTGGCTATTATACTATGTATAAATTATAGACAGGTGGCAGCTAGGCCTTTATAAAGAAGTTAATTAGCTGATATTCGTTATAAAAAAAGTAAACAAATGTATGTACATTGTACATGTATTAATGTTCTTTAAAGACAGGTGGCATTTAAAGCAACTTTGACTGTACGTTGTACAATGTACATGTAAGTTGCCAGTTACACAATAATGTTTATGTTGTGTACTGTATCTGTGTTTACTTCACTTACAGTTTTAGCACACATACCGGTAGTTGTCTAACACATTAATTTGTCTTTCTGTGAAGATTGCTAAAATAAACATTTTTGCTAAATATATCATTGACATTCACAATACAGTAAGAACATGTACACTGATCATTTGTCTACAACTAATTATAGAATTTTTAAATCATTTGACCTTGACAAACCTTTAGATATTATTCTCGATACGACGGTGAAAATGCCATGAGGTACGTTAACGGAACACGTTTAGATGACAGAATCATAAGATGTGACTGGGATGCAGGATTTAAAGAGGGACGGCAGTATGGACGGGGTAAAAGTGGTGGACAGGTAAAGTAGATTGTGATCAGATCAGTTTTATGATACTACACAATGGTTATACTATAATACACCAGTTATTGGTTTCTTGTCCTTGGGGGCGTTGGGACTTATAAGGTAAAGGTTTGTGTTGTGTCAATCTTTTTTTTTTTTTTTTCTGGGCCATATCTTCATTTTCCCATTTAAACTCCCCAGTTTGGTGCTTGTATACATCTTTCAAAAGTAGATCAATGTCCCACTCAAGAATCCTTCACTTATATGGAGACGTCACCAAATGCTGGTGAAGGGCTTCAAATTTTGGCCTATGCTTGGCACTTACGGTCATTAAGCAATGAGGGTTCTTTAACATGCTGACACCTACTGTGACAAGGGACCTCGTTTTTTACTGTCTCATCCGATAGACTAGAAACCAACCTTTTGCCGGCTGGACTCGAACTCACTACCTCACGATCAAGAGTCATTGTTAGAGACTTCAATTACGGACCCCTTTCTCTCCAATTACTTTTATCCCCAACAACTGGCTTAATGCAACTTCATGTACTAACATTTTCATTACAGTAGTAGTGCGGGCTCAGCCAAAAAGTAGTGCATGTCAAAGTTCATGTTCCTATTTCGACCAATAAAAATGCTCAGAATGCACGACCACAAAATAACATTGGAGTGAGTGTTCAGGTTATGTGGAGGTTTTGACAAATAGAAATCACATAACCTCCTTTTCATTATCGGATTTTATTTTGAAGTCTTCATTATTGCTATCGTAACCTGCAGGTTCCTGTTATTTTGTGGACTGAGAACAAGGTTATTTTTTTTTTATATTTATTTTATTTTTGAAAGTATTTGCAGTACAAATTACATCGAAATTTATAGTTTGACATATTGATTTACATTTGCATACAAACATTCTCTCTTATACAAGTATATTCACCTCATTTTCATACATATTTTATTCTCTATATCTTAAATATATATACATATATATTAATGTCTTTTTGTAAATTTGTACTGAGTTTGGGTAAAGGTAGAGAAAGAGAAAAAAAAGAAAAAAAGGAGGATAGAGAAAGAAAGTGAAAGAAGTCTAAAGTATTTTTTTAATATTAAAGATGTTTGATATATTTTTATAATGATGAAGCAGGAGTGAGGGGACTAACAAGAAATGTCTTAATTGTTAAAGGACATACTTTTAGTTAAAAGAAAAAAAATATATTTTTACTACATCAAAAGTACCTCATATTTGTCTTTTAAAAAATAGACAAGTAAAAAAAAAAAAAAAAAAAATTATTAGACAGAGATTTCAAGTAAACTTTCCCATTTAGACCATTCACTATTAAACAGTTGTTTGTATTTGTCCTCTTTACTATTAGCAATATATTTTAGAACATTATAGTGGTCCTTTATCAAAAGTCTCAGACATCTTATTGATAAAGGCTGCTGTAAACATCTTGTTTTATAGATGTGATATTTTATAATTAACAAAATTTTATTGTCAACAGTGTTGTATATCCCATTCAAGTTATTGAATAGACCAAATATAAAAGTTTCTTTGTTAAAGTTAAATGGAATATGAAGAGAATCTAATAAGCCACAAATATCATTCAAAAATTTTTGAACACACTCACATTCCCACAGGGAATGTTCAATTGTTTCAATTTCTTCTTTACACCTATTACAATAAGGACTATTCACTAAACCAGCTCTATATAGGTAGGAGTTTGTAGTTAAAATATACATATTTATTCTGTACTGAAGCCACTGTAAAGTAGATTGTGTTGTTACTTTAAAAGGAATTTTATATATATTTTTCCATGTAAATTCATCAAAATCGAAAATATTATCCCATTTTTTTCTTCCAGAAGAAAAAGAATTGTTGTTAATTAGTAAATTGTATAACGTTTTACCACCGCGTTTGTTTTTTAATATCATTTTTATGTTTACAGGTATATTAGGATAGCAAAGTCTATTGCATGGCTTATCACTTTGTATAATGTATTTATGAATTTTTGACGTTATACCATAATACTGTAAGAAATTAGTCTTAATCTGAAATCTGGTTTTCAATTCTTCCAGATTATAAAAAATGAGATTTTCATGATCTTTTATAAAATCATTTATGAAAATCACTCCATTATTAAACCATTCTTTATAAAAAATACTTTTATTATTAAAGGAGAAGGATTTATTAAACCATATTGGTATTTCTGCAACTGAATTTATGTAATCATTTTGGTTTTCAAATTTTTCTGCTACTTTTATCCATACTTTGAAAACATCCCTCCAAAACATATTATCAAGTTTATTTTTACATTTATTAATATAGTCACTACCACAGTTAGCTAGTTTGTATACATCAATATTTGTTTTTAGAATGTCTTGCCACTTACTAGAAGTACAGTAAAGCTTTCGAATCCATGTTAATTTTAGAGATTCAATAAATGATGTAATATGTATCATGTTAAGTCCCCCCTCTATATATTTCTTCACAACTATGTCTCTTTTGACTTTATCAACTTTACTATCCCACAAAAAGTTGTATAGTTCAGTGTTAAGCTTTTTATAAAATTTTCATTTGGATTTGGAAGAGATATAAATAAATGGTTAAATTGAGAAATTAATAAAGATTTTATGATTTGAACTTTTCCTATTGGAGTTAATCTTCTTCTATTCCAAGATTTGATAATTGATTTCAGTTTAACTAGTTTTTTTATCATAGTTTATTTTTGGAATTTTGTGAAGGTCTACATTAAAATCAATGCCTAAGATAGTAAAAGATTCATTTCCCCATTGTAAATTTAGTTCAGGGGAGATAACTTCATCACTATATTTTTTGTTTCCAAACCAAACTGCATGTGTTTTTTTGTAAAATTAATTTTCAGACCTGATATTTTTGCAAAGTTTTCCAGTTCATTAATTGCCTCTGTTAAGGAAATTTTTGTTCCGTCTAAAATAAGAGTTGTGTCATCTGCATATTGAGAGAGTAGAATAGGAGTATTATTAACATGTATACCTTTAATTTTTGGATTATTTCTAATTTTAATAGAGAGAATTTCAGCTCATAAAATAAAGATATATGGTGCGATCGGATCGCCTTGACGACATCCTCTTTTAATCTCAAAAAAATTTGACAGATTTCCACCTTGATTTACAGAAGAAGAAGTATTTTTATGGAACAATTTAACCCAATTTCTTATATCAGGGCCAAATTTAAAATATTCTAATACTTTGTCCATAAATTTCCATGAAACAGAATCAAATGCTTTTTCAAAATCGATAATTAATAATAAACCTGAAATATCTTTTTCTTCAGCATAATGCATAATATCATAGATGATTCTAGTATTTTCCCCCCTTTTATATACCCTTCCAATTTATAAAAATTCTTTGCAATAACACCTGATCAATTTTTATGAATTCAATTTATGTAAAATTTTCTTTATTCTATTTGCAATAACACCTGATGCAATTTTATAAATATTATTTAAAAGAGTGATAGGTCTCCAAAAAACTTTTTTCATAAATTGTTTTGGTTTATCTCCCTTTGGTGCTACAGGTAATAATTCCTTGTTTTTGGGTAACTGATAGATTTTCATTTATGAAGCCATAATTAAGAGATCTAATAATAAAATAACCCAATTGTCCCCAAAAAACTTTCAAAAATTTATAGGCTGAGTATGAAATTGTTTTCCCACGTATTTCAAGTAAAAGTATTTCTAAAAATAATTGATCATTTATTTGGAATTGAATATCCCTGCATCTGAAATG
This sequence comes from Atrina japonica, assembly GCA_030159075.1. Lineage (NCBI taxonomy): Eukaryota > Metazoa > Mollusca > Bivalvia > Pterioida > Pinnidae > Atrina > Atrina japonica. The sequence goes on along the minus strand of BROG01000476.1, from coordinate 465,380 downwards.
ATCATTTTTTAATATTATCTATATGTAAACTGGGAGAGTATATTGTAATTTTACATCGAGAATAAGTTTATTTATAATTTCTAAGTATTCTAGATCATGCAGTAGAGAATTATTAAATTTCCAGAGTCCCCTACCTTTTTTGAAATTGTTAAAGTTTATAGTGATAGATGGTATAGAATGATCAGACCTATATCCAGGCTCTATATTAGATTTAGAAGTACTTGATAGTAATTTTTCTGACACAAGAAAAAAATCTAGTCGGGCTTGTTTAAAGGGATTAGTTCTTCTCCAGGTGAATCGTTTTTTATCAGGATTTTGTTCTCTAAAAATATCTATCATATTTAATACTTCCATCATTTCAATGACCTTATCCCTAGCTTTTGGGTTGTTAGTGTTTCTATAATTGCAATAATCTAAATTAGGATCTAAAACTAAATTGAAATCTCCACAAACAATAAATGATTCATTTTTAAAATCATTTAAAACATCTATTATTTTAATCATAAAATGATGGGGAGTCTATATTAGGACCATAAATTGTAATTAAAGTTAACCTATTATCATCAATTTTCAAGTCCAAAGCTAAAAAAATTACCACTATTATCCTTTTTTTGTCTTATAACCTTATAATCAAAATTATTATTAAACATTACTGCTACCCCCCTAGAATTAGAATTTAGAGAACTAAAATAGCAATCAAAACCCCACTCAGTTCTTATTGTATTTTCGATTTTTGGAGTAAAGTGTGTATCTTGTAAACAAAATATATTGAAGTTTTTACATCGAAAATAAGCAAAAACATCTTTTCGTTTATTTTTATCCCCTAGTCCCTGACAATTTGCAGACAAAATCTTAATGCCCTCCATATTTGAAGTAAATTAGGAATTTTTTAAGTCGAGCCTCACTCCTGCTTACATACATGTACAAGTGATAACAGTTAAGGTTTAGACAAAGAAAAGAGGAAAAAAAGAGGAAATGGAAAATAGAATAAAACATGTAAATAATGTCATTTGTAATGACCACTATCAAACAAGCTCAGAAAAAAAAATCATAATAGCATTCAATTAAAAAACATTACTAGTATAAATATTAACTCAGAAAATTCAACATTAGGTTTGATATTGCATCAGTGGAAAAAGAAAAAAAAAAGCATTGTAAATACAAATTCAGGTAGATCCACACTAATATCTACTTGTATCAACCACACCTACATGTACACCATGTACAAGTTAACATGTATTCACTTGCATATAGCTTTCTTTTCACACACACACACACACACACACACACACACACACACACACACACCTAGACATACATACACACATGCATTATTAGACAATCAGAAATAAAGTTTATCAACATACAAACATAATTTCATTTTAGTCTGTACCTTAAAAGTAAATATGTTTTATAATTATACAGACCTAAATAAAGATAATACATTACAGATAGATACAAAATTCAGGTAGACCCACACTGATATCTACATGTACCAACCACACCTGCACCGTGTACATTTAGTTAACACACCTGTATTCACTGGCTTAAAACTCTCTATATCACACACACACACACACACACACACACACACACTATCAAATAATCATAAACAAAACTTACAGACATACAAACAAAATGTCATTTTAGTTCGTATCATTTAAAGTAAATATGACAAAAACAAAAGAAAAGAATTGCTAGAGTACTTACAGTCCAGCACTAAAACACTTAACAGAAACACTGATCTATACACACAAACACTGATCTATACACACAATACAATGTCACATGTGTCTAAAGTTGGAATTGTTTAACAAAAATTCCTCCGAAAGCACTGTATTGTCTGAAAGTCTCCTTTTTTGTCCATTTATTAACTTCACAAACAGTTTTCCATCAATACTCCAGGAGTTTTCCACACAAGGTAATCCAAATGCTGTTTTAAGCTTTTGTTGATTAATTTTGGTAAGGTCTTCTGTAACACGAAAGTTTTTACCCTTCAGCAATTTTCTCTGTTTGAGTACCTCATGCTTCTTACGTCTCTGTACAAATTTACAAATAATGGTCCTGGGGCTATTCTTTGTAAATTTTCCTAGTCGGTGAGCTGTATCAATGTCTGATTCACTAACTTTAACTTTAAGTTCAGTATTTATGAAATCCACCACTTTTAGAACACTTTCTTCTATTGACTCTTTTTGGTTTCTGTCATCAATTCCTGTTATTCTGATTGAATTCAATCTCCCATGTTGTTCCAGCTGGTTGTGTTTATTTTCCTGAATTCTCAATATTTCATCTCTTTCCAAAAGTTGTTTCTCTAGTTTACCAACAGTTTGTTTCAGATCTTCATTTTCTACTTCAAGGTCAAACACTCGGCCTCAAGTCTCTCGACAAGTTCTTTGTTTTCTTCTTTAATCTCTTCTCTGAGTCTATCAATCTTACAGTTCATATCCTCTCTCAGAGAAGAAAGCATATCACAGATGGTGTCCAATTTCTCATCAGTGTTCATCTTTCCCTTTGAAATTTCACTCAATCTCCCAGAACTGTTGGCCTTTCCTTTTCCACTAGTACTAGAACTTCTTAATGTAGCCATTTTCAGGAATTAGCACAGAAATAAATGACACAAAATAATCCAAATCAAAAGTCAAGTATACAGGTAATTCCACCTTGAAAAACAACACTGAGCTTGTTAATAGTGGTCACTACTGTGGTCACTCAACCATGGGTGTTTAAGACAATATCTCCAGACTAAATTTTACAAAAAATCACAAAATCTCCTTTGGTCTAATAGTAGTTTTAAAGTGGTATTTCCTTAAAAAAATATCCAAATTACATGTAGGCTGAAAATCACAATTAGCTTTCCAAAAATTAAAGCACAATTGACCTTTCTTGTGGAGAACCAAAAACACTACATCTGACTTGGTGTATAGGTGACCTTGAGAACAAGGTTATTTGTGCAATACAATAATGCAGATACTACACAGGCTAACCACGGAGCACAAAACATTTTATCAAAATGTTCTTAAAGAATCATTAAAAATACAAACAAACTTTTCTACAAAGGCCACTCAAGGGAACAGCCAACAGGCAAAAGTAGCCATTATAGAAAAGTGACCTTTATATTTAAGAGGTTTTTTTTTCATTATAAAAAGTAAACAAATGTTATAGTTTAATGGTCTTTATAGGAGTACCCTTTATACAGAGGTGACCTTTAATGTAGGTTTGACTGCATTAGATACTGTGTATATGTATATACTAATACCAGCAATGTGCTAGAACCTTAACCTTTGTTTATTTTTTCAGGTGCGAGACGAATACAGAACAGACTATGATGAAGGACGTGGTGGCTACGGCAAGATTGTGGCTTCTAAAATCAACAGATCAAGAGAATGATTTTACCTATGTATATAACTTACGAAAATAAACAAATTCTGAGTGAAGACAGAATTTGAAAATTTTATAGGTGTACACATTAAAAAGTAAATTCAGTAAAATGCTGAAGACGAGAGAATGTGCTATCACCAGGAATGAGGACAGTTTAATCAGATGTCACTTTTCTGTGTTATTAGACCCACACATATTTCAAATAAGAAAAGTACATTGATTTTTTTATATTGATAGACATGATGTATAAACATTGTATGTTTCCTGTATACATATATATGCTATTGATGATAAAGAATTGTTCATTATCTGTTTGACTATTGTTTTCCTTGTTTTTCTTTAGAGAAATATACTAACGGAAATAAAAAACAAAAGTTTGGTTTTTGTGCGGGCACACATGCTAGTTGATCAGCTGTCTATGTTAAAATGTCATTGTGGACATGCTAACTGATCAAGGATCAAAGTTTTCATTTAAGATCAGTCATAATTGTTCAAAGCACACGTACATTTAAATATTTTATAGAAATCATTTAAATATGTCTATTATTTTACTCCAAAAGATTTGCATCATTTTATTTTCTGTAGTTTATTTAACAAATGAATGCTTATCAGAGTGCAATATGGATGCCATTTGGGTGACAGATAAATAGAATGGCTAGTACATATATACAATGTTGTCCGATTTACATAAGATGACGAGGCGGAATAACCTTTTGATTACCATACGGATGATTCCGATCACTTTTCGGTTATGACAAGCTGCACAGGAAAAATATGTTATTCCTCGCTGGATACTCTCTTATGTATGGTGACAAGTAGGAAAGATAACACTAGTCTGTGTAATTTTAATGTTATGGTTCATTATCAGAAAATTTAAATTCGTCTAGGTCTAGTAAGGGTTCACAAGACTCCACCCTGCCAGGTTATATGGATTTTACTTTACCATAGAATAAAATTAGAATACAACATGTAAGTTGGATACTGAAGTTGTGTTTAAGACAGTCACAAATATAAGAATTTGAACTGTGTCCAATTACAACTTTATTTTGTTAAGATTTATATATGTGTGTGTGTGTGTGTGTGTGTGTCTTAAACACAACTTCAAATTAGGAGGTGAATCTATTCCTATATTGTAAGGCCCAACTTGTAATTCATAATCAGGTAATAAACTAAGGGAGATGACCAACATTCAGTTTTAAAAAAAAACAGAATCTAGTTGTTATATTCTATTTGCAATTAATTATTCTTTATTAAAATGAAATATTTTTGACAAGAGAGTAAGATTATGTTTTTATGTACACTAAACTAATTATATAACTGATTTTCAAAAGTCAATTCAGTCTGATTTTCTCTGTAACAGTTATTTTAGATTCAGCTGCATAAAATTTAACACAGTGAAAAGGAGAAAGAACATTTAAATATTCATTCTGGTAAAATGCACACGTATCAGGCCTTTTCTGTCAAGTTTGGGAAAATGACATTGGTGATACAATTGGGAACTTACTGGTGAATTTGTTTCAAATTTGGAAAAATTGTTTGCACTCATGAAAATTGAAATGTGATGGAATCTCTTTTTCAATGCATTTCACCTTTCATTAATTACTTTCTAAATTATAGATTTGGCCTCAACATCAAATTGAGAATTTACCTGTGTGTGTGAGTATATATATATAAAGAATATGTTACAAGTTTTCATTCATATCACATTTATGATACTTTTTGTACCATACAAGTTTTGAATTTTCCATTTTGCAAGCCTCTGACGAGCAAAAATGGAAAATTCAAAATGAGTATCATAAATGTGGTATGAATGGACACTTGTGACAGATTCTTTTTTTCTCCCATATTCACGGAGTCATCCTCATAACTAGTGCAAAATTATCAGCCTGTCATCCACAAAGGGGGTGGATGACAAGCTAAACATGATATGACGTCACAATACAATTTATGACGTAGCACTTCTGTGACTTCCAGAATGCAGTACATATTTATGTAAGACATGATCATGCATAAATCTACACAGACATATATTTAAGAAATGGGAGCAAAATAATCAACCCCTACCTTGAGGGTATGACAAAGGAATTTCAATCCAAGGGCGAGATCCTTGAATGACAAGAATCTCACCCTTGGGTTGAAATTCCTTTGTCATACCGTCAAGGTAGGGGTAGATTCTATTAATCAAACGATCTAACATACAACTGTATACAATAAAAGACATTTCCTGAGGCTGATGACTGGGGGATGAAAATTTATATTCTGCTTTCTGTCCAGTTGACCAAATTGTACCAACTAGGTCAAAATACTTGTGCAGAAAAAAGTGCATAAAACATTGTAAATATTGTTAATGTTTTAATATGTACATTTTGGCCTACATTTTAAAAATTATTATTAACATTTAAGCATACTTTATGAAGTCTGATTATGAACGAAGTCTGTGTATGAAGTAAATAAAAGTAAATGTAGTTCAGTGTTTCCCGCACATTAGCCAATATATATATATATATATATATATATATATATATATATATATATATATATATAAGTGACTGCTTAACAATTCACTAATAATTAGTGCAGCATGTTTAATAAAAGAAATAATTGGCATCCCTATGGGATCAAGTTGTGCTCATCTTCTCATTTAGGTGTACTTTTATTTATAGTAGGCACTCGTCTTTTTATTTCACACTGAACTAGTAGATGGTTTCCTCTTGCAAAATATCTTCATCATATCCACTCTATTTTTTTGGCTAAATGGTTCCATTTTGACTTCTTACAACAATCATATGCCTCTAAAAAGCAGTGACATAATTATATATGTGTTTAGTATATGAAAAGGTAATACAAGGAAATTTAGTAAATGTATTTATAAAATCTTCTGTTGTTCTATTTATGTATATAAATTATGAAATATAACATTCTGATTATTTGTGAATCATTATATGCATCAATGGCATCTTCAATCAAAAGCTGCTGTAGACTGAAGAATACATATAAGAAATAACATCAATAAAACTCAGAGATTACGAAAAAAAAGTAATGATAATAATAATAAAAAACCATGTGGCTTCCTCTTGGTCAACAATGCTTCCTTGGGGTGAAAATATGCAATATAATCATCTCATGAATGTAGTATTGATATAGTGTAATGTTTTACAGTGGAACCTGTCTTGAAAGAGACCACTTTCATGAAGAGCACCTGTCTTGTAAGACCACATTCTGAAAATCACATGGTTAAGTAATCTTTTAAATAAAACCTCTTTTGAGAGACCACATTTCAGTAGCAGATGGGGTGGTCTCTCAAGACAGGTTCCACTGTATTATATAGATGCCACATTTCAGTGGCAGATGGGGTGGTCTCTCAAGACAGGTTCCACTGTATTATATAGATGCCACATTTCAGTGGCAGATGGGGTGGTCTCTCAAGACAGGTTCCACTGTATTATATAGATGCCACATTTCAGTGGCAGATGGGGTGGTCTCTCAAGACAGGTTCCACTGTATTATATAGATGCCACATTTCAGTAGCAGATGGGGTGGTCTCTCAAGACAGGTTCCACTGTATTATATAGAGGCCACATTTCAGTGGCAGATGGGTGGTCTCTCAAGACAGGTTCCACTGTATTATATAGAGGCCACATTTCAGTGGGCAGATGGGGTGGTCTCTCAAGACAGGTTCCACTGTATTATATAGAGGCCACATTTCAGTGGCAGATGGGGTGGTCTCTCAAGACAGGTTCCACTGTATTATATAGAGACCACATTTCAGTGGCAGATGGGGTGGTCTCTCAAGACAGGTTCCACTGTATTATATAGAGGCCACATTTCAGTGGCAGGTGGGGTGGTCTCTCAAGACAGGTTCCACTGTATTATATAGATGCCACATTTCAGTAGCAGATGGGGTGGTCTCTCAAGACAGGTTCCACTGTATTATATAGAGGCCACATTTCAGTGGCAGATGGGGTGTCTCTCTCAAGACAGGTTCCACTGTATTATATAGAGGCCACATTTCAGTGGCAGATGGGGTGGTCTGTCAAGACAGGTTCCACTGTATTATATAGATGCCACATTTCAGTAGCAGATGGGGTGGTCTCTCAAGACAGGTTCCACTGTATTATATAGATGCCACATTTCAGTAGCAGATGGGGTGGTCTGTCAAGACAGGTTCCACTGTATTATATAGATGCCACATTTCAGTAGCAGATGGGGTGGTCTGTCAAGACAGGTTCCACTGTATTATATAGATGCCACATTTCAGTAGCAGATGGGGTGGTCTGTCAAGACAGGTTCCACTGTATTATATAGATGCCACATTTCAGTAGCAGATGGGGTGGTCTCTCAAGACAGGTTCCACTGTATTATATAGATGCCACATTTCAGTAGCAGATGGGGTGGTCTGTCAAGACAGGTTCCACTGTATTATATAGATGCCACATTTCAGTAGCAGATGGGGTGGTCTCTCAAGACCGGTTCCACTGTATTATATAGAGACCACATTTCAGTAGCAGATGGGGTGGTCTCTCAAGACAGGTTCCACTGTATTATATAGAGACCACATTTCAGTGGCAGATGGGGTGGTCTCTCAAGACAGGTTCCACTGTATTATATAGAGACCACATTTCAGTAGCAGATGGGGTGGTCTCTCAAGACAGGTTCCACTGTATTATATAGAGACCACATTTCAGTGGCAGATGGGGTGGTCTCTCAAGACAGGTTCCACTGTATTATATAGATACCACATTTAGTGGCAGATGGGGTGGTCTCAAGACAGGTTCCACTGTATTATATAGATGCCACATTTCAGTAGCAGATGGGGTGGTCTCTCAAGACAGGTTCCACTGTATTATATAGAGGCCACATATCAGTGGCAGATGGGGTGGTCTCTCAAAGACAGGTTCCACTGTATTATATAGAGGCCACATTTCAGTAGCAGATGGGGTGGTCTCTCAAGACAGGTTCCACTGTATTATATAGAGACCACATTTCAGTGGCAGATGGGGTGGTCTCTCAAGACAGGTTCCACTGTATTATATAGAGACCACATTTCAGTAGCAGATGGAGTGGTCTCTCAAGACAGGTTCCACTGTATTATATAGAGGCCACATTTCAGTAGCAGATGGGGTGGTCTCTCAAGACAGGTTCCACTGTATTATATAGAGACCACATTTCAGTGGCAGATGGGGTGGTCTCTCAAGACAGGTTCCACTGTATTATATAGAGACCACATTTCAGTAGCAGATGGGGTGGTCTCTCAAGACAGGTTCCACTGTACCATAAGTTTATGACCCAACATCATTTTCCTCATTACTTACTATTTTCTAAAAAAAATAATTTTCCGGCCTTTATATTCTCTTTTTATACAATTATATCTAAAACCCATACATATGTGGTGTTGTAGATTGTTGGGTTCTCCTTCAAATGCCACCAAAATGTTTCGAATGATGCCAGAATGCTGTAAGACTATTTAGTATGTAGCCTGGATGCAGTTGGAATACACTTCAAATGTTGTTCGATATTTCTCCACTACGCATGCTCCTCGAAAATTTTGAGTATGAGCAAAGTATTCGGACTGGCCACAAGAATGGGCCAGAATATTCGAAAGCAGAAAGAATATTTAGAATGCACTTCTAATATCCAGGAATGTACCACGAATTTTCATTCCGATCGACAACATTCCGGCTAATTCTGCGCCTAGTGTGACTAGGATATAAGACACCTGTAACAATAATTTGTAAATAGTATCTCTGCAAAATTATTCCAACGGTAGCCTATAGGACCTATATAATGCCAGAAAATAGTCTCTCGGAGATTTTAAAATCAAAACGTTTTCTAGACTGAATCCAGAAAAATACGAAAGCCTATTGAGGTCAACTAAGGTTTTTTTATATATATATATATAAAAAAGTCGTTATAACGAGATTTTTTAAAACTCATTAAAACGGAATAAAAAATCGTTATTACGAGATAAAAGTCGTTATAACGAGATTTCAATAAAGTCGTTATTACGAGATTTTAAAAAGTCGTAATTACGAGATAAAAAAGTCGTTATTGCGAGATAAAAGTCGTTATTACGAATTTTAAAGAGTCGTAATAACGAGATAAAAAAGTCGTTATTGCGGAGATAAAACGTCGTTATTACGTGATTTCAAAAAATTGTTATTACGAGTTTTCAAAAAAGTCTTTATTACGAGATTTTAAAAAGCCGTAATTACGAGATAAAAAGCCGTTATTACGAGATAAAAAGTTGTTATTACGAGATTTATTAGCGGAATCCAGGCGTATTTTCCGTCTGGGGGCATTTTAAATGCATTAGGAGCCAACACTTAGTATTATGTGTAGTGGTTTAGTCCTGATTGTCCCACTTTTTGAAATTCAGTTGTCCTGATTGTCCCACATACCTTGTACAGATTGTCCCACAAGATTCAGAGTTAACTTCTATTGTTAAAACAACTGTATTTCAAAAAGTGGGACAATCAGGACATATCAAAATAATTGGTTTGCTTGTTTGTTTAAGTAAATAGGATCCCAATATGCAGACTAAAATACAAGAAATATATTTAAATACTAATCAAAAATTTAAATTGTGTCAGATAAAAAATATTTTTCTATGAATAAAAAAAAAAAGTTATAATGGACAATTTTGCGCCAGCTAAAAATTTAGAAAATAAAATTAAAAGAATTTTGTAAAAAATCAGTTTTAATAAAATACATGAATTATTTTCTAATATATTTAATACTTTTTTCTCTAAAAATATCACTCAAAAATACCGTATGAAAAAGATAATAAGTAAATGTTCTCTGAGTCGAATATTATAATGATAAAGGTTAAAAATAAGTCATTTTAATGAAAATAATAGTAACCGTATATTGAAATGAATTTTAAAAATATTCATAATTTTGTTTATTTATTTATTTTTTCATGCTATTTTCAATTATGCTGTAGAAAACATTTATTGATCTCATTTTTTTATTTTTGTAAAAGATTCATTGATTGGTCCATCTTGTAATTATGTTTATTTTGAAAAGATATCTTTCAGCTGATATATGTTCACCTTATGGAAAAAATGATTCTTGATTAATGTAGCAATTATGTATACACATGAGCTCATCTCTAAACTCCCAAAGTTAGAAAAAAAGAGGAGATGTGCAGATAGAAACTGTCCTGCAACACTTCGCACTCTCGACAATATACCTGTGGAGATCAACTTAATCCACAATCACCAACCGGACCCAACCAAAATAGAAGTAACTAAAATGCTGCACTATATATATATATATATATATATATATATATATATATATATATATATATATATATATATATATATATATATATATATATATATATATTTTTAAAATGATGAAGAACTGCATCAGCGTCGGAAGCAAATTGAAAGTGGGGGGGGGGGCGGGCTAAACCAACTTAAAACACATACAAACGCCAGAAACGTCTGGGGGCTAAGCCCCAATTTTTAACACCTATGTCTATCTTTGCAAAAAAGGGGGGCTAAGCCCCCCCCCTAGCCCCCCCCCCCCCCCCCGGTTCCGACGCCTTTGAACTGTGTGTGTTTATAAATGTTAATCTTGAGATGTTCAGTTATGTGTTAGTAGTGCTACATGTATATATTTAAGTGATGAAGAACTGTGTGTATTTATATATCTTGAGATGTTCAGTTTTGTGTTAAAATCAGTGCTTTATATTTAAGTCATGAAGAACTGTGTGTGATTATATATGTTAATTTTGAGATGTTTAATTTTGTTTATGTATGTTGTATAAATTTTAATTAATATTTGTAATATATACATTGTATATATATATATGTGTGTGTGTGTGTGTGTGTATGTGTTATATAAAGTAAAAAAATAAAATAACTTAAAATTATAATGTTCTGTTTTCATATTTTCAATTTCCTGACATTTTCTTATCAAAACATCATACTTTAATAATGACTTGTAATTTGTTTATACGGGTGAAAATCTTTCTTTTACAATCAACACATGTCCAGATTGTCCCATAATTGAAAGTCCTGATTGTCCCTAAAAATTTGTCTCAATTGTCCTGATTGTCCCACATTTTGTTTTACCTTTTTTTCTTGTATATACCAAAAGTGGGACAATCAGGAAGACACATGTGTAGTGACCAGGAAAGGATTCAGGCAGAAACGTAGCGAAAAAATAGATGTAAAACATTTTATTTTTAAGTAAAAAGCCGGAAAATTGATAACAAATTTCCAGAAATTTTTGGGCCTCGCACTACTCGGCGACGATATTCTATCAATGCCTTTTCGACCCTCAAAGCATGGAAACTTCCAGTTAGATCGTGTCTGGAAAGCTTCCAAATTCATATTTTTTAAATAACTATGTTTCCCTATATTATTGCTCCAAATTCATATTTTTTTTAATAACTATGTTTCCCTAAAGTCTCAAATGAATTATTGCTTCACAATTTATCCAACAATTTATAAACAAAACATGTTCAATAAGGCCTCACCCCCACCCGTGACAAAAATTCTCGATCCGCATCCTATGGCACTATGAAGATCAAAAGCACGCCCTCCTCTAACCTAAAATCCTGCATCCGCCTATGGTGTGTGTCAGTATAAGACAATAAATTGTAGTGATGCTATTTACAGTACGCCGACTTCCTACAGATCTAAAACTGTTTGAAAGTACGGCATATTTCCGGTAAAACGGTTTCCATGGTAGCTCAGGTGCAATCAGAAGTAACATCCAAAATAATGTAGTTGTAATACATATACATGTATAGATTAATCCCTCGATCAAACAGCCGAAACCAACCAGTATGATGTAAAATTAGATTGTGTCGTACTAAACTAAATAATGTTAAAACCGAGTTTGAGGAGAACAATGCACATCAACAATAAACACGATGTTTGAATAAGGTTCAGAGGTCGTGTTTCAGGATGTTTAATACAGTGTACTGCGCATCACCTGTTCGTATCTGACATCACAAAATTTAAATTAGTGGCGGAAAGGAGATTTATTGTTTTCCTCTTAGGCTATGACAGTAGGTGCATTTTAAGTATGTTATTCTTATTTTGTTCATTTTGTACTTACTATTTTGTATGTATGAAGTCGCACGGAATGTTACAAAGGCGAACTGCTTTATTATCGCTTCGCATGACTCATTGAGTCATTCTCGTTTTGAATTTTCGAGAACAATAGATATATCTAGTTACTACCATACCGTTGTGTTTTGTTTAAGAAAATTATACCAATTATTGTTGTACTGAATAAGTAGTGAAATTAGTATAGATAGCATATCAATGTATATTATATCTGGAGGTCAGTAGAGAGTTCATATCACAACTGTATATATAGCGAGTTATGCGAAGGTTCATATAGAGTTATCTCTCTTTGAATAAATATCGAAGTTAACACCGTTCAATCCCCATCTGGGATTGAGGAATCATTGTCTGGTTACGTCATATGGAATAACATTACTCAACTACTCCAAACTAATTTTTATCTAAATGCATGTTTATTTTTAGTTCATATAATAATATATTCTTTCGTTGCGTATTTAAAATTGTCACCAGACCTGCACATCCCAAACCTTGGATTGTCTGAAAATGTCATATTTAATTAAATTTGCTTGGTCGGAATTTCTCTGTCCAGATCGCAGGCTGGTGACAAGTTGCACACGCTAAACCGGCAGTTAACAGGGACACAAATTATTTCGGTAATCATATGTTAAGATATAGATGGGAATACACAAATGTATAATTAAAATGGAAGAAAAATTATTACTCCTTTCAAGCGAAGGGACAAGATTTTCAACGTCTAGTCAGTGGCAGAATTTAAGAATTTCGCCCTTCAGGTTGAAATTTGTTTATCTTACCCAAAGGGGCCGTAAATATTCTTCTAATCCATGGCGTAAGTTTTACACAATCCAAGCAAATGTTGATGGATATTTATTCCGAAAATGCCAAATAATGCTAATTATCATGCATTTCCTCAATGAAGATCCATATTATTTCAATGGATTAAGTATAAATGTATCTTCAGCCAGTAAATTATGTCACTCAAATTTTGAAGAAAAAAATTGGGGGACCAAAAAATCGGGGGGGGGGGGGGCTGGATTTACTTATCACGATCACATGTAGACCTAGAGGATTGAACGTTTACCAACTCCTTATATTTTTGCTTTAGCCTACAGACGTACAGTGCAGAGTGAAATTTTCAGTCAAAAACAAAGCTGAAACCAATCAAAACAAAGATCAACCCCCCAAATAAACCTTTGTTGTTTACAATGAGTGTTTGTTTCTAGCGCGCGCGTTTTCCACCTTGATATTTTGAATAACTTTATGCATTATATTGATGTGATTGGATGGTTGCATGTGCTTCTGATCGATCGGTCAGCGAACCCTATTACAAAAGTTTACGCGAATATTTTTTCCTCAATATAGTTGCCGTCTGTGTATTTTTGGAATCTGTCTATAAATTTATATTAATTAGTTGGTAGTATGTTATGGCAGAACTACTGGTCTGTGAGGAATACCAATTACATGTATATGAGACCAAAGTGTCACTGGTTTCCGGCGAACTCGGAACTTAAGTAATAATAACTATGTGTTATGTTAACGTTTTCATTATTGAATTTACTTATAGGTGAGTAAATGCGAAAATCAGAACATATCGGACCCAACGCAAAGCAGAGGCACATCTGCTCAAAGTGAAAATTAAGACAAAAGATATGTGTAGTGACATGATATTAAGCTTCAGTTTTAAGTTTAAATATGGATGTACAAAAATGGAAATCATTAACAAGTTAACTCATTCTTAGAATACAAACTGAAAAATACAAAAACGGTAACAGATTCAACCGTGTCATTTATACTAGAAATTCAGAGGATTGGGTCAGCTTTGGCGAATAAGCCCTGTCGTTATATACAATATAAAGTGAGAGACCGTGTGCGGCGAGTAATGCGCCCAGCTGTCAGACCGGAAGTTCCAAATGTGAAGAGAGAACAAAGTTCGTCACACCAACTTTGTCGTATAAGAAGTCCAAATGGCAACATCACATATGACTGTTACACAAACAAGTTCAGAAGCTTTTTCATGCCAGTGTTTTAGAAAATGGGGCCACATGCGTTTCTTTCATACACGAAGTTCAGTAAGTGAGATAAGATGTGTCGGAGGAGTAAAAACTTCAGTAATCACATCACACTGAGGAACCATGTTAACTTATCCATCTCCTTGTATATCTCAATGATATAAAATCCACCGTGATCCAATGAAAATATTATATATATATATATATATATATATATATATATATATATATATATATATATATATATATATATATATATATATATGAGGCTGGCATTTCTAACAGACATATATATATATATATATATATATATATATATATATATATATATTATATATATATATATACAGTAAAACCTGCTATAGCGGCCACCTCTATATAAGGATTACCTGTCTATAAAGGCCAGTTTTGAAAAGTCCCTTGACTGCATACTTCAACAGGTTTTACTGTATATATATATATATAATATATATATATATATATATATATATATATATATATATATATATATATATATTGTATTTGTGATGTTTGGAGACCAGGTCGTTCAACAAAATGTTGGCATTTCAATGGGAATCAATTGTGCCCCTTTACTGGCTGACCCGTTCCTTTATTCGTACGAAGCAGACTTCATTCAAAAGCTTCTGTATCAAAAGAAGAAAAAGCTAGCGGTGGTCTTTGATTTGACATTTATTATGATTTACTGAATTTGAATTTTGAATTTTTTCAGTTATATGATGGCAGCCAGTTTTATATGGTGAAAGAGAGAACCAGGTTACAAAGGACCCGGGGAGAGAAACCAGCCTTCCGAAGGTAAACTGGCAAACTTTCTCACGAAAATCAGCTAAGGTTCCAGCCGGACTTGAACCTGCGCTGACAGAAAGTGAGAGACCTCATGATTTAATGCTCTAACCACGGAGGCCCCGAATTCCTGAACCTGAAAGTCTTGAAGAGGGTACAGTTATTTTAATCGATTGTTGTGAAATCAACTTCAGGTATAATATAGCCTCCCATTCACAACTTTATGGTGAAAAGCCTCTATATATTATGGAAATCCATTTTGAATTACGTCTCTTGAAAATATACACGATGTATGCATTTGCAGATTATATATGTTTAAAAGTAGGGTAATATGAGAAGTAGAAAATTCGTTTTTGGTATCAAACATTCAAATACTGTATAACACTCAGATAGATATTGGTAAAACATTCGAATTATTCTCAAGGATAATAACACACAAGCACGCACGCATACACACGCACGCACACACACATACACACACGCACGCACACACACCGATTCAGCAATCTGCTAGCTGGAAAGCACACCATGTACCCACTGTTTGCCAACGGCATGTTAAAAAGGTGATGCCATCGGAAACCCAAGTTTGTCCGTGAAAGATGCAATATACCTAGTTTCATATCCTATATTCCATAAGCGAGAGACTTCATGGTTCAAATCGCGATGCTCTAATCACTCGACAACGGAGACCCACTAATATTGTTTGTATAACATCGATATGTAGCAGTTTTCAGTATGCCACTAACTAATTAATAGTAAGTATTGAAAAACTGTTATAATTTATGATTGGTGTACTGAAATATCCTTGTGACTGTAGATTGTATAGAAGATACACGTTGAGTTCAATTCCGAGAACCCACACACCATGATTCCATCAATTTGGGTGTATACTGAAGAACATTAGTGGTAATCTGTTACCTTTCATTTGACCATTAAGTTTTCTAGAATTTGGTTTGATGTTTCTTCATTGGCTTACCATCATTGGGTGAAAATCAAATAAAAGAATGCAAGTTTGAAATCTAGGAAAACGTTGAAAAGTAAATGTATTGCCTGTAAGAGTTATTTCCCCTTTTCTTTTAAGTTCGGGTTGAAATTGATAGTTGGCTATGTATCTTTTGCATCCTGCAATCAATGAAACATATTCATCCACTATGTACAAGCTCTATGCGGCTCATTGATAAATTTTCTGCTAACTTGTAAATTCTAAATACCGCGTTTTTTTTATCTTGCCAAGCATTGAAAAAACCTTTAATGAGTTTGAACTTCACCGATAACCGTATTTTGTTGCCCGGTTCAGATTCCAAAAACATCCAGTAACAGCATTTACTGTATCAACGTACCGTACAGTTTTTTTAACAAAAATTTGACCCAACGTCTTAAAAAAACCAAAGAGTACCTTCAAAAATGTTCTTTCTCAGATTTTCATCAAATTCTGTTCGATATATTTTTCTATCCTTGGAATATCTTATATTATTGGATCTATAGTTGTACAACAGTAGCGAAATATATATTTTATAAAAAACTTCAACATTGTCATGTTGTATCGGATTACGCTGCAACCCATCTTCCCAAGTCAAGGTATTCCGATCCACTCCGTTACTCGCACATCTTGACAGATTTGGCCTATATATTGTGACTTCTGGGCGTCGATTTCTATTGGTTGCGAGTACCGTTTCATGAGCCAAATAGAACGCGTCTAACAATCGATCGCGTATCGACCACATAACAGAGGGGAAAATATGTAAACACAGAATAATGGCGACGTGCAGGCTATGCCACGAGTCTTTTCATTGGCTAAAATCAGGGGTCAGTGTTGGGTCAAGTGAAATTTTAGATCGGCGCTAGATGTATCAACCAGTGACCGCCAAATATGAAATGTAATCTGTCAAGGTGATTGAGAAAGCACGTGGATCAGAAAACATGACTGTAACCTAGTTTCTGAATAAAGTTATCTATCTATCTATAAAACGCTTCATTTACTTGAAACATTCATTGTACATTGCCTTAAAAGTGAGTGTTTGTTTGTTTGAATGGTGTTTTACGGCAAGCTTAACATTTTTTAAATTTATATTGTGGTGGTCAGTATCTACTGTTTTAACACGCTTACCCTAGGAAGACTTACGGAAATATAAACTGGCTAAACACTTTACGTCGCTTTGTGAGTTCCTTATATAGATTATATAAAAGCCATGCAGAAAATATGGAAATATGAGTATTTTAGCTCGCCGGGACTTGGTTAGTTATGTCAGTCAGATTTCAGGGCGAGCTGAGGATAAAAAATATTTATACCTTGTGTAGATCAGCCAATTATATTTCAAGTAAGCTTAAGATGACAATATTATTACCTTGGGTAGCCAAGTAAGTCAGATTTCAGGTAAGCTAATGATTAGAATATTCTTACATCGGGTAGCTCGACCAATTATATTACAGGTAAGCTGCTAAGCTTAGATGAGGGTATTCTTACCTTTGGGTAGCTCAACCATATTCAAGGATCAGTCAAGGATAAACGATTCATACCTTGGGTAGTTCAATCAATCATTTCAAGGTAAGCTAAGGGTGATAATATTCTTACATTGGGTAGCTCAGTCAATCATATTTCAGGGTAAACCGAGGATTCTTGGGTAGCTCAGACAACCATATTCAAGGATTAATCAAGGATAAAAATCTTCTTACCTTGGGTAGCTTAGCCAATCACATTTTATGGTAAGCTGGGGATGAGAATATTTTCAGACGTGAGGACATTCTTACATTTGAAGAAGTTTGACCTAAAACTGTCATAAGTGAATTTTTTCTGTTCTGACTATACAACCCCTGTAAGACTACAAGCAATAAATCTTGTATTACGACATTTTCATAATACATAGGCGTCGGATCCGGGGGGACTAGGGGGGGGGGGGGGGGCTTAGCCCCCCCCCCCCCCACTTTTTTTTGCAAAGATAGGCATAGGTGTTGAAAATTGGGGCTTAGCCCCCAAGACGTTTCTGGCGTGTGTGTGTGTTTTAAGTTGGTTTAGCCCCCCCACTTCTGGCGTGTGTGTGTTTTAAGTTGGTTTAGCCCCCCCACTTTTAATTTGCTTCCGACGCCTATGTAATACAATATCTTATCCAAAAATGTTATAAGAATTACGGCTTCTTTCAAGACACGTTGACTGTGACGTTCAGATGAATTTTCTTCATTAGTGTAAAACAGATTACTATCTAAGTACTTGTTGTGTAATGAAGATTATAGATATATGTTATAACTTATATAAAACAAATGGAATTTCGCTTACAAAAATTAACCCTGCCGTGTTTCAGATAACGGGCGACTTTCCGAAATGTTGATTCTGAACAAGAATTCTCATTTTAGTGTATTTAAAATTGAGCGCTGTTGTATTCTTAGAAATATTTGCGCCTTCACATAGAAGAATATACATATTTCATATGATAATGATATAGAGATGTACAAATAAGCGGTTATTGTTGATTGAACTTATCCGAGAAATAAGCAATATTAAGAAATTACGAAAACACATAATTGATATGGTAGTTGTTGAAAATGTCAATTTTCCAATACTAGCAATGCTATGCTCTAGTTACATACAAAATGTGTTTTCTTGACGGATAGATATACTAGTAGTAGACAGTTTACATGTTCCTCTGATAAACTTAACAGATTCATTAATTAAACCCATCGCTACATATGTCTCTTTGGTAAATTTGCTTTCACTATCAATTTAATTAACTTTTTACCATGTTGATCAGACTCAATTACTTCCATGTAGAACGCTGGAATAAAGATTTAAACAAAACACAACATCGGATTCATCCTTTAGATGATATATAATAGTTTAATGGAAAACATATTGGTATGGAGCAATCTAATTATAAGAGGCTTCAAGTGAAAGTTTTTACAATATGAATACTGTAATTTGCATTACCTAGTTGATGAGTTACGGGCCTGTGTTGAGCATATACTTGGCAAAGATTCTCATAATTATTTCTTACAATTCTTTATTACTTTACAGGGGATTTGGTTAACTTTTGATCCGGATAAATCAGAGTCAGGGATCATATGTACAGACATTTCAGTACTTCATTGTATGCATGAGATGCTTCTTGTAGAATTGTGTCGGACGTAAGTAAAATTTACACATCTTTTTGTTGATTTTGGAACGTTTGGGGTGTTGTTGTTTTTTTCTTAACTGATGTCAAATTATCATGTATTTAGCAAGTAACTGGATCATGTAAAATTCTGTTTCAGAGAGCAACAACCTGAGAATATTTCTTTTTTAAGAAATAATATTAACTTGTGAATGGGAGATGGAAACGGATATCGGAATCTATTTTTTGTATACCGTATTTACATCTCTATCAAACACTTCGTACGTCTGAAGAACGTTTCCTGTGTTAGAAATGGTAATGCATTGGATAATTTGATGAAGAGATTCCTTCTTCCTTTTTAATGTACCCGATAAAATTTACTGTTGTAATTACACGTAATTTTCGCCATAGAATGCCATTAAGAGGTTAGCAAATGATATGAGATACCGTTATTAGGAGTTTAAACCTTTCATCACTACAGACAAACGAAAAAAAAATATATAAGAGTATACTACCTATATACATTGTACACAGGAGTGAGGGGAATTTGGTCTGCTTGTTTGATCATTTATCCGATTTTCTGTTTGTATTCCACACATATAAACAGGAGTGAGGGGTTTTTGGTCCGCTTGTTCGTTCATTTATCCGATTTTCTGTTTGTCTATATGCCACACATATACACAGGAGTGAGGAGGATTTGGTCTGCTAGGTTGTTCATTTATCCAATTTTCTGGTTGTCTGTAAACCACACATATACACAGGAATGAGATGGTTTTGGTCTGCTTGTTTCTTCATTTATCTGGTTTTCTGTTTGTCTGTATGACACATTTTGGTTTCCTTCAAACAATTTAAGCTTTGTAACAATCATTTCCTGTATATGTTTGGATATGATCATTATTCGGAAATGTTTGCCAGAGTTATGGGACTTTAAAACGCTGATGAATGGCTTATCTCTCTCTCAAATAAGTAGTGATTATTGTACTTATATAATATGAAAATGTGAAGGGTGAATGAAAGTGAGATATTTATCTCAGTCTACCTAAAACTGACTGGTGTTCAAGCCACAAAATGTAAAACAATGATAACTAGGAATAGAAGTATAAGTAGGCTTAGTCCATTTGGGGCTTCCGTGTCCGAGCATTCCGCTTTTAACCTTGGATTGTCCTTCCTCAAGTCAGAGCGGATTCGAACCCTGTTGAAACCTAATCCGATTTTGTGGGGATGTTTGCCAGTTTTGCGAAAGGCCGGTGGTCTCTCCTTTACCATTAGGAACAGCTTGCTGCTATGTAACAATTTTTTAGTGTGGCGGGAAAATAAACAACACAAACAAGTAGTCAATTTAACTTATATATGTTAGTTAGTATTCACCATTTACACATGAACATTATGTTGCAATACAGAATTACCTCGAAATCAATTCCACCAATATCATTAAAGCGATATACCATTACAATAATTAACCGGGGTAACAGTTTCCATGACTCTCGAGTTTTTTTAGTAAAAAAATTTACTTAGTGGTTGGAGTAAATTGATTTTTGTAATTCAATAATTAGAACATTACATGACCATTAATCGTTTCTGGGGAACATTCTAAGTAATCGAGTACCACTGCTATTTATAAATTTTTCGATTAATCATTGTCATTGTATATCAATATGATATTCCGTCTTTTTGACTAAGATTTCATGAAGATTTCATGAAGGCCACATCATCTACGATGGTTATTCATTTTGCTTTACAGACACCAGTATAACATTTTCAAGGGAACCTTTTAAGCAAATTTAATGCCACCGTGAATTGTTTGATAAATCACGCCACTCATATTGTTTCATTGAAATCTTTGTCCTATCGTAGACCTGGGATTTTTCTCCTATACATGTATTTATTTTCGCCCTTTTATGACAGACGACATTATTCATCCCGTCTTCAGTTCGCCATAAAATACCAGTCTCGTAGATGACAAGTAACGAGGTATGTCCATACCTAACTTATTTTACATGGATATTTCGCTGTCATATTAAATTTGCCCTTTATCTAAGGACGATATTAGCAAAAATAAAACGGGAGCGAAAATGTCCGACTGTACAGTAATCAGATTCTGATGTGCAAAAATTTGGTTCACATTCGGGTTTTCACGATAATACATTTTTGGTCTATTAGAGGTATACACATCATCTGCGACTGAGAGCTAACATAGGTGTAACTAGTGTGAATAATGTGTACTGTATAATTATTAGATACTTTATATTTCAAGACTTACGACATATTTGACCTTTATAGTAACACTTAACTTAAAAATGATACAGATATATCAATACTAGTATAAGATGAAAAGCACACCTCTGTTTTAAAACAACTTAAATGTGCTTATACCGAAAAAAAAAATAGATATTAGACTACTGTTCTAAATACATGTACCACGAAGCAAAGAGAAGTAAATGTTCATTGTAGTATTAATCTTCTATGCTGTAAAATTTAACTGATCGGTGATAAATCATAGACTGAAGAATGCGTAAATTGAGGAGAGAGAGAGAGAGATTATAAAAAATCTCAGATACCAAAGTATAAATCAATAGAATGTCCAGGACATAGATACAAATCCTGTAAAAATGGACAAACACGGACCTCTGGAAACCAAGAGGTGGGATCAGGTGCCATGGAGGAGTAAGCATCCCCTGTCGACCGGTCACACCCTCCGTGAGTCCACAGTCAAGTCCAATGAAATACGTGAGGAGTGTATCCTCGTCACAATTGGTACAGACGTCTCAACAACCGCCAACGAAAAGGCAACTCAACATTTCACCTAGTGAAACAGAGTAATCGTTTGATACACTGAATTTTAACATGATAACAGCTTGTTTAACTGAAGACTACAAAAAAAAAATATATATATATATATATATATATATATATATATATATATATATATATATATATATATATATATTAAGCGTGTACGTTAACCTATACACACAAAGATGAATGTGTGAATGGTTGCTGATGCTGTTAATTGTACATATGATGATTTTACTCGAGTTGTAACGTTTAGTTAAAAGTTTCTGCCATTTTACTGAAATTTTTTATAATCCAAAACCCAGCATGATGCAATTTCATCATTTAGTAAGTATATTGTTACAGTATATTGTATAACTGTCTTTACTCACTATATAATGAAATTGCACAATGCTGGGGTTGGATCCCGCTTTGCACCATGGAGTCTTTCACATCTAGTCGGCGCAGGTTCGAGCCCCGTTTGGACCTAAGTTGATTTTGGTGAGAAAGTTTGCCAGTTTACTTATGGAAGGTCGGTGGTCTCTTCCCGGGTAACCGTGTTTTCTCCTTCACCATTAAAACCTGGCAGCCTCCATATGATTAAACATTGTTGAGTGTGGCGTAAAACACTATTCAAAATCAAAACTGTATTTATTTCATGTAAATCTTCATTGGGCATATGTAAATCTAACGTGCAATAGGTAAGTTTTTACAATGTTAAAGTCCAGTTCGTAGTAAAAGACATTTTATGTTAATATGTTATAATTAACTTGCAAATGGTCAGGTTTTAGGTCACATGAGACACAGGCTTTAGGTGACCTATTACAATCGCTTTTTGTCTGCCGTAATCCGTCGTGCGTCATCCGCCATGCATCATCCGTTGTTAACGTTTCACATTTTCGACTTCTTGTCAATAACCAGTGAGCCAATTTTAACCAAACTTGACAGAAAGCATCCCCTATGCGAACCCGCATAACTTTTGCGAATGAAAGGTCACCAAAAGGGGCCAAAAAGGCCCAAAACTTTATAAATCATCTTCTCATGAACCAATAATCAGATGACTGTCACATTTTGCATGTATGATTGTTAAGTCAATATGCAAATATAACTGGAAACTTATTGACTTTCTTACAAAGATAAATGTGAACGTTGTTAGGAATTATCTAAAGATCATTTTGACAAAATGTCAAAGTCATAGGATCAAACGTCAAGGTCACAAACACAAAAATAACAAGAAACATTGGTTGTTTGTCAAATTTGAGAAATTTTCAACTTATTCTCAAAATACAGTAGGTAAATTTTAACCAAAACTGACATGGCGTATCCCCTTATGAATCCGCAAAGAGTTTGCAAACGAAAAGGGGAGGGGCTAGGTAAAATCTTCGCATGAATCAATGATCAAATGACTTTCAAATTATGGAAGCTCCCTAATGTCTGCAAATGAAATGGTGCTAAGACTCATATGGGCTCCAAAAAGGCCCCAACGTTCTTACATCTTTAAAAAATCTTTTTATGAACCACTTATCAAGTCAATTCTCACTGTATCGTGTGTTTGCTTCGGTGACCGTCAAGACCTATTGGGCTTCTTGATAATACAATGTATAAAAAACAGTTCATATGTAAAATCATCTTACACTGTAGGGGAATTGCCAATGGTCAGTTATACAATATAGAAAGTCCAGTCCGTTGGAAAAGACATCTTACATTATAGGTTTACTTGCACATGGTCAATTTTTACAGTAGGACATGTTTAATATAAATTATAATTATACATTTTCTACTGGTAATAACAAGGCTAATAGTTGCACTTAATTAATTTAGAAAAGTAATTACACACTGGTTTTACTTTAAACATATATATAAACTTTAAAGCAAACAGTGTATAAAACTAACATTAACATCATATAGAAATAAGAATCCGAGTCATTTTACGTTTTTGATTTACTGTGTTTAGCCATTTGACGCCATTTTCTCTTGTTGACATGATTTAATGTCTAGACGTAAACATTTAGAGTTTTGGAATGGTTGTTGTTCTGATCGTGTTGGATTTTAGTATCGTCCGGATATTATCATCTTATTGTCAATGACAGTACGACTGACGACGCACTTTATGATATACACGTAATAAAATGCGAAACTCAAAAGTAAAAACTTGATGATTGTTTTGTTTTGTTTTGTTTTTTTTGCTTGTCTTGGTGGTGCTTTACGCCACACTCAATTTTTTGTTCAGTTATATGGTGGCGGCCATTGTTTAGTGGTGAGAACCCGGTTACTATGTACCCGGGAAGAGACCATCGACCTTTCGCAAGTAAACTGGCAAACTTTCTCACAAAATCAGCTTAGGTTCCTACGGGGCTTGAACGATAATTGTTATCAAGAAACGTTAGTATCAAGCCATGGTGCGTCGCGTATCTCTCTATATGGATTTAAAAAGAAATATGTTCTGCTATGAAGATATTTGAAGATTAACATTTGCTTTGTCCAAATCTTACTGGAATAGATATTTCCAAATATTTGATAATGCATGAAATGATTAAATGGAAATGCAAAACACAGCCCATTGCTAGTGTAAAATAATAGACAGCGTGAAAATTATAGCAAATATAAAAACTAAACGTCGAGTTATCTACAGAAAAAGTCAGGCTTTGGGGTTGAATAAACCCGTTAATAATGTATAAACGAGTAGACAATCGATAAAAAGCTATAAACTATAAGTAACACTTTGCAGACGAAGGATGAAAGAGAGAAAATGAAATTAAAGAACAACGATTGGTCATATAAAAATAGACAAATATCATTTACAGCCATACTTCGGACAGTTGCTTACTCCTCCATGGCACCTGACCCCACCTCTTGGTTTCCAGAGAAAAACAGGCAGAAAAGGAAGTAAAATACAAACCTTGCTAAAAATATCTGGACGAAACATAGGCAAAGAAATAAGAAACAAATTGTCAACAAACAATTAATGAATTATGTTAGAGAAAATGTAGTTGTGGACGAGCTACGGACGTTTGTAATATTTCAGATTTGATATATCAACTTCAAGATACGTAAATCTATGAAAGATAAATGTAAATATTTCACAAAGTAAGGCTAGGGTAGTAACCTATGGACGTGCGAAAAATTTAATTAAATTGGAAACTATGAAAACAAAATTTAAATGATGTAAAGCTTTGAAAGATGTATAAAATAAACAAACATTAAGCTATGATCGATGCTTACAGTGTAGATAATGTAAAATTAGAATACAGAATGGAGAGAATATACATATACATGTATATTGTAGTACAACTACACGAAAAGTAAATGGTTAGCGAGTGTAAAGCTACGAACGAGGTATAAAAACAAACAAATCGAAAGCTTTGAACGAAGATTATTAACGTTGATTTAAAATTATTGAAGATTGCCGGATACATCGTAGAAGTACATGAAGAACAAATGTTTAAGCAAATGTTAATTTTAAACTTAAGTCGATCACAAGACGTACAAAATCATAAAATCGCCATGTGAAGTATAGCAAATGTGCAGTCAGACAACGCATAAGATTATAACAAACATTTAGCTGTAGGCTATGGATAAAATAATCAATGAACATATCAAATGCAATTTTACGATATTTTATCTTTAAAAAAATCATACAATGTATTTGTATTTTGTCGTCAGGAAGAAGATGACGCGATATTAGTACCATGCACGTAACATCTTAAATACAAAATACGATGTGCTCAGCACTCTATATAAAAGATAAAACATTGATTTTTATATCACTCAGTTCTTTGTAGGTGTGTTTCATTATTTTTTTTTCTAAAATTGAAATACATGTATATGTATATTTATCTGTACATCAGACACCGTTAGATGTGTAAAACCAATGACTGGATATGCGATCCAATCACATTAGTACTATCAGTGGTACATTATTGTACGCATGGCAGATATAAAATGTGTTAGATTAATTGTATGTATGGGACCTTACAAAGTATTATCAACAACAACGGTACTGTCACGTGTGGTATTGATGGACATGTTGTTTCCAGACTACAGAACCTTTGTAATTACACTACATCATGTGTTGACTGGTTATATTAGCATTCAAATTATGGATTATTCAACAGAAAATATGAGTGTGTATGTAAACTTTTATCTACACGATGTTGTGTATATTTGTGTTATGATAAATTAATAGTTTGGAATATGTAATTATATGTTGACAGTTTTTCATTTTCGGCAGATGTCGGGAACCATCCAATCGACATGTCTCATTACGTAACAGTTATAACCGTATCAGTAACTTCTTTTGAAAATTCGAAATTACTTTTTAGCATTTTATACTCGTGTACTTGAGGTTACATATTTTTCGTTATTGCAGGTAATAATTCATGACTGTTACATAACCTTGTCAAAGAACAGCATCAACCATTGTGTGATGGTTATTCTGAGGCGAAAAAAGTTTGATGACAAATGTGAAAATGCTGTGAAACTCCAGCATCGATTTTACTGTGAGGAATTTCCAGTCATTCCTAATCGACTCGATTATATGGGTTATTCATCTTCCAATATTGCCATCCGAAAATAAAGCGATTAAAATGGAAACCCGTTTTAACGTGACATGTCCTGAAAAAGATATATTAATTAATTTACATACTTGATCAAATCATTAATTTATTATTGAATCAGTGAACATGACTCATAACTTTGAGATTTATTCAGACGATATTTTCAGACGTGCCTTGGCGGACCGATCTAACAGACTCAGCGTTCGACCACGAGTTAATTACAAGGCAATTACACGTCCAGCACCTAATGAAAATTATTTTAATGGAGTTATCAGAATGTGTAATGGATATAAACCACAATCAGCAAGCATGGACCCTATATACGAAGCCGGGAAGAGAAATACGAGCCGAACACGAGGACTGAATGGTAATAACATGAATATCTCAAGTTACCCAATAAACCAATCAAAAACAAAAGGTTGCCCTGTGGATTACGTAAAAATCAATAAGCTGGGCGTGAGTAATGAAAAACGGAATGTTGCCAATGATACCAAACAAAGTGAAGAGAAAAGGATGTGCAGGGGCACCAGTTCTAGGATATTTTCTAGTTCCAATTTCTCCAAAATCAAAACAGAGAGCGCATTATGCAAATCAGACCGATTCACTAGGAAGTGTGCTATGACTGCCAGGAGATCTACTTCTTCTGAGTACCTTGAAGTATGTAAAGATAATAAAACAAACAGTGGTGAAAGTATTGGTAGTACAAATGATGTGAGCAACCAAGTGATTAAAGTAGACAGCAACTGCCCCGAGCACCTTGTCCATCAGTCGAACGATTCCAATAGTACAGAATCCTGTGTGTCAGCAGCGCGTGTAGTTTCTTCTGCAGCTCGGAAATCAAAATCAACATTGCAGACTGACAGGGTTGAATATGATTCTAAAAATATTGTCACTAATAAAACCATAAACTCTGTCGGTGAATCCTCGGAAGTTATCAAAGTAAATGAAACAACCTCAGAAAAGACGTACATTGCAGACAAATGTCGATCATCTAGTAATTCGATTGAAGTATTTGTTTATAAAGATTCACTTTCGGGAAACAAGTCGGTAGGAGAGCAAACAGATGCACGTACTATGAAACGATCAATTTCTGCAGATAGCTGTAATAATAAGCAGACAGAAAAACCAAGTGCACAGACTGTTGGTGTTGGACAAACTTTGCACCTATACACTACAAATACAAAACTCTCTCGAATCAATGTTCGGAATAATGTCTCTCAAAGTGGAAAACTACAAAATGAAACATTCAATTGCAAATTACAAAGTTCTATACGAGGTAATATTTGTGGTAACTTAGCGACCAAATATGCAATGGATCCAGTATGCACTGCAAAAGATAAACAAAGTGATGTAACGAAAGACAAGTTAAAAATCAAACACGAGGATGACGGTAAAACTAAAGATACAAATATTTGTGCAAAACAAGATAAACTTCAAGACAATATACCTATGAAGTCTAATTCATCTGACAAGTGTAGTGGAATTACTAGTGCAAGTAAACACGTGCTTAGAGATAAACATATAAAGACCAATACCTGTAATAGATATATCACTAAGAAATCTCCAGGTGAACACAGTGACAATATAAAGGATAAAATCGCGTGTGTAAGAACGAGTAAAATACCAAGAACTGAGACGAAATTGCACAGACAGGATGTGACAAATGTAAACATAAACTGCACGTCAACTGACAAGTCACAGGTAAGCTCACCTAAAGAACATTTACCTGTTCATGTAAATAATAGTTTAAATGTACATGATTACACTGAAGCTCGCGGACGGGCAATTCCGTTAACCGCGGCAGATGTAACCACGCGGGGACAAATTAACAGAAGACACAGTTATTATGAAGGTAGCAAAAAGACTCTAATTAGGGACAATGCTCTAGGCGGATTAAAAGCAGGAACATTTGATCAATTAGAAAACAGAATAAGTTCGTATGTGTATTGGAATACGGGACTAGAACCGCCTACATACAAAGACCAGCTTAGCGAAGACAAATCTGAAGATGTTATTTCAAGCTGTGAGCAGTATGAAAATATTAATAATAATCACACAATATCATCTGGATTTATTGATAGTTCATTAGCGGAGCCTCTGAATATTAAGCTTGTAAACGCTGCAGGCTCATCCCATGGTAAGAGCGTATGTTCAAATCGTTGTCAGCAGATTAAAACCTGTTATTGTTTATCAACGGGTATTGTTTTAAAGGATACAAATCGCCCTATTGTTTCTGAACATTCCAAGGCTGAATTAGATACCAGCTGTATTTGTTTGTGTCATCAAAAAATACAACCAGGAGGAAAACTGATATGTCAAGAAAAAATTCAAACAGAACAAAAGGTTTCAGGACAAGGTATTCAAACTGAAGAGGACAAATATAGTATTAAAGGATCTTATCAGTCGGTATTAGACCAACCTATAGGAATAAGTGCTAATACAGACAATCCCATATCTATTGAAAGGAATACAGTTAATACCCAATGTGAAAAATCAGCTCGAGGTAAAGACGGGGGATATGAGCTGAATAGCGATGCAATCTTTTGTGAGATGAATAACAGTTTGCCGAAAATTTCATCGAACTCCAAATATGTTTTATGCAATGGATCAACGCTTGATTACAAAGCTACAACAGGTATTGAAAGTGAAGACGATTTAACATTACCTGATTGTACGGATATATCATCGGTGAAAAAGGTAAACAAATGTTCAAAGTCTTCACTTGTAAAAGTGACCGAAAAATCAGTTACAGCATCTAAAAACGATGATAAAAATAAAATTCAAACACTGACGAATTGCGCTAACATTGCAGTTGATGATGAAATTACATCAGACGTAGAGACGTTGGATTTCCCATACAATGAAAATGAAAACAGCGATATAGTTGAAGTCGAAAGCGTAAGTACAACTGATGACAGATTGTACAGTGATGATATCCAAAACTTAAACAGGTTAAGAGATGTAAGTCAAAGTTTATCTAATTATCCACCATTAAACAATAATCCAACATCCCACAGAGGGGCAACATACATTAATGGTTATAGACAACAAACGCCAGTCAATATCAAGGAGAGAGGAGAAATATGTTCTTCTGTATCTATCTCGTCTGATTGTGTTATACTTAACACGCAAAATTCAGCAAACTTGAGTGAAAAAAGCAAGGATGGAAATTCAATTACGACAGAGAAACTATCAAAACCAGGTAAAGACGTAAAGATAAATACGTTGAATCAAGAGTTAGATAAATCAGTGAAAGTAAGTGTATGTGAAGATTCCCACAGAGAAATCATATCCCATGTTGGTAAGAGTTCTGATACAGTCTACAAATCGGATTTATTTGAAAACTATTCCGCAATCGATTGTTATCATTCGGATGCACATGCAAACGGCAGCCAAAGTCAATTACGAAATAAAGGCGACGAAAACATTAATATTTGTAAAAAGCATACAGAAAATTGCGAATTAATCGGACATAATGGGCAAGATTTTACGTCAAAACTTGAAATCGATTCTTGCGACCAATCTGCATCAATTGCAAAAAACAGAGACGGAAGTATTTCTGGCAATAACTCAAAACAAATGACAAAACTCTTTGATGAAATTGGAAATGAGATGAACTGCAATAATGTGCATATGCAAAACGCAGGAGAACAACAATGGGCAAATGATGCAGTTAAGAATGATGACAATGGCGATGTTAGTAATGATAAATACGAAACTAACAATATTGATACAAAGTATTCTGAAAGGTCAGACAATGTTCAAAGTATAACAATGGATTATTACTCAGACAATAAATCAGACGAATATAAATCTGTCCATTGTGATGAAATCAGAAGAGAAACAGACAACAACACGACGTCGGACAAGTGCAGTCAAGAGCAGACGACATGTGATAATACATCAATTAATATCGACGGTCTATGTGATAAAGCTCAAATAATATTAGATGGTGTAAATAATTACCCGGGGATTGGATTACATCAAATACATGCATCTTCCGAACCCTATGAACATCGATTGTATACACATGTAATACAAACACAAAACAATGGGGGCGAGCAAGGAAGTCAAAACACTGAAGCCATTGATTCTAAGATTGATTCTGACAATGGAATGCAAAACAAAGGCGGATTTCAACATACTGATAATTCGAAGAAGCAAGATTTTTCTGAGCCAAAGGTCAGCGACAATTCTGACCAAAAACTCTCAAATGCAAAAAGATTGTCAAATGGCAACATAGGTAATGACAAAAGTGCAACAATTTCAAAAGTTAATAGAAATCAAAACTCAACACTTTCTACACAAAAACGATCTTCCAGTAAACTTGTTATGCCAAAATCGGTGTCCGCGTTGCAAAAACCTCCGTCCAAAACAAGCGGTATAACCAGTGCAAGATCTGAAAATATAACAAGATTACGCGATAGTAAATCTAAAACTCCGAGTCCAAGCATATCAAGAAAGTTAAGCAACGAAAATAAGATGACATCAGGTGTCGGCAAAAATAAAGGAAATATGGTAAATGTTGGACCAACGACAACAGATACTTCCGGTCAACCGGTTTGTTCACGTAGATCAAGTAGCTCACAAATTACAACAAGTAAAACGTACGGTTTGTCCGATAAAGGTGTCAGGAAAACCACACTTAAAAGTGAAAAAGATCAAAATTGTATCGCGAAAAATAAACAGTCCCCATCTATTTCCCGAAAAACGGAGAAAGTTATTACATCTATAGCACTACCAAGGACATCACAAAATATTAAATTACAAGAAAAACTTATCAAATCAAATGGTGTAGTTCGACGCAATAGTAAAACTGGTGACGGAAATAAGGATATTTCTTCTGCAGTCAACCAAAGTACAGCTAATAGGACCAAAATTTCGAAATTTGTTAATTCTACACGGAAATCTGGGTCATTTAGCTCGAGTCCGACTCGCAGTGATGAGAGAGCATCTAAATCGCCATCACCCGGTCGCTCAACACTAGGATATAGTAAACCAGTAAGAAAGGTGTCCTCACCAGAGGTTGTGACTCCTGAGCCTCTAGCCGAGACTGTGTCAAGTTCTATGCCTGAGTTAGATTTTGACACTTGCAGACAGTCGGATACCTCCGTTAAAAACCGGGGTAAGCTAATGAAACAAAACGTTAAACAGCAGACGAGAGCACTAACGGTTAGTGAAAGCAAACTGCCAACAGTTCACAAGAAGGAGAAAACACCAACACCTCCGTTATCTACACTACCAAAGAGATCATATAGTGCTGCAAATGTCGCGCAAAAGAAAGAGACAGATAACACAGAAAAAGGAAAAAGCACGAAAATTACAGGTATATCAAAAAATTCTGAAGCATTAAAACGAACAGAGGGGAGTAAATTATCAACTTCATCTTTATCTTTGGGAACACAAAAACAAAAAGTTGATTTGAAAAGCGGATCAAAGCCTACAAGTCCAGATAGTAATTATCCAAAACCAGTTGCTCAAGCAAGTTCGTCATTGCCCCGGTCGCGATCATCAATGGCTAGTGACTTAAAGTCGGTCAAGAAACAAAAAGGCAATTCTGAATCAAGTTTTTCAAGTGGCAGTACAATAAGCCCTAGTACATCTCGCCGAATCAAAACTTCGATTCCAGAAAAAATACCGAATGGTGATTCAAAAACCACAAAAACGTCTAGAAATTCATCGCAGAGAAATAATTCGTGTATACAAAAAAAATTAGAGAGTAAAATTCCAAGTCACTCCATATCAAAACAGAATACAGGTACAACGTCTAAAAAGTCTGTTGTTTGTAACGAATCTTCTGGTGTGTCAGTTATTTCTAAAAGTACACGTGTACAGAAATCATTTGACAAGAGTCCTGTTTTACAACGAAAAACTGGAATACTGACGAAATCAAAAGAGCCCATGGGAACAAGTAAATCTGGAACAATAAAAAGGACTGCTGGGGTACAGACTCTTACAAAATTATCTCAAGCAAACGCATGTGAAATAACAGAAAAGAAACAGTTAACGTATAAAGGTTTGTCCAAATCAAAAAGCATTCCAAGAACTTCAACTCCGATAACACGAGTCTCTAAGACACTACAAAAACAAATCCCACAAAAACCGGAAAAACTTTTGATAAATTCGAATGAATCAGCACGCACGGAAAAAATCGGCATTCCAACAGAAAATATAACAGCAGTTAAATTGAAACGTTCTTTGGAGATTCATCAAATCGAAAATGACGGTGATAAAATTTCAGAAATAAAATTGGAAAAGATACCGGTCTTATCTACTGGCGTATCTTTTAATGCGGATGTAGACAAAGGTGATCCAAACGTGCGTAGCTCTGAATTTCCGTCGTCGGTCCAGAATTTAAATGAAAATAATGCAGACAGTTCCAAAAACAGGTGCGACGAGTATGTTACTATGGAGTTATGTGGCATGAATTTAAATCAAACTAAAGAACAAGTGAAGTCTGATCAAAGTCATTCTATTACTAAAGCACCTGAAACAAAAAACATAAATAAAATCTGTGAGCAAAACCACACTGGTGCAGTAACTGTCGATTCCGATCAGTATGAGCGCAATTATGCAAGTGAAATGGTGCAAACAGTCAATCAAGCGATTATTAATGATAGCGAAACAGAAAGTAGTGAAGAATATTGGTCACTAAGTGAGGAAGAATCATATAATTCAAACACCATGCTGAATGACTTTGATCACGGCGCATCGTCCCGATACACGCCATATAGCCAAGACAATAATAATGGACAAGGGGATCATTTCAGGCTTACTTTGAAACACATTACTGAAAGAACAAAAGTTGCAAATAATGCACATGAATATGCCATAGAAGACAAAAATCGTATTGGCACTGGGGATCCTACTCAAATAATAAAACATTTAATTTCAGAGCAGAAGATATGTAAACAATCGGATAACAATACACAGGTTGCAGACGACGACGAAACAGAAGACATGTGGTGTGAAGCAGCCGATGACAATATCAATATTGAAGGAGGCGTGCTGTTTTCTGATAATAAATCTTGCAACAAAAAACCTTTTGATTTAAGATCTAAAAATATTACTCATCCACCGAAATTTGATTCTAACTCTGAGGTCTTAAATGTAAACAGTACGAAACTGTATGAAAAAGATAAGAAGCAATATGTGTCTACAGATATTGAAGGAAAATTGCCTGTGCTCGCAAATTTAGAGGAATATGTAGATGCAGGAAAAGATAAATCAGAGATTCAAATAAATGAAGGCAGTGAGGGGGTCTCTGATTCAATCCTTGTGAAAAACATTTTTAGTATGGAAGACAGTAGCGATAGAATGTCTTATTTGTTATCTTCACATATAAAGGATAGTCTTCATTCTGACATCGATGTACTTCCACATAAAAAATGTAGTAATAATCCGAATGTACTAAGAGGTGGACAAACTACTGAAAGTCAGGATTATAATAATACTATACAACGCAGTACTGATGATGTACGGGCAAACAATATTTGTGCAGTGGAGGAAAGCGACCATTCTGCCTCAAAAAATGAACATCCTGAAGAGGAATTAAATGGCATTTCTGATAAAGTTAGTGGCACCCTGTGTGGAAACGATTTAGCTAATGATGCAAGTTTAAGTGTAAAACATAATATCAGTTTAGAATCGGATTTGAATCACTTTGAATCAGAAGCAAAACATGATATCTCGGGAAATGATGAAGGAACGTTTAGTGCAGAAAAAGTGAATATTGAACTAGAAAATGAAAACATAGATGTGAAAAGTTTTTGTTCGGATGATAGCTTGTTAATGGAAAAACATGATGAGGATGTAAATGTTATCACTGATGTGTCGTGTGCCAAACATAATAATCTTCTGATGGATGCACCTACAGATAGTAATGTTTCAAAGCCTAGGAGAATTGTAACACGAAGTCAAAGATCCATTAAATATGAAACTGTTACAACAAAGATTGTCCGTCATGAGAAGACAGGCGGAAATTTTGCTACTTTGGAGATGTGCACTCTGGAAAACGAAAACCTTCCCAGCGACTTGGTAAATAAACAGAGTCATATAGTTCAGTCAAGTAGTGTAGTTGCATCACGCATCATTGACACAGAAGATGGTGCCAAAATATCTGACCATGCAGAGCGTTTAAACACAGATGTGTCGTCTCAAGCAACGTTCTCAGACAAAATTAATGTATCAGAAGCTGGGTTTTCTGTCGCCTCAAGGAAGGAAATTGAACATAGTGATGTACCAATCAATGCGGATATTCATCAAAAAATTAAACTATGCTCAAGTGCGGAAAATATCGACGACGCAAGGGGATCACTAGGTCACGATGAATTAATATTGCGAGAATTAGGTAAAGATGAATGTAAAACGAACACCAGATCTAAAGTTTCTATTATCAAATCAACATCCAATGTTACAAAGACGATCAATGTAACTGTGCGAAGCCGTAATTCATCACAAATTGACAGCCAGTGTTCCTCTGTTAAATTTAGCAACTCGGAAACACTTCGCTTTGATAACGATTGTCATGGACTTGATTATCTTACTACAGAGGGTTTCCCAAACACCGCAGTGACAAATAGTGATACATGTGAAACAGCCAGATACGACGATTTTAAAGTGAGCAATATATCTGTTTGTGATAAGGTAGGAGATAGCAAAATCAGTCAATATAGTGAAAACAATTCCGAAAAACACAGAAGTGACGGTAATAGGTCATCGTGTAATCTAAAGGGGATCACAGACTTAGCGGTAGTGAGTCATTTAAATGATATCAAAAGTGGTGTGAAAATAAATGAAAATGCTGATAACTCTAAGGATCTAAATCCCTCATTTGATATTTCCTTAGAGTCGGGAACTACGCTGATGGCTGATGGAATACTTTGCCAAAACAAACAACTTGATAATATTAACTTATCGAAAGAAAAAGTCTCAGAAAATCTAGATAAAACATCACCAAAAACTGATAACGACAATCTGACCAGTATCACTTTGAAAATTAATGACAAACATCCATCACCAAACGAAAATAAGTGTTCAGATGAAATCAGCGATAACAATGAGTCCGACACACACGAACCACAAAAATCAATATGGATGCAGACTCTGCTGCTTTCAAACGATACATTTTCTGAAATAACTAAGGCATCACTGCTACATAACTGTAATGAAGAACAGTCAAAAAACAATGGCCTAAAGGAATTAGCGTCTGCAGAAACTGACAAGACTCTCACAGAGTGTCGTCTGCAAAATGAAGACAATTGTAAACCAGATGTTCAAATGAGTAGTATGCCACAGCCAGTGATACAAATAACAGAGTCGAAAGTGGAAGAGGGTGACAAAAGTGAAACCGATAAAACTGAAATGCAAGAGGCAAAGGTCAGTTCACATCCACCTAAATCATCAAAACGGAAAGAGAGGTCAAGACAAGAGCTCAGGAGATTTACAGCTACTGTGTGTTTGATAAACAGGGATGAAGAAAACGACATAGACTCTGCATTTCCACCTCAGAGACCAAGGGCAAGGAGCAAAAGCCCTATAACGCTGAAAACAGAAATTTCAGGGGTCGAGAGCAAACAGTCAGTTACGTGCATGGGTAATAGTCGTGTATCAGAAATCTGCAGAACATTCATAAAGAAAGCTGACAAATTTAGAGGAGCAGAACCTCCTCTAGATAAATCAAGACCTACCTCACCAACGGTGCAATCACCTGCACCAGGTAGGAAAATGAAATGGGTCAACAACTGTGGTAAATGGAAACGAATTCCAGTAGAAGAGATCGAAGTGAAAACACCATCACCAACAGACATTTCTCAATCCACTTTTTTGCAATCAAATACCTCCAGAGTAGAAACGTTAGCTGATGAAACAAAAGAGGAATTGAGAGAAACAGAAATATCATCTAACCATAATGAAAGGGAGTCAAACATTGTTGTTACACTACAGGGATCAAAACAGAAATGTGATGGGACTGTGTCTGTAATGGCCAATAAAAATAAGCCTAAGCCTAAAGAACCTCCAAAGGTTTTACCAAAACCTTCAGAAGAGGTAAGGAGAAAAAGTCTGGCAAATGTTGTAACTAAATGGACAAGTCTTGGACAAAAGAAAGTGACAGAAAATCTTCCAGTAAGTGATCAAATGTGTGATAAATCTGTAGATGATGGTAAACCACCAGCTGATGTCTATAAGGAACAGGATACTGAAAAGTTCAAATCTCGGTCTCAAATTACATCCCCAGACTCTGAAACACAAGAAACATCAGTTCAAACACAGGATAATTTCCAATATTTCAAAACACTTGAAATAAAAGTAGTAAATAAACCTGCAATCCAGAAACAAATACTTCCCAAAATGTTGTTAAAACAAGATGATGGATGGAAGCATGCAGATGATGGTAATGAGAATGTTAATACCAATACATCAACAGACACCTCTACAAGTGAGATGACTTTAGTGAGTGGCCAAAATGTACATGGCCATACTGCTAATCAAACTGGCGAACAGGTGCAGAAAAAGCAGAATATTTTATCTGAAGTAATGAGTGATAAAATGGAGAAAAAAGATGAAATCAATTCACCAAGCAAACAAACAATGTCTAACATTTGTAGTAAGATGGAGGATGAAGCAG
This sequence comes from Atrina japonica, assembly GCA_030159075.1. Classification (NCBI taxonomy): domain Eukaryota; kingdom Metazoa; phylum Mollusca; class Bivalvia; order Pterioida; family Pinnidae; genus Atrina; species Atrina japonica. The sequence continues at coordinate 428,087 of BROG01000476.1, read as the reverse complement.
ATGTCCATACAGTGCTTATTGAAAGTCAGATTACAGCCAATGAAAGTGAATCTTTGGACCAAACATCATCACCTGTATTAATAGCAAAAGAGCCTGATGTTGAAACCACAGACCTGAATTCAACTGAGGTAAAACTGGACTCGATGTCACAGGTACCTGAGAATACAGGTGATGAGCCATGTGGCACACAGATACTGGAAGATGACTTATATGTAGAATACAATATCACACTTGTGGATACAGAAAGTGGTCAAGGAATGGACATTTCCAACAATGAAAATAACACAGAAAATGATGACAAGAGCACAGTAGATGATGACATCACTCCAACCAATACCCCAAGCCAAAAGTTGGAAAATGGAACAGAAAATGTTGAAGTTACACCAACCAATACTCCTAAATTAAAGGCAGTTAAAATAAAACAGGAAATTTTCCCAAGGGAGGATAGTAGTTCACAAAATGAGCCAAAAAGTGTTGTTGATTCAAATGTGAAATTTTATATAGAGGATGATTCTAGTGATGACAATTCAAAGGAAAATGTTGCAAAACCATCAAATTCATCCAAAATGAAATGTGTTAAAACATCAAATTTGAAATCTGATGTAAAGTTAACAAAGGATATCAAATCATTTGGATATAGTTCGTATCGTTCTATGAAAATTCCAGAGGATTATTCTTTCCCAAAATTTTCACAATATGGAGAAAGTGGTAAAAATGCTAGAAGAAATATATTGAAAGAATCTTCAAGAGTACCAGATACACAAAAGTCTAAAGACAGTGGACAGAGAAAGGTAAGACAGTTATCAATGAAATTCTCTGTCTGTCTGTCTCTCTCTCTCTCTCTCTCTCTCTCTCTCTCTCTCTATCTCTATATATATATATATATATATATATATTGTTGCAAGATCAGAAATTGTCTTTGTAGGTTTTAATTTTTATTATTTTCTTGTATTCATTTATCAACAAAATTTAAATCACAGTGAAATTTTAAATAAATTAGACCTAGTAATAATGATAAGATCCTATTAAAACAGTTTTCTTTGTATTTCAACGAAATTTAATGTCAACTAATTTGTTTTATTTTTTAACAATGAAATTTTAACCCCACAGAGTTGTCTGATTCTACATATATATATATATATATATATATATATATATATATATATATATATATATATCTGTGGTATTAATTTAAGGTTAGAGCACAATTACTATTTTATGGTCAAATCATTTGCTGGGAACATAACTATCAAAATAGAAAAAAAAAATAAACTGTTCTTTTCCCACTGTGAAGAGTGAATGTATATTCCTTTAATTTGTATTAAAAATTTTATTGAAGAAGCCGACAGAGCAATGTATCATAATAACAGTGGTAATATTTACAGAATGGATTAAGGAATTTAAAATATCATATCTACCTACTTATGTGTATTTGTACAAGGATAAGTAAAAAAGGAAGAAATGAATAGGTGAGATCTAATGATAAAACCATGTACTGTGGCACTTCAATATATGTCAGTGACAGAACACCTTACAAGACCTCATTAATATGATAACAGTTCATTTACATGTCATAACTTGTTGGTCTGAATTACACTAACACTCAGGTACATAATTACAATTACACGTGATCAACAAAGCTAAAACTTCTAACTAAACACACACAACTATGGCATGTAACTAAACACACAACTGCAGCATGTAACTAAACACACAACTACAGCATGTAACTAAACACACAGCTACAGTATGCAACTAAACACACACAACTACAGTATGTACCTAAACACACACAACTACAGCATGTAACTACACATACACAACTGCAGCATGTAACTAAACACACACAACTATGGCATGTAACTCAACACACACAACTGCAGCATGTAACTAAACACACAACTACAGCATGTAACTAAACACACACAACTACAATATGTAACTAAACACACAACTACAGTATGTAACTAAACACACACAACTGCAGCATGTAACTAAACACACAACTACAGTATGTAACTAAACACACAACTACAGTATGTAACCAAACAAACACAACTATAGCATGTAACTAAACACACAACTGCAGCATGTAACTACACACACAACTACAGCATGTAACTAAACACACACAACTATGGCATGTAACTAAACACACACAACTACAGCATGTAACTAAACATACACAACTACAGCATATAACTAAACACACACAACTGCAGCATGTAACTACACACACAACTACAGCATGTAACTAAACACACACAACTATGGCATGTAACTAAACACACACAACTGCAGCATGTAACTAAACACACAACTATAGCATATAACTAAACACACACAACTGCAGCATGTAACTACACACACAACTACAGCATGTAACTAAACACACACAACTACAGTATGTAACTAAACACACACAACTGCAGCATGTAACTAAACACACACAACTGCAGCATGTAACTTAACACACATAAGTACAGCATGCAACTAAACACACACAACTGCAGCATGTAACTAAACACACATAAGTACAGCATGCAACTAAACACACACAACTGCAGCATGTAACTAAACACACATAAGTACAGCATGCAACTAAACACACACAACTGCAGCATGTAACTAAACACACATAAGTACAGCATGCAACTAAACACACACAACTAGGACATATAGCTGCAACATTAATTGTTACCATAATAGTCGTTCCCAGTTCATAACTTAATAGCAACTTATGACTGTAGGGTACACTTACACCTACAGCCAGCAGTTATAAGTCAGTTTCCCATTATCAGTTAAAACACATCAACCAGTTTGCACTAAAGTAAATGATGACCCTATCAGGTACATTTACATAGATGTGACTTAGTGAGTAGTTACAAGTCAGTTTCCCACTATCAGCTGAATAACATCAACTAGTTCACACTAAAGAAACTGATGACTCTATAGGGTACATTTACATAGATGTGACTTAGTGAGTAGTTACAAGTCAGTTACCCACTATCAGCTGAATAACATCAACTAGTTCACACTAAAGAAACTGATGACTCTATAGGGTACATTTACATAGATGTGACTTAGTGAGTAGTTACAAGTCAGTTACCCACTATCAGCTGAATAACATCAACTAGTTCACACTAAAGAAACTGATGACTCTATAGGGTACATTTACATAGATGTGACTTTAGTGAGTAGTTACAAGTCAGTTACCCACTATCAGCTAAATAACATCAACTAGTTTGCACTATAGAAACTGATGACTCTATAGGGTACATTTACATAGATGTGACTTTAGTGAGTAGTTATAAGTCAGTTACCCACTATCAGCTGAATAACATCAACTAGTTCACACTAAAGAAACTGATGACTCTATAGGGTACATTTACATAGATGTGACTTTAGTGAGCAGTTACAAGTCAGTTACCCACTATCAGCTGATTAACATTAACCAATCCACACTAAAGAAACTTACGACTCAAGCGACACATACATGTTTTTATATATTTAGTTTCAAATTACATGTTTAGCACTATTTCAAATGTAATTGCTTTACTTTCTGTCAGAACTCACAGAAAAGTGTTTTCTTGAAAATTGATTTTTTCATGTTTTCAAATTTTTAGATAGCTTCTTTGAATAATACAAACTACAGTGGTTGGCCATAAGTATGTTCCCAAAAATAAATTTCACTATATATCCTTAATAATTCTTCATTTGTTTGATGTTGTCCTCTGAATTTGGTAGACATCCAAAATAAAAGAGAAATGGCATTATTAACACTGGGATTTTTGGCCTAATTTGGATCATATTTTCATTTGTTGACATCCATGAATTACTAAGGTATCTATGGTCTTATTATTGTGTTTATATATTTCATCACAGATCCATTCATTATCTTTGTAATAAACAGAAAAATCATGTTACTCTCACGAAGAATAACATATTTCTCCTGAAAACAATAAACAGATTGCAATGGAATTTCTACCAAATGAGTACCAAAACCTCAACTTTTTGTGAATCAAGTTTTGTTAAAATTGGATAAAAGACAAATTTTCTAAGAGTTATTAAAATTGGATAAAAGACAAATTTTCTAAGAGTTATTAAAAAAGAAGAATTTACTAAGAATATATTGTGATTATAAAGTATGGAAGCACATACTTATGGCCAACCTCAACATAAAGCAATGTAAGAATTAGTCAAATTGTAATGGCTGCCTCAGAAATAAATGTTTATACTTCAATTTTGGTATACAACAAGTCTTGATATAGAATTTTGTATTTTTGTGAGTTATCGGTAAAATCTTACATAAGCAAAGAATAATTAACCATTATGCAAAGTTTGGCAACTGAAGGAATTTACAGAACAAGTTTTTGTATGTTGTCTGCTGTTGAGGCTGATGTATCTACTTTCATGTCATACTGGTCATACCCAGATTTTTGCCTCCATACCAGATTAATGGATTTTCCCACAAGATTAAACAGCAAGAAATCCAAAAATGTGTTTCAAGATAAAAGCAAGTTCAAGCGATAAAATTTGCGGCATTTTAAGTATGCGGTGACTCAAAATCTGATAACAAATTAGACATGTATTGAAATTAATAATAATACATGCACACAGTGAATGTAAGTGTAATATTTAATTGCTTGTGCAGGGTTCTTTAACTGTCAGACAAATGTCATTTTCACTGATTAAAAACAAAAACAAAGATGACTTAGAGTTGGCAATATTTCAGATTTTGTTATCAGTTTCTGATTTTATTTCATCTCATTGGTTAAAGTTCAGGAACTAGCATCCCTTCAGATATATTTAAATGTGTATCACAAACTGACACAATCTTTTCAGCTATTAAAACGTTACTGGAACTGACCCAAAAGATAATAAATAAGCAGTATTGTGGAAAATACATTGCAGAATACAGATAGTTGATTGTTAATTCACTTTGCCTTTACCTGAAATGATGAATATTTTGGTAAAGTTATTTGTGTTATACTAATATAGCAAAAACTGGTTGTATATGGACCATCAGGGAGCCACAATTTACAGACCCCTTGAGTCTTGGTGATAATTAGTCAATGAAAGTTTTATGGTCCTCAGTGGGCTTGTGTCTTAGATGCTTGTTGTTCATTATTGTTTGACTTACATAAATACGGTACTCAATGAATCTTAAGGTGGACTTTAAAGCCATTTGTTTCCCCCAGGAAATTAAGTCTTATTTTTCACAAAATTCATAATATACATATCGAAATGTAAAGAGATCTTCTAATTAAGGGGACATGGGGAATCTAAACAAGAAATATTGCTGATATACTTTGTGACCTTTGTACCATAAATGAGAGATATTTTCATTCATTAATAGATCATGAAGTAGACAAAATTATTTCAAACAAGTGTTTATGCTTTGGGTATGGTATAATAAACTAATTTAATATGCAGTTATATATAAGCATAATTTAATTTGATTGGTCAATTCTATAAATACAAATAGCTCATCAGAGTTTGCATGACTTGGAAATCAAATTATCTTAAAGTATATTGCAGTTTGTTATTTGTATCCTGTCCCGTGATTCAATGGCCTGTTTGCCTTTTCACAATCTTCATAGGTAACCTATTTGCCCTTCAAGGTGCACTTTCACATACAAACTTGAGTGTATGGGGTCAAAATTATGTTGTCAAGTAAACTCCATGTTTTTTGTTTTTGGTAATTACTTGACAAGTACATAACTAGATTGACTGACAACGAAATAGACAACTTAAAATTCTGTAAATTAACATTTCTCTGTATGGTTTTTATACATTTTACTATGTAACGAATTTGCAAAATTACTTATTCAGAATATGTTTTCATTTCTTTTACTCAACCTTACTTTTTGTGTATGCATAAAACACTGGACCTGACCTTATTTTCACAAAATATATACAGGAATAGAAGAATTTTCATGCCTGTGTAAATATCTCTTTTTTTTTTAACATTAATCTTATTTATTAAAAAAACAAACTATTATTTTTTTGAAAATTCGGCTAATGCAGCTTCAAAGAGTTTTCAGATTAGAATCTCACAATACAGGTGATCTTCTATAAACTGTGGTCTAACCATAACAGGTGATCTTCAGGTGGATCTTCTATAACAGGTGGTCTCTCTTACAGGTGATTCGTTAAACAGTGGTCCTACAATACGGTGATTTCTTTAAACAGTACAGGTGATCTTCTATAACCAAATTAGCAAAACAGTACCTTTCCTACTTAACATTTTTTCTCATTTTTTTGCTGATTTTGTCTATCATGTTTTTGCTAGGAAGTTGAAGTCAGCTTTCCTAACAATATTATAATAAATATTATATACTGTATACAAATTCCCACATTGGCCGTGACAACATGTGTCTGTTTCAGTTATTGGGTAATATTATATAAAAATTTATTTTTCCATCATGCCTTGGTGATGAGTACTTGAGGTGTACTTTGGCTGGTTATTGTGGAAGGGTAGCGGCCCCGGAAGTTGATTTGTTGGGTAGGTTGTATATTGGTATATCAAGTGCATCTGTTTGTGGGGTAGGTGATTTTGATGGGTGGTGGAAGGAAGGGTGGGGGGGAGAGTAAGGGTGGGGGGGAGGGTGGTGATCGACGGTGATGTGGAATGGAGACGGGGGAGGGGGTGGAATGGGGGGGTGGAGTGGGGGGGCGGAGTGGGTGCGGGGGTCGGGAGGGGCGAGATTGGAGGCTGTGAAGGGGAGGGGGGTGGGGGCGGGGGAGGGATCGGGCGGGCATGGGGAGATGGGAGGTTGGATTGAGGGGGGGGGGGGGGCGGGGAGGGGGGGTAGCGGTTAAAAAAACAAGTGGTCTCACAGGAGGGGGGGAGTAGAGGGGCGCGGAGAAGGGGAGTCTGGGGGGGGTGGTGGGGGGGGAGGGGCGGAGGAGTGGGGCGGAAGGGGGAGGCGGGCAGAGATGGGGTGGGTGGGGGATGAGGGGGGGGGGGGGTGGCAAGGGGGGCGGGGGGGGTTGGACGATGAAGCATGAGTAAGGGGGGATGGGAATGGGGAAGGGAGGGAGAGGGAGAGATGGGGGAGCGGGGGAAGAGGGGGATGGAGAGGGGAAGGGGGAGGGAAGGGTTGGGGGGCGGATGGGCGGGGGGAGGGGTGGGATGGAGGGTAAGCGGATGGGGTGTCGAAGGGGGGAGGGGGGATGGGGGATGTGGGGATGGATAGGGCATGGGTATGAAGAGCTGAGAGGAGGGGGCAATGGGGTCGACCGGGCGCGCACAGATGGCGAGGTGGGGATGAGGTGGGGGGGGGAGGATATGGGGGAAGGAGGCGGAGACTTGGGGTGGGGGTGGGGGGAGTGGGGGAAGAGGGGGAAGGGGCGGCTGCGAGGGTAGGGGAGGGGAGACGGGGGAGGGAGGGGCGGGATGGGAGGATGGATCTGGAATGGCGGGGGTGGTCATGGAGGAAGTGGGTGGAGGAGGGGGGAGCGGGGGTAGGAATGGGAGGGGATGGACGATGGGGGGGGAAGTACGAGGGATGGGGGGGGGAGGAAAAAGTGGCTAGGGGGGATGGGGGGGGGGATGGTGGGCTAGTGATGGGGGCTGAGTAGGGCTGGGGGGGGCCGGGGGAGTAGGGAGCGGAGGCGAGAAAGGGGGGGGGGTCGGCAGGGGGGGAGTGGGGGGATGGGAGGGGATGGGGTGGATGGTGGGGGCAGTGGTCTCACAAATACAGGTGATCTTCTATAACAGTGGTCTCACAATACAGGTGATCTTCTATAACAGTGGTCTCACAATACAGGTGATCTTCTATAACAGTGGTCTCACAATACAGGTGATCTTCTATAACAGTGGTCTCACAATACAGGTGATCTTCTATAACAGTGGTCTCACAATACAGGTGATCTTCTATAACAGTGGTCTCACAATACAGGTGATCTTCTATAACAGTGGTCTCACAAGACAAATTTCATTGTATTTAAAGTATAATAATTAATTACTGGGCTTTTTTCCCCTCCAAATTTATTGCCAAAGTTGGGTTATATTCCAAATAGCAAAACATACCTTTCCTCCTAACATTTTTTCTCATTTTTATGCTGATATTTTCAATCATGTTTTTCTAGAAGTTGAAATACAGCTACCTAACAATAATAATAAAAAAAAACAAGTAGCAATATAAATGAAATAAAAAAAAAGATAAGAGACAATTGTAAATATTGTTATCTTAGGTCCTGCATTATAGACCTAGAGACATATATGTGAAAAATTCCCAATTTTGTGCCAAAATGCCACCAAATTCCCAATTCCAGCACCATGAGTCATATTCCGAAATAGGTTAAAAAAAAAAAAAAAAAAAACCCTCATTACATGTAGATCTACTTGATTTTCCAATTTCAGGAAAAATTAGTCCTTTACTCCGTCCCCTTAATAATATTATTTTGTGATTTATAAATATTACAAACAAGATCAATTGACATAATTGGTCAGGTTCGTGTTCACTTCCTCATTTACAATAAATTTCCTGTATTCTTTGAAATAGATCATCAAATGACATTTATCAAGTTACATAAACTTATGTCAATTTCATGAGTTAAAAAAGAGTATTCTGCATATAAATAAAAGTCACAACAATTTCCTCTCTAAGCCTAAATATACATAGTAACTACATAGATTTATGCTTAGAATTAGTATTGTTGCTGTCAAGTACTCACTTATGTGACGGAATCTCGTTAGCAAAATATTTCATAGCTTATGCAAATTTACCAAATAAGGTATAAATTTTCATTACAAAAGCTCTGAAGCCTTTTATACTCTCAATGCTCTTCTCTTACTTGTTTGATATCAATTGTATCTGTTCAAATTTCATTATTTTGAGACAACATTTATTCAACCAATTCTAGATTAAATGTCAGCTCTTATAACTTAGATCAAGACACAAAAGCATTTAAAAGTTGATTTTTTTCAAGAATATATATCAAAGAATCCTTTTAACTTGGTCTCTTTAACCAATCAGACTTCAAGATTTTCAAAATAAGTTGAAGTAAAATTTACAAACATGAGAAATACTTGTTTTATGATTGAGATCAAGTTGTATAAATGTACAGTCTAAAATGTTTTGTTTGTTTGATTGCTATTTTACAATGCATAAGGAAGAATTACTACCATTGTATAATATTATAAGCCTGATCTGGTTTTGAACCTGAAACAACCATCATGCAAGTACAAGTGCTCTGATGTAAGACCATTGTGTGCAGTATCAGTCCAGCATGAAAATGATTGTATAATGATTTGCAGTTGGAATGATTCAATCACCAAGTTTCAAAATCTGGACACTTACTCCCTATCCCCCAATTGAATACACCCTATCCCCCGTGAATATCAAGTTATCTAATACGAACATTATTGTATAATCATTGGCAAGGGGGATGATTCAGTCACAAAGTTACAAAATCTAGATTCCTACAACAACAACCCCCCCTCATATCAAGTCCTATAAGATGAACATTACTGTATAATCATTGGCAGTGAGAATGCATCAGTTAACTCATCAATCCCTGGAAAAAAATGGACTCTTCTGTAAATAAATGATTTAGACCAGTCCAAATGTGTATTATGGGGTAAATGGGCTAAATAATTTCAAATGTTGGACTAGCTCTTACACTCCGGGCATGCAAATCAAGATATCATTGGCAGTAGGTATGATTCTAAAATCAAAAAGTTTGTAAGTAGTCTTGAGTCTGACAATACATGTACATGTATATTTGTAAAACATTATCTTACACTGATCAACAAAATGTATCAATAATATAGTGGCCTTTACATTTAGACCTTTATGTTTTTTTGTTATGTATGTCTAAACTAGTTCCTTCTCATCATTACTCCTTTTGGATTAAGTACATGTAGGTTAAAACTCATCAGGCAGTAGTTTGCTATCATATCTTGTTTCTATATTTGAAATGGATACCGATATGTAAAAACAAAGTTCTTTGGCTGAAACACTAATGAAGCTGCATCAACGGGGTTGATCTTTTGCTGAGATTAAATTTTTCAGATGTAGCAGATAGTTGATCAATTTACATTTTTATTTTTATTTTCTGTTAAGATTTTTAAAGTTCAAAAGGAAATAGAATGCAAATTGTTTTATAATCCATATCATGTATGATCTGTTACAATAATAATGATAGATAAATAAATGTATAAATAGATAAATGAATGAAAATAGAAATATTGAACTTGGAGTTTTCAATGATTTTAATCACTTTGTACCTGTGTGCACAAGTGCCTATTTCTATGAAAATTCTCACGGTTACAAATTGTACCTGTTGTTGTTGTATTGTTGCTTAACGTTCCACTCAAGAAATTTTCACTCATATGGAGACATCTCCAAATGCCAGTCAGCTGCCTCCGCCAAGGCTCAAACCCGCGACCCTCCGGTTGTGAATTGAGAACTCTACTGCAGAGCCACGATGGCTTTCATTTTGACCTGTACTAAGGATGGACACCAATGTAGTGAGAGTTCATGGCACAGGATCTAGGTTTTAAGTTTCATCTGATGACGAACGATTTTCATTTACTCCATGCACTTGACTAAGGAACAATCATTACTATTTTTGAAAGTTTTCAGTATAACCCAGCACAGTGTACCATGAATTGAACCCAGGATCCTTTTCTTGTGAGTCAATTGATCTACCACTAGACCACCTTGTATGATAATTTCTTTTTTGAGGGACATTCGTAACCCCTAAAGACACATTTGGACTGGTCCAAGTCATCGATTTATAGAAGAGTCCAATGTTTTTCAGGGGTCATTTCATTAATACATGAAACTTACTTTCCATTTTAGTGTCAGTCACTCTCTCTGTCTACAAGAATAAGACATTATTTAAAACATTGAGAACATGATTTATAACTAATCAAAGTGAATTAAATTACTTAAACAATTAATGAGCAATAAGAGATAACATTTAGATATATATACATAACATTGTATTAGCCTGTCTACATATTTTGATGCACTGCAGTTTAAATCTGTTAGCTTGCCTACATATTCCTGATTTTGTGATGTGCTGCAGTTTAAATACCAGTATATGTTGTTTGTTAACAACCAGTTACACATGTTAACAAAACATGGAAGGAAACTGTTCCGATTATAAAATTTAACCTTATGTTTCTGGAGAGCTTTTTATCACCCCTGATTTCCTGGGGCTTTAAACATTGGAAAGCTCTTTATCGATAATATGCAAACAAGAAAAGCTGTTTTAGGGTCATGTATCTATTTGTAGAGTTGAAATATCTGTGGGTTATCTTCACCTGAGCTAAAATGAAAATTCTCTTGCTGATTTTACTTCTAACTTTCTATCTATGTCTAAATATCTATCCAGATGTTGCTACAAGTATATATATTTGTTTGTTTTGGTTCTATTTGCCAGAAATTTCACCTCTGGTAATTGCTAATTATACAAAGAAAGATATATGCTTTACAGAGATTTTCCTTGGCCTGTTTGTGTATCTGGTTACACAATCCATTCCCAAAGAAAAATGGCTTGCATTTCCCCCAAAAATAAGCAAAAGAAAAAAAACAAATTTGGAGTTTCAAAATAAATAATGAAGTATTTTCAAGCAAATGTTTCAAATGATTTTTTTTTGTTTTAGTTAAAATGTATATTTTCCCAAATTGTTTAGTATTAATTAAGTAGGTAGAAAAATCGCTTGAATTCAATGAAAATTTCAAAAAAAATAATTACACCTTTAAGTTCAATAGGTAACCTTATTTGATATATGCAAATTTTTCTTTCTTTAATTTTCTTTCTTTGTTACCTAATTTGTTGTGTGTTGTCTTAGTGTTTTTTCGCCACTCAACATTTTTTCAGTTAAATGGTGGCAGCCAGTTTTTAATGGTAGAGGAGTGAACCTGGTTACTAAATACTTAGGGGAGAGATCACAGGCCTTCTGCAAGTAAACTGTCAAACTTTTTCACAAAGTCAGCTTAGCTTCCAACTGACCTATCGCCAAATGCCCAACACGGCACCGTTTGACAAACATTTTCATTATGACATCACAATCAAATGGCCTGTCAAGCATATGTGTGATTATGACATCACAACCAAATGACATCAAAAACGCATAAGGAAGAGCCATGTGTCAGACATTTGGGCTCAGACCCATGCTGATTAGAGGTGAGAGATTACATGGTTAAAAGTGTGAAAGTCTAACCACTCAGCCACAGATGCCCCTACACACATATTTAACCCATTTACTCCTATAGATGCATTTGGACTGGTCTAAGTCATTGACTTACAGAAGAGTCCATTGTTTTTCAGGGGTGGTGGTGATGAATTAAATACTTTTAACTAGATGTACACACATATGTACATATATGCATATATATAAATCAATGATATATCAGACACATATGTATTAGTAAATTTAATCCTTTCACACCTAAGTTTTTTAAAAATGGTATGTTCTTTTCTTTTGTCTTTGACCGGTCTATTTTGATCTGTTACAGTGTTGAAAGGGTTGAGTGACCAATGATATTTAATCTTTTTTTTCTCATACACATGTGTTATATCATCTTCCTGACATTTAATTCCTAGGATGGAACCAAATCATAGTACCAAGATCATATGATATATAGAACCTCCTTAAAACTTTTTATTTACATTATAAATGACAAACACCATGTGTTGTGGGCTTTGAAGTGTAATATGTTATGTACATGTACATCTAAATTCATGAAACACTGAAAGAAATAACTGTAAATTGCATCTGAGATACCACATGTTGTATCTCTCTGATCATTCTCTAATATGTAGCATATAGACATCACAACAGTTTATCCTCCAAAACTGTGAAAATGACACGGTGCAAGCTGTCTTGAGAGAACATGGTCATGAAGGACCAAATCTCTTGGGAGATTGCATTCTGAAAACCATGCAGTTAAATGATCCTTCAAATAAAACCTCTTTTGAGAGACCACTTGTCATGGAAGACCACATTTCAGTGGCAGAAGGGATGCCTTTCAAGATAGGTTTCTCTGTATATGTTTGTGACATAAAACAGTCGGATACTTAAACAACAGACTGAAAACCTTTGTGTGCAACCACTCATTCTTACTTTGACGATTAACTTGACAGATAATTACATGTTAATGAATATATCAAGGTGAGATGTGAAGTGAAACATATTACCAGATGTAATTATTGTCTTTGAGAAAGAAAAAAAGAATAAAGACAGATGATTTTATTTAAACTTGCTTAGAATAAAGATCTTTTATCTATTCTCTATACGGTACATTTTGTTTTAAAATGGTCATTCAATAGATGGTACACTGTATGTTAATTAGGGTCAGCTGTGTACAAAAATGAAGATCTTACATTCTTGTAGCAGAGGCAAACCTTACAAATGGTACATATACCATGTGAACATATCACAGTAGAGGCAAACCTTACAAATGGTACACATACCATGTGAACATATCACAGTAGAGGCAAACCTTACAAATGGTACACATACCATGTGAACATATCACAGTAGAGGCAAACCTTACAAATGGTACATAGACCATGTGAACATATCACAGTAGAGGCAAACCTTACAAATGGTACATAAACCATTTGAATATATCAAAGTAGAGGCAAACCTTACAAATGGTACATAGACCATGTGAACATATCACAGTAGAGGCAAACCTTACAAATGGTACATAGACCATGTGAACATATCACAGTAGAGGCAAACCTTACAAATGGTACATAGACCATGTGAACATATCACAGTAGAGGCAAACCTTACAAATGGTACACATACCATGTGAACATATCACAGTAGAGGCAAACCTTACAAATGGTACACATACCATGTGAACATATCACAGTAGAGGCAAACCTTACAAATGGTACACATACCATGTGAACATATCACAGTAGAGGCAAACCTTACAAATGGTACATAGACCATGTGAACATATCACAGTAGTGGTAAACCTTACAAATGGTACATAGACCATGTGAACATATCACAGTAGAGGCAAACCTTACAAATGGTACATATACCATGTGAACATATCACAGTAGAGGCAAACCTTACAAATGGTACATAGACCATGTGAACATATCACAGTAGAGGCAAACCTTACAAATGGTACATAGACCATTGTGAACATATCACAGTAGAGGCAAACCTTACAAATGGTACATAGACCATGTGAACATATCACAGTAGAGGCAAAACCTTACAAATGGTACATAGACCATGTGAACATATCACAGTAGAGGCAAACCTTACAAATGGTACATAGACCATGTGAACATATCACAGTAGAGGCAAACCTTACAAATGGTACATAGACCATGTGAACATATCACAGTAGAGGCAAACCTTACAAATGGTACATAGACCATGTGAACATATCACAGTAGAGGCAAACCCAAATGTACAATTCAAATATAAATACCATACATACGTTTAAAATTCAACTACTGGAGTTACACATGTAAATGTTATACATATGTGTATAATTCAAATACATGTACTTGAGTGTAAATGTAAAAAGTGTAAATGCTGGTTTATAAATGTCATACAGTTGTGTAGAATTTAAGTACTCAAGTATAAATACCATACAGTTGTGTAGAATTCAAGTACTCAAGTATAAATATCATACAGTTGTGTAGAATTTAAGTACTCAAGTTTAAATGCCATAAATTTGCATAGAATTCAAACACATAAAAAGTATAAATGCCTGATATACATGTAAAACTCAAATACTTGAGTATAAATGCCATACATATATGTAAGACTCAAATACTTGAGTATAAATGCCATACATTTGCATAGAATTCAAACACTTAAGTATAAATGTCTTACATATATGTAAGACTCAAATACTTGAGTATAAATGCCATACATATGTGTTCAACTCAAATACTTGAGTATAAATGCCATACATTTGCATAGAATTCAAACACTTAAGTATAAATGTCTTACATATATGTAAGACTCAAATACTTGAGCATAAATGCCATACATATGTGTTCAACTCAAATACTTGAGTATAAATGCCATACATTTGCATAGAATTCAAACACTTAAGTATAAATGTCTTACATATATGTAAGACTCAAATACTTGAGTATAAATGCCATACATTTGCATAGAATTCAAACACTTAAGTATAAATGTTTTACATATATGTAAGACTCAAATACTTGAGTATAAATGCCATACAATTGCATAGAATTCAAACACTTAAGTATAAATGTCTTACATATATGTAAGACTCAAATACTTGAGTATAAATGCCATACAATTGCATAGAATTCAAACACTTAAATATAAATGTCTTACATATATGTAAAACTCAAAAACTTAAGTATAAATGTCTTACATATATGTAAAACTCAAACACTTAAGTATAAATGTCTTACATATATGTAAAACTCAAACACTTAAGTATAAATGTCTTACATATATGTAAAACTCAAACACTTAAGTATAAATGTCATACATATATGTAAAACTCAAACACTTAAGTATAAATGTCTTACATATATGTAAGTCATAAACAGACTCAATGTTAATGTCATCGCTACATTATATATAAACAGCTTTAGTATAACTGTCATTTGTACATGTTATTTAGACAAGAAAAACATAAACGTCCACACATGTACGTGCAATATAAACATCAAATGCTATATTTATCATTTCCCAAAAACAAGGGCTCGTAATTTAGAAATAGGTTCTTATGAAATGAATGTGAATGTAATGACGAAGTTTTGAAATTGTACATTATACAAGTAAATTATTTATGGAATTTTGTAAAACCTGTATGTTTATGTAAAATGACAGGCCATATGGTTTGATGACTCAAACAAAACATACATATTAAAGGGGATTAAACAAGAGACTTCCCTGTGTATTTAAAAAAGAGAAGTTCAATGTCATATATATTAACAGGGATTTTCCTAGGCCATTTTGGGGTCTTAGTAATACAGGACACATTCCCAAAGCAAAAATGGCTTATTTTCCCCCAAAAATATGAAAAAATTCCCCAATTTGGAATTTCAAAATATACAATAAAGTATTCTAAAGTAAATGTCTCAAATAAAGTTTTTCTGTTTTAGTTAAAATGTCCTATACTTTCAATTCCCATTTTTTTTTTTCAGACCCTAAACCCAGAATTTAGGAGATAGGAAAATTCCTGATTAAAAGAAAATCAAAGAAATTGACAAACACAAACACACATTTTGTGCAAAACAAGGATTTTTGTTAACTAAATAAACATGTCTACATGTATATAGATCTAATGCAATTATTCACAGGAAATAAAAAACATGTGTCGATGAAACTGCTATAAAGGGTCCTGGAAGGTATCTTATATCATAGTTTGTTGTTATAAATATCTATGTTTCTTTGGTATAAATTTGCTGTCTAGAAAGAAAAAAATCAGATCAGAACAGGAATTTCTTTGAATATGAAAAGTTTTTATTGAGAGAAATCATATTGTAATCAAAGATGCTTCTTGGTGAATATACATACAGTGTAGATTGTATTTGCTTTGCAGAATACAAATGATTGTCTGTTCTATGTGTATATAAATGATTGTGTCAAAGAATGAAATCAGATGTCCATGCATATCTGATTTGAATTTCTGAAACTGACATTGCTCAGAAAATCATTTTTTTCAAGTTTGAGATCTGTAAATAAAAATAAGAGATGTATATCTTTAGTCATCAGTGTTGACAGGAAGTTAAAAGTAATGTATACATGTACAGTGAAACTTGTATATAAAGACTCCCTAAGGGACACAACAGAACTAGTCTTTATAGGTGGTCCTTATATAGACAGGTTAATTTGTACACAAATAGTAATATTGGGGACAGCAAAAGTCAGTCTCTGTAACCAAGGGGGGCTTTATACACAGGTGGTCGCTAGGCAGGTTTTACTGTATCATATGCATTCTTGCACCTCCGTGGGCCGAGTAGTTAGAACACGATGCATCTTAAACCATAAAGTATTTTACCTCTTATCAGCCCAGGTTTGAGCTCCCCAAGATCTGGAACAAATTTATTTTACCAGTTTACTTGCAGAAGGCCAGTGGTCTCTTCCCTGATGCATTGTAATTGAGTTCTCTTCACCATTAAAAACTAGACAGTATCAAAAAAACTGAAAATAGTTTATTGTGGCATAAAACATAAAAAATATGAATTACTCTGTGACACCTGATCTCATCTCTGTGTTTGTCCAATACTCACAGTTTGTACATTGCCAATGCACTTTTTTAAAGTTAATATTTAATAAACAGTGCTTAACCCATTTACCCCTAAAGAAACATATGGACTGGTCTAAGTCATTGATTTACAGAAGAGTTCATTGTTTTTTCAGGGGTTGGTGATTTAAGTAATTATGAAAAGTATTGCTTATCTGAAGACAACTTCAGTGAGATAAATCATGTACATACAATATTGAATACTCTACTGATGGTATACCCCATTCTTTTTTTATGCGAAAGTCATTAATTTAACCCAATATTTTTATGCGAATGATTTAAAATCTAAAGTTTTTCAACCCTATTAAGAAAAATCTAGTGAAAATAATAAGACAAACGTTCAGCAAATACAGTAGCTGTGAGCCATAAATGTCTTTGCAATAAAAACTAAAAACTACCACTATCATTGCAGAATATTCTTTTGAAAGCTGCAGGGTCCCAGACAACAAATTCAAATTTCTAAACATGTTTGTCAATAACTAAGAGATATGTAATCTCGTTGAAATACTGAATACTGATAATACCTTTCTGACTCATAAGAATGGGAGGTGAGAGTTTGGTCAGTGTCCTGTCCCCTCAAATCAGTGATAACCACACACAGCCATGAGGCTTACTCAAACTCTATAATGATTTCAGTTATCTAGATTATCTGTTTGAAAGTCAGGATTTTTTAGACTTCAGCATGTCTGCATACTTTATGTTGTCAAGATGATGTAGATAGGCTTGTGATATAGCTGTGACTCAGGTAAATACAAGACATTCATTATGACCCCATCTCTTTTGAAAATGTTAAATTTCTTTGCCATGTAAAGAAATGTTTGTGATAATTCCAGAAAAGATACAGAGGTAGAAATTGACAGGGTCAAGTAGTGCCTTTCAGTACATTCAATTTCAAGTCTTTTGACCTCTACAGCAATGCTATAGGAACTCATACTTTGAATCATCTGGCAGAAATATCTCTAGTTCCAGTCTAGAAATTTTTTCTTTTAAATCAGTGAAACCTCTCTTGAGCAACCACCCCATCTGCCACTGAAATGTGGTCTCTCAAGACAGGTGATCTCTCAAAAGAGGTTTTATTTAGATAATTAAGTAGGTTTTAAAATGTGGTCTTAAAAGACAGATGGTCTTAATCTGAGTGGTCTGGACTTCCAAGTCAGATTTCACTTTAATGATATTCAAGTCATGTACAGGTATTATTTTAAAAACATTTTGAGATCTTTTTTAACTGTTAAAATTGTATAAAATTTGGCAATTTACAAATTTAAAAGCATCAATGTCTTGAGTCATGTGAGAAACAGAAAACTTTTCTTACGATTTATATAAAAGAAAAAAAGGTTTCAGTTAGCTCAATGATAAAGTACACGACCCAGAGTTACCAAATTCTCTCGGTACTCAAAAATCAACTTTTGTTTTGTTACTTTGACCATATATACCTGGTAGTTATTAGTAAAACTTCGGAGTGTGACTGAATAGGAAATAAATTGGGTTTTTTTTTCACTCAAATCAAAAACATTGGGTCATATTTACCATAAGGTTTTTCAATTAGAATAACTCAAATTATGTTTTGATATACTGTATATATGTATAGAGTTTTCTCAAAATGAGTAATAATAAACATCCAGCTGGGGGTTGTTTAGTAGTTGACAAACTTTGAAACCAGCACATGTTTTGTTTGATATTGTTGCATGTTTGTAATTTTGCATATTTCTAATTATTCTGAAAAATTTATTTACTAGTAGTTTATGCACCAATGTCAAACCCAAACCTTTCAGATATATATCAGGAGAAATGATTAAGCTATAATAACCTTGAGCAGATGTGCTTACACCTACATATATGCTAAAATGCAAAATCTATATAATTTTTGTGTACTCTATTTTGATATTGAGAGATTTTCAAAATAAGTCATATTTTACTCCAGATTTTGCTACAGTACAGGTGTTGCAGTATTTAAAAGGGGGAAAAAGTTCAGCATTTTATCAGAAGAATCATGTTAAAATACATGTAGTGCTGCCCATCCTGTTTGTAAGGTGCTAACTTCTAGCGTGCCACAAATGAGCCAATATCTAAGATAGACTTGAAATTTGAGACAATTAATAAACCTAAGATATGGCTGAAACTGCACCTGTGGGGGAACATGTTGTGATTCAGTGCCATTCATTTACCTAAATTTATCAGTTCCTCAACAAAATATTTTATGTAATAATTCCCCAGATATTTCAGGAGATAGTCATCATAAACACTTGATTTGTAGCTGCTACTGGTGCATATATATTTGGTGGTTATGAAACAGGAGCCTCTGTGGCCGAATGGTTAGAGCATCACGCTTTGAGCCATGCTCACTTCTGATCAGCAGAAATTCAAGCCCCTCTGGAATCCAAGCTGATTTTTGTTGCCAGTATACTTGGGGAAGGCTGGTGGTCTCTCCTTGAATACATTGTATCCAGGTTATCTTCTCCACCATTAAAAACTGGCCACCACCATATATCTGAAAAATTGTTGAGTGTGGCATTAGACAAAATTTAAAAAACATTACATATATTGTATTAGTGGCATTAGTTACCAACACAACCAGATAATTTGTATTAGTGGCACTAGTTATAAACACAACCAGATACATTGTATTAGTGGCACTAGTTGCCAACACAACCAGATAATTTGTATTAGTGGCACTAGTTATAAACACAACCAGATACATTGTATTAGTGGCACTAGTTGCCAACACAACCAGATAATTTGTATTAGTGGCACTAGTTATAAACACAACCAGATACATTGTATTAGTGGCACTAGTTGCCAACACAACCAGATACATTGTATTAGTGGCACTAGTTGCCAACACAACCAGATACATTGTATTAGTGGCACTAGTTATAAACACAACCAGATACATTGTATTAGTGGCACTAGTTGCCAACACAACCAGATACATTGTATTAGTGGCACTAGTTACTAACACAGCCAGATAATTTGTAATAGTGGCACTAATTACCAACACAACAAAATACATTGTATTATTAGCACTAATTACCAACACAACCAGATAATTTGTAATAGTGGCACTAGTTACCATCACAACCAGATACTTTGTATTAGTGGCACTAGTTACCAACACAACCAGATACATTGTATTAGTGGCACTAGTTACCAACACAACCAGATACATTGTATTAGTGGCACTAGTTACCAACACAACCAGATACATTGTATTATTGGCACTAGTTACCAACACAACCAGATACTTTGTATTAGTGACTCTTTATTTATATTTATTAATGGCTGTGAATTAAGTTTCCAATACAACCAGATATCAATGGCTCTGAATTAAGTTTCCAATACAACCAGTTATCAGTGGCAATCAAGTTACTAATATACAGTATACTAATAAAGCCATTTATCTTGTTGACACCTGTTGGGGTTCCATTGCAATGGATAATTAGTGACATGCCATTAAATTGTCAATACAACCACATACTGGTTGCACATCACTTATGTTTAACAATTTACATTGGTGCTGTATACTATGCCATGCTCAACAATTTTTTGCCCTGCATTGTACACAGTACAGACTACTGGCCTTTCTACAGACTACTGGCCTTTCACATTTCAACTGACCTTTCTACAGACTACTGGCCTTTCTACAGACTACTGGCCTTTCTACAGACTACTGGCCTTTCACATTTCAACTGACCGTTCTACAGACTACTGGCCTTTCTACAGACTACTGGCCTTTCTACAGACTACTGGCCTTTCTACAGACTACTGGCCTTTCACATTTCAACTGACCGTTCTACAGACTACTGGCCTTTCTACAGACTACTGGCCTTTCTACAGACTACTGACCTTTCTACAGACTACTGGCCTTTCTACAGACTACTGGCCTTTCTACAGACTACTGGCCTTTCACATTTCAACTGACCTTTCTACAGACTACTGGCCTTTCACATTTCAACTGACCATTCTACAGACTACTGACCTTTCTACAGACTACTGGCCTTTCTACAGACTACTGGCCTTTCTACAGACTACTGGCCTTTCACATTTCAACTGACCTTTCTACAGACTACTGGCCTTTCTACAGACTACTGGCCTTTCTACAGACTACTGGCCTTTCTACAGACTACTGGCCTTTCTACAGACTATTGGCCTTTCTACAGGCTACTGGCCTTTCACATTTCAACTGACCTTTCTATAGACTACTGGCCTTTCTACAGACTACTGGCCTTTCTATAGACTACTGGCCTTTCTACAGACTACTGGCCTTTCACATTTCAACTGACCTTTCTACAGACTACTGACCTTTCTACAGACTACTGACCTTTCTACAGGCTACTGGCCTTTCTACAGACTACTGGCTTTTCTACAGACTACTGGCCTTTCTACAGACTACTGGCCTTTCACATTTCAACTGACAAACTTTCTCACATAATCAGCTTAGATTCCAGTGATGCTGGGATCAACATTTTACAGAGATGAGAGACTGTTTACTTTAAAGTGCAAAGCTCTAAATTCAAACTACTTGACCATAATGGTTCCCATATGAACATATAAATATTCTATAATAATTGACAAAGGCAAGAAACAAACAAAAAGATTTTTGTTTTAAAATTTGGATTGCTTCAGATATGTAATTGCATCATAGTACATGTCTGTGTGCATGTTTCAAATAAAACAAATATAGATAAAGATATCAACTTTCTCCCATGACTTACAGGGGCCAGGTGGAAAGTAAAAAATGAATGTGTACAGCTGTTTTTTGCTTTATTAGATAGCTGAAATGTTAATTCAATTCTAAATTTGATAGATCTGAAATTACTTCATACTCCATATCAGCCAGGATCATTCTAATGAGTAGTTGAGTACAGTGTCCACATTATATGTGTTTGATAAATACCAAGATGGCAAATGATGTTAATTGACATCAGAGCTGAATGGTTCTGTTTTGTGAACAGCCATCATATGCTTGTCTGCATGGTAAAGATATTTTATATTTCCCCTACAGAAGCAGGACTGTTTAAGGACATGTGTAAGCATTTAAGTAGATCATGGTGAACTAGTGACACAAGTGCTCCAGATTTTGTTTTTCTAGATTCTTCATGTCACACTCAACAATTTTCAGTTACATGGCAGGCCTTTTCCTATAGTTTTCATGGGGCCAAAATTCGGCCCCATTCCCAATGCAAAATGCATGTGTTTATCCCCATTGGATGAAAAGAATCGACACAGCCAGGATTTGTAGAATATATGAAGAAATATATTGTTTATGTTGTCTGATGTAGGTGTTTGTTTTCTGCTACAGTAAATAACTAAAATGGCACAGGACCATGCTAAGATTGCACTGATAAAAAGATCTGACATTGAGCTTTCTTTGTTACATTGTTGCTAGGGCTCTTTGACCTACCTACATCTAATTCATCATAACGTTTTACTGGTTGTGTCAAATGTAATATAGAGGGATATATATCAAGTAGCTTTGCTGTTGATATTCATGTAGGACCTACTTTTTTGTATTTGCATTCACAAGAATAACTCATCAACCCCTGAAAAATAATGGACTCTTCTATAATCAATGACTTAGATTAGTCCAAATGCATGTTCAGGGGTGAATGAGTTAAAGGTCACTTGATTTTACTCTTTTTATACTGTACTATTTTTGTATCATGAAATTTGAATTAACAGCCAAAAATGTAGGTTTATATCACCTATCCCTAGTCTAATTGATAAGTGTTATTTTTTATATGGAAAGGGCATAATCTTTCATCAACCAGTCTGACAGTCCAGCAAGTTTTTTGGTTTTTGGATATTTGTCAAAAAAGAACTGCTAACTAGGGGTGTATAAAAAATAGAAATATTACATCTTTGACCTACTAAACTCTTCAAGTGAGATCTTATTTGGACACGACTTTTTTTATAACTTGTCCCATCACCGCACAACATACAGTATATCTTGTTACAATAAATTATCTGGCTGTCACTATATCACTGAAAAATTGTTGAGTGTGGCATAAAACACCATTCAAACAAACAAAAAATAAATGAACACAAACCTCACTATGATTTATAATGATGTATACATAATTAGGCACTGTAAATTCAATATGGTAGACTTGTATTACCAGAAGTAAAAATAATATTTACTTTGGCCAATATCATGTATTTGTTCTAGTCATTCATTTTTTTACAGTAAGGATATAAATTTATCATAAAAACCAATATTTCCCCACCAACAAGGAGGCATTCAGTGTTGCACATGGCCATTTGTGAATTTCACTTTATGATCCATATATTTATCTTGAAATTTATCAAATGCTGTACTTAAGATTCGGACTGCCCAAACATTTTTATTGTTATGAAAGTACCTTGAGAATGTTTGTCTAGACCAATGAGTGACAGTTTTATATTCTGATACACTAATGTTGGGAATTACTGCGGGGCTAAAAGGTTTGTACAAAAATAAGTTCAGGACCACACTCTTAGACATATATCTTCCATAAAATACTTATTTACCTCAACATTGACCTTTGTAATTTTGAACACTTTAGTGGATATACACTGCCAGTAGTTACTGATATCTCTGTGTCATAAGTTGTACAAGTCTTCAACCCACTGAACCCAGGCTGACCACCCCCTTCTGTCTTAACTAGGCCATCCTTGATAATTCCTCTCTGTGCTCCACTCCAACCTTGATCTCTCTCTCTCTCTCTCTTTTTCTCTCTCTCTCTCTCTCTCTCTCTCTCTCTCTCTCTCTCTCTCTCTCTCTCTCTCTCTCTCTCTCTCTCTCTCTCTCTCTCAATTGATTTTGTTATCAAATGGTATTTTACTCCACATTTAACAGTTTCTCAGTTTTATGGTGGGGGTCAGTTTTTAATGCCGGAAGGATGACCTGGTCATTAAATGTGTCCTTAAAAAAGACTAAAATTCCTCAAAGTCAGATTAGGTTCCAGTGGGATTCAAACATGCAATGACTAGAGGCAAAAGACTTAACTCATTCACCACTAAAGACACATTTGGACTGGTCTAAGTTATTGATTTGCAGAAGAGTCCATTGTTTTTGTAGGAGTTAATGGGTTAATGCATGATGCACAGACAACTCACCTATGGAGGTCCCATTATAAATGAAAAACATTGAAACTTGTATTTAAAGACCCTATTGGGAAAACCAGTCTTTATAGGAAGGTGGTCTTTATGAAGAGGTTGGTTTGTTCACAAATGGTTCTGTTGGAGTGAGAGCAAAAAAATGGTCTTTGTGATCAGGTGGTTTTTATACCCAGCTGGTCACTAAAGCAGGTTTTACAATATTGAAATTTTATAACCATTATAAGAAACAGTTTGGAATGTTAGTTCCCTGTGTAAGTTGGGGTCAGTGTAACAGTAGTTTTCAATCTGGTTTTATTGTTTGAATTTTTGTTGAATTGTGAAGCCTGAATGAAATCTACAGATTCTTGTAATCTCTGTCCCTGACTTACAACTTTGATGGGAAAAATGAATAGAGTAATAGAAATCAAGATATTGTATGTTACATGAAAAATTAATACTCCCCCCTAAAAAAAAAAGAAAAACAACAACAAAACAAAAAACAATAGGAATTTTTCCAAACTGAACTCTATCTTGTAGCCATTTTTCTTGAAATCTGTTTAAAAGATAAGAGTCGTGCTTACATGGTAAGTTAGTGTTTTACACTGGTCTGACAAGGTCAATGACAATCAGAGTGATAGCAGATGTACCCTCTGTCATACCATTCCCCAGTAACTCTATACTTTATGACTACTTTGCACTTTATCACAAAACCAAGGCGAAAGTTGACATAGTGTGCACTTCAAACTGTTGCTAAGAGATCTCATATTAGGGTAACTTTAAGTAGATTCTAAACACTGGAACTGTTTCCGGACATGACTGTAGAATATTATATTCCTGACACTTATCTTTAAAGCCCAGGCAGACATCTTGTTACTGCTATCATTTGTCCAATTTACTTTTAATCTTCTTCCCTTAGATGTATTTTTGAGAGCCTTAGTAGTTCTAAAGGTGATTTATATCCTAATGTTTTCAATCAGTTTAATGTAAAATATATGGGAAAACTATATTTAGACTTTAAGGTTAGTAATCTAACCTCATCTGAACAGGTTGAGGTATTTCTTTGCTAGTGTGTTAGGGGCAGCAGTAAAGGTACAGTGAAAAGTTGATTAAAACTATAAATTGGAATCTATGCAAGTATGACCAAGATAAAATGAGAGAGAGAGAGAGAGAGAGAGAGAGAGAGAGAGAGAGAGAGAGATAAAAATAGTATCAATATGTTATACAGAAAAGCATATCATTCAACTCCAAATCTCTGTGGTTACACACCTAAAGTGCATTATTCATATCTCAAACAAACTGAATAGACATTTTTTCATCATATGACAAGTGTAATAATTACCTATCTTGAGAATACATGTACATTTTTCATGCTTTGCTTACCATGATAAACCTACATGGTCCTTTTCCTTCTCTTATTTTTTTTTTGGGGGGGGGGGGGGGCATCAATAGTTAAGAAAAAATGTCAATGAGGTCATGTCAAACAACAAAATGACTGACAAAAAGGCATAAACATGAGGGCTTAAGGAGGGATGGGGGAATTAGAGGATTCCTGTTAGGGGCAGAGGCAAATGTCTTGGACAAAGATTTGATGATCAATAAGTCAATTTCAGTATATACTGGTCAGCATCCATTTTTCACCAAGTACCAATTCTCACCAACTGTTTTTAACTGACATGGAACGTGCAAACACATGCATACTTTCACTGATTTCTTGTGTTTCCAGGACAAGACACTATTTTGATTGCCAAATGAAAAGGAAAATTAATTTCTCTTAGAAACAAGAAAATATCAGGTAAAATAAAATGAGTAGGTGAGAATTGGTACCGTACTTTGTGAGAATTGGTGCTTGGTTAGAATTGGTGGTTTAACAGTATAAAACAATAATCCTTTACATAAAACCTCTTTTGTGAGAGACCACCTGTCTTGAGAGGCCACATTTCAGTGGCAGATGGGGTGGTCTCTCAAGACAGGTTCCACTGTATTATATAGAGGCCACATTTCAGTGGCAGATGGGGTGGTCTCTCAAGACAGGTTCCACTGTATTATATAGAGGCCACATTTCAGTGGCAGATGGGGTGGTCTCTCAAGACAGGTTCCACTGTATTATATAGAGGCCACATTTCAGTGGCAGATGGGGTGGTCTCTCAAGACAGGTTCCACTGTATTATATAGAGGCCACATTTCAGTGGCAGATGGGGTGGTCTCTCAAGACATGTTCCACTGTATTATATAGAGGCCACATTTCAGTGGCAGATGGGGTGGTCTCTCAAGACAGGTTTCCACTGTATTATATAGAGGCCACATTTCAGTGGCAGATGGGGTGGTCTCTCAAGACATGTTCCACTGTATTATATAGAGGCCACATTTCAGTGGCAGATGGGGTGGTCTCTCAAGACATGTTCCACTGTATTATATAGAGGCCACATTTCAGTGGCAGATGGGGTGGTCTCTCTCAAGACAGGTTCCACTGTATTATATAGAGGGCCACATTTCAGTGGCAGATGGGGTGGTCTCTCAAGACCGGGTTCCACTGTATTATATAGAGGCCACATTTCAGTGGCAGATGGGGTGGTCTCTCAAGACCGGTTCCACTGTATTATATAGATGCCACATTTCAGTGGCAGATGGGGTGGTCTCTCAAGACCGGTTCCACTGTATTATATAGAGGCCACATTTCAGTGGCAGATGGGGTGGTCTCTCAAGACAGGTTCCACTGTATTATATAGAGGCCACATTTCAGTGGCAGATGGGGTGGTCTCTCAAGACAGGTACCACTGTATTATATAGAGGCCACATTTCAGTGGCAGATGGGGTGGTCTCTCAAGACCGGTTCCACTGTATTATATAGAGGCCACATTTCAGTGGCAGATGGGGTGTGGTCTCTCAAGACAGGTTCCACTGTATTATATAGAGGCCACATTTCAGTGGCAGATGGGATGGTCTCTCAAGACAGGTTCCACTGTATTATATAGATGCCACATTTCAGTGGCAGATGGGGTGGTCTCTCAAGACAGGTTCCACTGTATTATATAGAGGCCACATTTCAGTGGCAGATGGGGTGGTCTCTCAAGACAGGTTCCACTGTATTATATAGAGGCCACATTTCAGTGGCAGATGGGGTGGTCTCTCAAGACAGGTTCCACTGTATTATATAGAGACCACATTTCAGTGGCAGATGGGGTGGTCTCTCAAGACAGGTTCCACTGTATTATATAGAGGCCACATTTCAGTGGCAGATGGGGTGGTCTCTCAAGACATGTTCCACTGTATTATATAGAGGCCACATTTCAGTGGCAGTGGGGTGGTCTCTCAAGACAGGTACCACTGTATTATATAGAGACCACATTTCAGTGGCAGATGGGGTGGTCTCTCAAGACAGGTAACCCACTGTATTATATAGAGGGCCACATTTCAGTGGCAGATGGGGTGGTCTCTCAAGACCAGTTCCACTGTATTATATAGAGGCCACATTTCAGTGGCAGATGGGTGGTCTCTCAAGACAGGTTCCACTGTATTATATAGAGGCCACATTTCAGTGGCAGATGGGATGGTCTCTCAAGACAGGTACCACTGTATTATATAGAGGCCACATTTCAGTGGCAGATGGGGTGGTCTCTCAAGACAGGTTCCACTGTATTATATAGAGGCCACATTTCAGTGGCAGATGGGGTGGTCTCTCAAGACAGGTTCCACTGTATTATATAGAGGCCACATTTCAGTGGCAGATGGGGTGGTCTCTCAAGACAGGTTCCACTGTATTATATAGAGACCACATTTCAGTGGCAGATGGGGTGGTCTCTCAAGACAGGTTCCACTGTATTATATAGAGGCCACATTTCAGTGGCAGATGGGGTGGTCTCTCAAGACCGGTTCCACTGTATTATATAGAGGCCACATTTCAGTGGCAGATGGGGTGGTCTCTCAAGACAGGTTCCACTGTATTATATAGAGGCCACATTTCAGTGGCAGATGGGGTGGTCTCTCAAGACAGTACCACTGTATTATATAGAGGCCACATTTTCAGTGGCAGATGGGGTGGTCTCTCAAGACAGGTTCCACTGTATTATATAGAGGCCACATTTCAGTGGCAGATGGGGTGGTCTCTCAAGACAGGTACCACTGTATTATATAGAGACCACATTTCAGTGGCAGATGGGGTGGTCTCTCAAGACAGGTACCACTGTATTATATAGAGGCCACATTTCAGTGGCAGATGGGGTGGTCTCTCAAGACAGGTACCACTGTATTATATAGAGGCCACATTTCAGTGGCAGATGGGGTGGTCTCTCAAGACAGGTACCACTGTATTATATAGAGGGCCACATTTCAGTGGCAGATGGGGTGGTCTCTCAAGACAGGTACCACTGTATTATATAGAGGCCACATTTCAGTGGCAGATGGGGTGGTCTCTCAAGACAGGTACCACTGTATTATATAGAGGCCACATTTCAGTGGCAGATGGGGTGGTCTCTCAAGACAGGTACCACTGTACTTTGTTATAAAACCAAATTCCAAGACAGAATCTCGTCTAGCAAGTATAATTACTGATTTACATACATGATGAGCCAACCTGACTCAGTCGGTAGCGCGCTCGACTCTTGATCATGAGGTCGTGAGTTCGAGTCCATCCTGTGGCAGGTTGGTTTCCTGTCCTTCAGATAAGACAGTAAACTATGTGACTTTAAAAGGAAGTTGTGATGATGAGTACATGGTACATGTGTATAATGTAATATGTTACGGTATGTGTATTATTATGTGTATCATTAGTATTGATATATAATGTTATGTGTCATAATATGTGTACATGTAGCTGTTATTTCATTATTATTATTTTTTTCTTTTCATTTTATTGATGTTTCTACAGGACACTCAATTGTTCATATATATATGGTGACAGCCAGTTTTAAGTCGTTAGTACATGTACCAGTGTGTATTTTATTGATAATTGTCACATGATGCAAAACCTAGGTACCGTATGTGTTATATTACATTCCCCTCCAAACACCATTGTCTGTGTTAATGTGTGAACCATATCATTGAGTTTTTATACAAAAATAGCATAACAACATGTTGAAATAATGTGATGTGCTAAGTACAATACTTAATGATGTACGCTAAAGATAACTTAATCATCGCTTAATGGTGTAATCCATATTACATAGATATTCTAAAAATATATAAAAAAAACACTTCCTAAATGAATGCATCAGTGATTAACAAGGAGTTGATGAATTGTCAGTTTTGTAATAAAAACTAGGGAAAAATGTAAAAATACTGTTAGAATCACACATAAAGGTAGATAAATGCCTGGCGTTCCGCCATGTAAACGTATTACCATTGTTTTACTGATGCAAAAAGTCTGGGTTGTCTTCTTACAAAGAATTGACATGTAAATTTGCAGAATACTCATGTATTAGAAAGAGCAACAATGAATGTTTCTAGTTTTATAATTACCAAATGACTGAAATAAATAACGACACCAACCATCCTTCAGTAAACAATGTACTTTACTTAACATCAATGATACCAAGGCTAGTCCATCTTTGTTTTTAGGGATCAATTTGTCATAATATACTTTCATGTTGACAGGTTTGACCTGCCATACTTTACCTGTCATTAATTTCTTCAGGTGTTAGATCACAGGGAGCCTGATCATTTCTTTTTAGCAGAAATTTGAAATCCTTTTTATGTATTTTGAAAGATAAATGAGGACATAAGATCAGTGGTAATTATTGGTCTTTTTTGTATTTTCTTAAATATTTTTTGTTAGTTTGTTGTTTGTTTTCAGACGACATACTACAGTCTTCAACATTATTATGTCCTTATGCAGTTTTGATATTATCAGGCCCTAAAGAGAGGGGCAGACAGACAGAGAGATAATGTGTGTGTGTGTGTATGTGTGAGAGAGAGACAGACAGACAGACAGATGACTTTCCTTTAGATTACACACCAATTATAACTTCATTTAATGAAGATAATAAACAAATACAATATATCATAAATTGTAAAATATAAACATTAAGATCAAATGTTTTCTTTCAAAATTTAAAGCCCCCCCCCCCAATAAGATGAAAAAGTAAAACGAGACAAAATGTAGTAAACAAAAGAGGACAAGAACATTACCTACCCGGTAAACTAAGTTACTTTAACCCATTTTCTAGCATATAACATTTAGTTTCTCATCATTAAGTTCCTCAATGATTTGATTTATGAAGGAAGTCTAAAATATGTTAACTTCCTCCAGATTTGCTATAAATAAATAAAATAATTTTATGTCCATGCAGTGTGACAGATTATAGTGTTCTCTTTGTTCCCTATGGGTCATTACAGCATCTTTCTCTGGTTTAAGTAGTACTGATGTTTCTGGTTAGATCAGTGCTGATGTTTCTGAAGTCTGGTTAGATCAGTGCTGATGTTTCTGAAGTCTGGTTAGATCAGTGCTGATGTTTCTGAACTCAGGTTAGAACAGTGCTGATGTTTCTGAACTCTGGTAGATCAGTGCTGATGTTTCTGAACTCTGGTTAGAACAATGCTGATGTTTCTGAACTCTGGTTAGAACAGTGCTGATGTTTCTGAACTCTGGTTAGAACTCTGGTGTTTCTGAACAGGTGCAGTGATGTGTTTCTGAACTCAGGTTAGAACAGTGCTGATGTTTCTGAACTCTGGTAGATCAGTGCTGATGTTTCTGAACTCTGGTTAGAACAATGCTGATGTTTCTGAACTCTGGTTAGAACAGTGCTGATGTTTCTGAACTCTGGTTAGAACAGTGCTGATGTTTCTGAACTCTTATTAGAACAGTGCTGATGTTTCTGAACTCTGGTTAGAACAGCGCTGATGTTTCTGAACTCTGGTTAGAACAGTGCTGATGTTCTGAACTCTGGTTAGCGCAAAAAATAAAGCATTTGTGCATAAACTCATTCACCCATAAGGACACATTTGAACTGGCCCATTGGTTTACAGAATAGTCCATTGTTTTTCAGGGGTTGATGAGTTAAAACTAGTATATATGCAAACTATTCCATGTTATCCTGTTGCAGTTACTTTTTAGGCAATATTGTGTTATTCAGACATGATTAGAGCTTATATAGGCTATTTTTTACTTTTATACTGTTATCTATTATTGTAACACTATATATATATATATATATATATATATCATTGTCATATTCATTCCAGAGTGTTAATGAAAATTCCCCTCCAAAAGCCCCTCCCCGCCAACAGTATACAGTAATAATTTTTATTAAAAAATATTATTGATCAGGCTTGAAACACATGTACCTAAATTTCCTCATAGAATGAAATGGAATACTGATGACAAATTCACCTAACTATGTGGGTTCAGTGTGTGAGTAATGAAAGTTAATGAGGTTAGATACAAAAACAGAACAAAGATAAGGAAGATGAAAGACTATAATAATAAAGTGAAACTTGTATAAGGACACAACAAAAACAGTATTTATAGGTAGGTGGTCTTTATATAGAGGTTGATTTGTACACAAATGGTACTATTGGTGACAACAAAAAATGGTCTTTGTCACTAGGTTGTCTTTATACACAGGTGGTCACTAAAGCATGTTTTACTGTACTCTATGTGATAATAATCAAAACATAATGACTTGGACACTAGTTATACCACTTTATGATATCCTCTCCCAGTCTCTTCCCACATACGTTCAAACTGAGCTTTCTCCTCCATCATTAGAAACTGACCACCACTTAACTGAAAAACTGTTGAGTGTGGCATAAACTATTATTGATAAAAAAAATCCTCTCCCAGATAAGAATGCTTTCTGTCTGTTTTTGATGTTTTGTTATGAAATTCATATTTTGTTATTTTTCACTCAGAGTGCTCTAATTTGGCATTTTTTGTAGTTGTGTGAAGAAAAAATGTTTTCATTCAGTCTTTGTGTTCAATGGGCACATATAATTAGCATCCTCTGTGTTATCAGTAGAACAACAAAATGATAACAAAAAAACTTATAAAAGATAAAAAAAATGATAAGAATTTAAAATGTTATTATCTTGTGATATACAAGCACAGATGTTCCCATCTGTTCAATTTTTTCAACCCAAATCTGCCAAATAAAAGGCAGATTTAATGTGAAAGTATGTTTGCTTCATCAAGATGCTATACTTACAGGAGTATGGTTGTTAGATGTACAACTTATTGTTAGTTATACGGTCATTAGATGTATCTCTTATTGTTAGATATGGTTGTTAGATGTACCTCTTATTGTTAGTTGTATGGTTGTTAGATGTACCTCATATTGTTAGATATGGATGTTAGATATACCTCTTATTGTTAAATATGGTTGTTAGATGTACCTCTTATTGTTAGTTGTATGGTTGTTAGATGTATCTCTTATTGTTAAATATGGTTGTTAGATGTACCTCTTATTGTTAGTTGTATGGTTGTTAGATGTACCTCATATTGTTAGATATCGTTGTTAGATGTACCTCTTATAATTAGTTATATGATTGTTAGATGTACCTCATATTGTTAGTTATATGGTTGTTAGATGTACCTCTTATTGTTAGTTATATGGTTGTTAGATGTACCTCTTATTGTTAGTTATATGGTTGTTAGATGTACCTCTTATTGTTAGTTATATGGTTGTTAGATGTACCTCTTATTGTTAGTTATATGGTTGTTAGATGTACATCTTGCTGTTAGTTATGCAGTCGTTAGATGCACCTCTTATTGTTAGTTATACAGTCATTAGATGTACTTCTTATTGTTATGTTCGTTAGATGCACCTCTTATTGTTAGTTATATGGTAGTTACATGTACCTCTTATTGTTAGTAATATGGTCATTAGGTTACCTCTTATTGTTAGTATATGGTCCTTAGATGGTACCTCTTATTGTTAGTATATGGCCGTTAGATTTGCCTCTTAGAAGGGGCTTACACAGCATGATTTGTTATACATGATTTGGTACAAATGATAAATAATGCCGTCCTACGAAACATGCATGACTGACAAGGGGAATAGAACTTGCTCTAATCTGGATAACTAAATCATGGGGTTTTAGCCAATCAGAGTAAAGATGACCAAGGTCAGTTATTAATACAACATCAGCAACAAAACCACATGGTAAATAAAACAAAGGAAATGTCAAAAAGAGGAATTATACTTGACAAAAAGTCAAATCCAATATCAAGAGGAAGATGCACTGTGGAACATCCAGAGTCCACAATACTTTAAAATAGATAAAAAGATGTGTCTTCCATCTAAATGGCAACAAGTTTCCCAACAAATCTCAGAAGTCATTCATAGTCATTCTGAGAAAGTTTTATTTTAAACATTGTTGGTCTCCTTTAAATCCAATAAGGAACCAATTTACTCCTTGGACTTTTTAGCTCACCTGAGCCAAAGGCTGGTTCTCAGGTGAGCGATTGAGGCCCTCTTAAGGCTCTTGTTTCTCTTATTCATTATATGAATTGCACTTGTAATTATTATAACACATACATGTAAGGGTACAACTATTTCTCTATTGTCCATAGCGAATAGGTACTTGGCAGAAAGGAAGGGTAATATTGAAGAAGTTGGTCATGATTTAGACATACTGTGTAAACAAGGAAGTCATGTCCAACAAAATCATGCATGATTTAATCATACATGATTTGAAAGGCTGTATAAACCCCCCTGTTTATTGTTAGTTATATGGTAGTTACATGTACCTCTTATTGTTAGTTATACAACGGCTGTTAGATGTACCTGTTATACTTGTGATATACAAACACAGATGTTTCCTTCTGTTTTTTCAACCCATATCTGCCAAATAAAAGGCCGGTTTGATGTGAAAGTATGTTTGTTTCATCAAGATGCTATACTTACAGGAGTATGGCCATTAGATATAGGCCTACCTCTTATTGTTAGTAATATGGTCATTAAATGTACCTAAATGTATTGTTCATTATAAGGTTGTTTGATATATACTTTTTATTTAAAATTTTGTTGTCACCTGTACGACAGTGTTAAGTTTTTGACACTTTGGTGCCCATTTTATTGTCAGCTGTTAATGTATTTGTTGTTTAGAAATACTACTTTACAGCACTCTCCTTTTACATACTTTTTGTTATCAGCAGTTCCCCTTATTGTGTACCTCTTGTCAGTAAACAGTTGTTTACCCCATTGATGTGCCCCATTGCATTCAGTTTTGTATGATTATCAATTTCTGCAACTGGTATATCAGAAGAAACATGAATCAAAACTGTGATCAATTTCGAGTCTATGCAGACAAGTGATTGATTGCTTGTCTACTGTATAAAGTTGAATCTGGTTTTCCAAAAATATCTGCTGCAAATCAAAATAGATGATTTTATATAAAAATTTTAAGATTATGATAAATAGATAAAACTATCAACAAAATTACAATTACAAATGACAAACAGGTGTAAATTACAAATGATATACAGGTGTAATAAATATTTATTTTAAACATGTGTAGATTATTAAAACCATATCACTAGTATAAAATGTTGAATGTTCAGATAATTATAAAAATTGTCATTTTTCAATTAAAGATTTATGTATTCCTACTTTTAAGCTTTATGATATTCCCAGTGCTCTGGGGTCAGATCATAGACAGTTGTCTTTATAGGACCAATTATATGTGAAATTTTCCAAACTTTTGTTAAAGAGAAAAGCCTAGGAGTAGTAAGCCTATGCCAGCTTCATACATATACTATAAGTCATGTGATTCCATCTTTCGTGATATAATTTACATGTGTAGGATTTTATGATGTTTCATACAACAATAATTAAAACTTTCATTACCTAACAAAGCATTACAAAGGCCCAATATATCTTATTGCTTTTGTACATTTTGACATTTACCTTAATTATGTATAAAATGTTCTATAGGAAATGTGCTGTGTCATTTCATAAGTCAGAAATAGTTTGTTACAGACATGAAGATTTTACAGATAAAAATCATAGTATCATAACACAGAGACTTGTGAAATATATATGAGGTGAAATGTGAAACCAAGATCAGCATGGAGGGCCTAAGATATTATACTCCAGCATCTTCTTGTATACATACAGTTTGGATTTAGTAAATTTGACATTTATCAGTAGATCAGATTCAGTTCATACTGAAATACTAGTGTATATTTGTACGATGATATGGATATAAGGATAGCATCTGTGTGAACACTACACTTGTATTGTTGATTTATAATAGATATATGCGAAAAGTTTAAACAAGCTGGACAGCTGTTTGTTATACTATATAGCAAGACAGTTGACATAAAGATAGATGTTAGTGGTGATAGAGACAGGTGACATACAGATAGATTTTGTTAGTTGTAATAGAAACAGTTGACATATATAGTTTGATGTTAGTTGTAATAGAGACAGTTGTCATACAGATATGTGTAAAAGAAACAGTTGGCATATAGAAAAATGTTAGTTGTAATAGAGAGAGTTGAAATACAGTTAGATGTTGTTAGTTGTAATAAAGACAGTTGACATACAGATAGTTGAATGTTTGCTAGTTGTGATAGAGACAGTTGACATACAGATAGATGTTGTTAGTTGTAATGGAGACAGTTGACATACAGATAGATGTTAGTTTTGATAGAGACAGTTGACATACAGATAGATGTTAGTTGTGATAGAGACAGTTGACATACAGATAGATGTTAGTTGTGATAGAGACAGTTGACATACAGATAGATGTTAGTTGTGATAGAGACAGTTGACATACAGATAGATGCTAGTTGTGATAGAGACAGTTGACATACAGGTAGATGCTAGTTGTGATAGAGACAGTTGACATACAGATTAATGTTGTAAGAGACATAACAATGGATTTTGTAATAGAGACAGTTGACATATTGATAGATATTAGTTGTGATAGAGAGAGTTAACATACAAATATATGTTGTTAGTTTTAATAGACAGTTGAAATACAGATATGTGGTGTTAGTTGTAAAAGAGACAGTTGACATACAGATAGATGTTAGTTGTAATAGAGACAGTTGACATAGAGATATATGTTGTTAGTTGTAATAGAGACAGTTGATATGTAGAAAGATGTTGTTATTTGTTATAGAGATAGTTGTCATACAGTTATATGTAATAGAGACAGTTGACATACAGATAGATGTTATTAGTTGTAATAGAGACAGTTGACATAAAGATAGTTGAATGTTTGTTAGTTGTTATAGAGACAGTTGACAGTAGAGAGAGTTGACATACAGGTGTGATATAAACATTCTAGTGGACTGGTGTGCTGGCCTGATGGACTATTTTGCTATAGGCATTTTAGTGGACTATTGTGAAATAAATATTCTAGTGGACTGGTGTGCTGGTGGACTATTGTGCTCCAGACATTCTAGTGGACAGGTGTGCTAGTGGACTATTGTGTTATAGACATTCTAGCGGACTAGTGTGATATAAACATTCTAGTGGACTAGTGTGCTGGTGGACTTTTGTGCTTATGAATATTCTAGTGGAGTGGTGTGATGGTGGTCTAATGTGCTATAGGCATTATAGTTTATCATTGTGTAATTGGACTGTTGTGCTATAGACATTCTAGTGGATTGATGTGCTGGTAGACTATTGTGCTAATATTCTCTTGGACTATTTTGCTTTAGTAATTAAGTAGACTACTGAAAATCTACAGCACAATAATCTACTATACATATGTTTGTTCGTATCACAACAGTCCAATGTATGACAACAGTCCACTGTGTGTCTATAGGACCACGTATCTCTATTGAACTGTTGTGCTATAAACATTCAATGGAACATGATGCTGTAAACATGCATATACATGTATACAGTAGATGTACATTAGATAGATATAATGTAAGACTACACTCTTAAGTTGCAGTTAACTGATGTCTATAGACATGCATTGGACAGTTTTGATGTAACTGAATCCTTAGCTGTGATATCACTCTCTGACATACAGAGGACTATAGCAGGTGGAAATGTCCGGCCAGACTGAGAATCAAACCCAAGACCTCCTCAGTTCTGAACATTAACTAGATGGAAGTTCTTACCATCTGAGCTATCTAGGCCAACGCCCATGGCACCCCTACACTCTTCCCCCTTAACAACTGTCAAGTGATAGGTGGTAGACTGTTATTCACTAAGCTTAACTGTCTCATCAACCCCTGAAAAAACAATGGACACTTCTGAAATCAATGACTTAGACCAGTCCAAATGTATCTTTAGAGGTGAATGAGTTAAAGTGTAAATAATGTGCAATTTAATTTAGTAGACCAATTTCTGTCGGTAGTTCTTGCTTAATCATCTCTATTTTTTTTCCTTTTAATTCAGAGCAGAGTATATTGCTAATATATTTTAAAGGTACAACTGAACTTTTGATGTTTACTGAAATATCCCACACATAAAATATGTTAAAATTACAACTTAATAAATCATGCAAAAACATCTATCAAAACTTACTCATGCAAAACTGAACATTGAAAATTACCATGCTATAATCAATTCAGAAGAGAAAGCAATTAAATTGATACAATAATAAAATCAATATGATTTGTTCCCAACACCACATTAGTTTGTGAATATTTAAATGATTACATAATATTGTACAAGTGTACTAGATTTTTATGTCATATTTATTGCAGGGTCAGTCAAAATTTCAGTGGGAAAGTTTGGCATTCATGTATAAAAAATATTGCCATGATATAAATTATTTGAACATGTATATCCACCAATCAGATATTTCCATGGTTTATATCCTATATATATCTACCAATCAAATATTTCCATGATATATGTCATTTGCATACCAATCAGAAATTTGTATATCATTGAACTAAAATTGTGGACTTGGTATGGATTCAGAAACACATGGTTTTGCTGGGCAGGTGCCTGGAACTCTCATGACCATAGCATTCCCATAGCATATCAATTATCATCTATCTCATAGAATAGGGACTTCAATGCACTGCATCTTTATAATAGATTACTGTATAAGATATACATTGCTGATAAAGAAATATATGGCTGTTTATAAAATTTATGTGTGGTACCCAATTTTTGAATAAAGATAGTATTTACAATTTTTATAACTCAGAGGCTAAGCAAGGAGTGTGCGTGCAGAGAGAGAGAGAGAGAGAGAGAGAGAGAGAGAGAGAGAGAGAGTTAATTAGATTACTGGTAGGTAGCCCATGTCAATGTGCCTATATTATAGGTGTTAATATTGGTGCATGTATGTATGTCTAGTACCAGTCATAAGCCACTTAGTTTTTATTTTGAAATGTAATGATCAACAAAATTAGAAATATTTTCTGAGTTAATCAGACAAAGTTGTCATGGAAATATGGTACACAAACTCATGCTTTAGTTGCATAATGTTGTAAAAACATCTGAGCTAACTAAGACACATTTATGACTCCAGTTATTTCTAAAATCAATGAAATCTTATAAAACAAGGAACAAATTGTCTTCCTGGTACAAAAGGTATGTTAGTGCATGTTTATAAATATAGAACATTGACAGGCCTTTGTCAATGCCATTGTAATACGTGAACAATCATTGCCTCTGCATCCATCCTTACTGTTTGTGTTTTATCATGGCAGACTACTTTATTTTTGTACATCATCTTTAATTCTCATCAGCAGCTCCATTCATCAGATGAAATCTTATCCTAAAAGTCTACAGGCCAGCTTATGATACATGTCAGAATCCACAAAAATATACATTGGAAGAAAACAGTATCACCAATCTGTACACAGATCAACAATGAATGTCAAAACACCATATGTGTTGTTATTAATGAGTTTACTAAATCAGCTAAAAACTCGTAACAACAGGGAAATATGTATGTATGTATGAATACTCTGTCTGACAGAAATACGTGTTTGACCTATAAACCTCATCACTGGGGGCCTTAGACTGTAAAAATCTACCTTCATAAAATAAATGTGTGTATATGGGGTATAAATAATAATTTTTATGATATGCCTGTGACCTATATAATTGTATTGCTCGTTAAGTGTCTAAGATAATATAAATATCAACCTCATTGAAAAAAGAAAATGTGTTATATCCACATTTACCGGTACATGTAAATCAAAGGTACTTCTGGCAATACATATATAACTTATAGAACTTGTGAGACAAAGCCAGTGTGAACATTTCATATTATATAATATAAGAATCGCTCATAACTCATCCAGAATGATTGTCTTGAAATAAGATTTTGTGGTTAATAACAGAAAATGTTAAAATCTAGATACAAAGGGATATAACTCCGGTGAAATATTTATTAACTCATTCATCCCTAAAGACACATTTGGACTTGTCTAAGTCATTGATTTACAGAAGAGTCCATTGGATTAATTCAAAATTTCAGCCATTTTATCACCATAGCTTTGATTTATTGACTATTAAAAGCCTTGTGAAAAATTGTTTCAAATAAATGTTGAAATGTCTTATTCAAGTTTCTAATTCCCAGGCAAATTCTGAAGTAAGAAAAATATAAGAGAAATAAGAGAGTATAACCACCATATAACTGAAAAATTGTCCAAAATTACATAAAGCAGCAGTTAAGCAAACAAGCAACTTCAGATCACGTATACAAATCATGGACAACTTTCATTGTTAACTTATCAACCCCCTTGGTCTCATTTAGACTCATCCAAAACAGTAGATAGTATGGTACTGTCATAATTTAGGAGTGAACAAGTTCATGTTGCATGTAAAATTATTGTAGAATTTGGATTCTAAATCCTACACCCCTGAATTCTAACGATGGACTTTACCATTCTGTGAAATGGGTGAGTTCAAACGTGGTTAAAAAGATTGATGAATTAAACATAGCGATAAAGTGTCCCCGAAGACAACAAGAATCTACAAATAAACAAATATCTATTGTTTGTGTTGATTTATGCTGTATTTCAACCAAAAATATAACCAGTTATGCAAAATTAAGACTCAAATTAAGATAAATGACTAAAATTGATTTAATTAATATTCCAAACTGTAAATCTCTAAAACAAAACCACAAACCTAACGCGGGATAACCTGTACAGGTCTGTTTTGGTTTTGTTGTTTTGTTTTTTTTTTCATTCATATTTCAAGTAACTCAACTGTAAATTAGTCATTTTACAAAATAGTTCCCTGAGTATCCCTGCTTCCTACAAGATTTACTTTGACTTGACCCATTAACACAGGAATGAAAAGTTATTGTATTATACCAACTCTTGAACTGTGAAGAAGCTATTAATTGAACCTCAGTATTCTGTTTGGCAGAAAAAGTACACATTCCATGGTAATTTTCTTACAAGTATATCTTGTATGTAAACATTATTTTCACATTATCTATACTATGTTCTCTGTCATAAACACTATATATAAATTAATACAGACGAGACAACTGAGAAAAGATCATTCATGGCTTTTTAATGTTCACAAAAGCCATAAAATCTCAATAGTGTATATATAGTATTCAATATCATAAAATCTTCATACTATAGGTAACATAGTGATGCAAAACCTTTGAAATAGAACACATACTATCATGAAACCATTATATTGTAATTCACAACATCCTAAAATATCACATCACATAGTAATGTTTGGCTCTCCTTACGTGTTTGGTGTTATGAATTATTTGCACATTGTGTTGTGGGGCTTGTGGCCGAGTGGTTAGACCATCCCACTTTAAACCATGAAGTATCTTATCCCTAGTCAAAGTGGGGCCAAGTGGTTAGACCATCGCACTTTAAACCATGAAGTGTCTTATATCTAGTCAAAAAGGGCCGAGTGGTTATAGCATCCCACTTTATACCATGAAGTATCTTATCTCTAGTCAGAGCGGGGCCAAGTGGTTAGACCACCCCACTTTATACCATGAAGTATCTTATCTCAGGGCAGAGCGAGGCCAAGTGGTTAGAGCATCCCACTTTATACCATGAAGTATCTTATCTCAGGGCAGAGCGAGGCCAAGTGGTTAGAGCATCCCACTTTATACCATGAAGTATCTTATCTCAGGGCAGAGCGAGGCCAAGTGGTTAGAGTTAGACCATCCCACTTTATACCATGAAGTATCTTATCTCAGGGCAGAGCGAGGCCAAGTGGTTAGACCACCTCACTTTATACCATGAAGTATCTTATCTCAGGGCAGAGCGAGGCCAAGTGGTTAGACCACCTCACTTTATACCATGAAGTATCTTATCTCAGGGCAGAGCGAGGCCAAGTGGTTAGAGTTAGACCATCCCACTTTATACCATGAAGTATCTTATCTCAGGGCAGAGCGAGGCCAAGTGGTTATACCACCCCACTTTATACCATGAAGTATCTTATCTCAGGGCAGAGCGAGGCCAAGTGGTTAGAGTTAGACCATCCCACTTTAAACCATGAAGTATTTCAACTCTAGTCAGAGTGGGGCCTCTGTGGCTGAGTGTCAGAGCACCTGCTTGAATCTAAGCTGATTTTGTGAGAAATAACCCCAAATGATATTCAGAAGGGTAGTGGTGTTTTCTTGGGTACATGGTGACCAGGTTTTCTCTTCTGTCACTTAAAACTTGCCACCATAGTGCAACTGAAAAATTGTTGAGATTGGCATAAGTCTCCATGAAAACAAACAAAATGATATACATGTATTGTGTTGTGATATATATTTTGCAATGCTATAGATACAGTAAGTTACCAGGTTGTTTATTTACTGTGAAGATGAATGTTGGGAGGCGTCATAAAACTTTATCAATTGCATTGATAAAACAAATACAAATCCCACATGCATCTTGGAGAAGATATAAAATATTTCATTATTTATAAGACACCTTGTCAAACTACAAACAGGTTTAAAATTTATGTGAAATTGATCTTATTTCAATTACAGGTAAAGGGTGTTGAGAATACCTATAAAAAATAGCTATAAAAGTTGAATATGTATGGTTTAAAGCACAGGTAGATGCTTGTATGTAATATTAAGTAAATATACCTATAGTTGTTACCTTGTTTATTTTCTCGTTAATTTTTATCTTGACACCTATTTGAACTTCAGACCAAGCAGGAAAAAAGTATCCAGTTGCATTTCTGGAGTAATGTGTGGTATATATGTAGGTGACCAAAATATGTACCACCAGATGAGAAAAAACTTATAACTCCCACTCAACAAATAACTTTTCTTCCAACATATTTAGTCCTACAATTACCCAATCCCGTGTACACTCCAGTCTTTAGCCTGATACTTTTAACCAATCCCTGGTAAACTCCAGTCTTTACCCTAGTACATTTACCCAATCCCTGGTACAATCTGTCTTTACCCTAATACATTGGTAAACCAGTCTTTACCCTAATACATTTACCCAATTACTGGTACACCGAGTCTTTGCTCTAATACATTTATCCAATTCCTGGTACACCCAGTCTTTACCCGAATACATTTACCCAATCCCTGATATACTCCAGTCTTTACCCTAATACATTTACCCAATCCCTGATACATTCCAGTCTTTACCCTAATACATTTACCCAATTACTGGTACACCGAGTCTTTGCTCTAATACATTTATCCAATTCCTGGTACACCCAGTCTTTACCCGAATACATTTACCCAATCCCTGATATACTCCAGTCTTTACCCTAATACATTTACCCAATCCCCGATACATTCCAGTCTTTACCCAAATACATTTACCCAATCCCTGATACATTCCAGTCTTTACCCAAATACATTTACCCAATCCCTGATACATTCCAGTCTTTACCCAAATACATTTACCCAATCCCTGGTACACCCAGTCTTTACCCTAATACATTTACCCAATCCCTGATACATTCCAGTCTTTACCCGAATACA
Organism: Atrina japonica; assembly: GCA_030159075.1. Taxonomy (NCBI): domain Eukaryota; kingdom Metazoa; phylum Mollusca; class Bivalvia; order Pterioida; family Pinnidae; genus Atrina; species Atrina japonica. Next base: position 384,972 of record BROG01000476.1, on the reverse strand, counting down.
TTTACCCAATTCCTGATACACTCCAGTTGTTTTTAAGCATTACATTACATGGTGTTATTTCAACACGTTCTTATTTCAACATGTATAAGAACCACTTGTGATGGCAGTGGTTACAGGGTTTGCTTCAGAAACAGGCATCCCTTGATTCCAACAAAATCTTTCTCTAACGTGCAGTGACATATGAAACTGTGTCATCTATTTGTGTCAGTATCATTATGTTGTTTCATATTTTTTTTTAAATCTGGAAGGTCATTCATTCTACTTCAACTATTATTGTTCATGAATTCTATCTCTCACTGGTTCTTTTACATTTGTACAATAAATGCATATCAGAAATGTACATTTCATTTTCGAGCAGTTTGATAAGCTCCTAGTCAGGCGCTGTTGGCAACCATTGATGGCTATTAGTAGAAACTTTCAAGGAAATGAGATACACATTCATCAGTTAAGAACACATGCATGTTCTGGCCTCTTATTTTTATTACAGAACAATAGAAATGTTTAGAAATAATCAATGGATATGATAAAAGAGTACCAGATGGTGTTTGTATACATTCAAGAGATATCCCAAGTGCTTGTTATCATCTGAGCTAATATTTAAGTCAGTAATTACTTTTGTCTATAGGATACAGCAGCAGGCTCTTGTTATATAATTTCAATTTATCAAATGCTACTTAACCCAATTGAGTGTGTCTGTTTTGATGATGTATTCTTGTTCTGTTTTTGTTTTCTTTTATCACAATTCTCAGTACACAAAACAACTGTATTGCATTCAATACTATGGTATTTATTTGTTAGTTCAAAATGGCAAATATTCACACTGATGTGTATGGGGGGAGGTAAAGGGCTGATTTCACCCTGTACTGTTTTATTAAATAGCTAAATGCCCTTTCCACAATGATTCTCCACTCTCATTTTAATCCTTTCTACCCTAAATATCTAAATGGTATGCTCTTTTCTATTGTTTCAGACCAGTCTAGTATGATCTGTAGTGTTGAAAGGGTTAATTTGCTTGACTTGACTTTCTATCATAGTATTGTACCCTCTGTAAAATTTTATATCTGTCATAAACAGGTACAACTATCAAGATTCTGAAATATACTGAAATGTTGCATTGTGGGAAGGGGATGGTTGGCGGTGATTGGTTGGAAATGAATATTCTTAAAGGTTGTATTCATGAACCAATGGACAACATGGAAATCTTGAAAACTCAGATGTAGAGACAAAGACAGTTATTTGGCAGTATTGAGGGACCACTCCCAAATCAGTGATTCTAAAATAAAAGGTCTTACTAGCCTTATATTGTTACTTGCCTGTGGTAACTGAAATAATTTGTTACCCCTAAAAACACAAATGGACCAGGCTATATTGATCATTTGAATTAAAGTCCATTATTAATTAATCTAATTAAGCAAGATATTCAGTGAGCTCAAGAACAAAACTACCAAACATATTTTTCTTAACTGAAATATGAAAAATAAACAAGTTACTTTGTATTCAATTGAACAAATATGATAGCTTTACATACAGATAAAGGGAGGTAATTACTGTTGCCTAAAATGAAACTTTAGCTGATTGATAAAATTTCTGAACAGCAGCTCAAAAGAAATGACTCAGGTTGTTATCAGCAGTAAATATTGCTGCTCTGATGTTAATTTGAAGAGAAAATGTGTTTAGTTAATCTTTCATTTTATTTTTTTTCTCTTTAAATATTCTCCTAAGAATCTGACAGTTCTATGAAGTCACAACAAGCATGTGAGGTGCCACATATTAAGACTTTTGCCATTGACCTGTGTCAAAGCAGAATGTTTTATAAGGTTATCAACTTCTAAAAACAATGGATTCTTCTGTATGTCAATAACTCAGACCAGTCCAAATGTGTCTGTTAGAGGTGAATGAGTAGACAAAATGTGTTAACATCCTGGTTTTTTACCACTTACTGGTGTATGAAGATGTTACAAACTACTAGTGAAGTGCCACAAGTTTGGACTTAAGTGATGGATGAATGCCAATACAGTGAGTGTTCTTTAACTTGCCATGCATACCACAATGAGGGAACCTCTATTACTGAGGCGTCAGAGCCTCACATTTTAAACCATGATGTCTCTCATTTCTATCAAGTGAGAGTTCCAGTCCCAGAGGTTCAACTAAGCTGATTTTGTGAGAAGGTTTACCAGTATACTTGTGGAAGGCCAGTGGTCTCTTCCTGGGTACATGTACAATATAAAATATAACTGATTAAAAGTATTCAGGAATTAAACCAAGGACCTCCCTTTCTCTACTCATTAAGTCATAGTAAGTCTCAAACAAGGCAGTTGCTTTACTGATTGAGTCATAGAGAGCAGTCCAAAATGAGGCAAATGTTATATAGTGAGCAGTCCCAACATTACACAGTGGAACCTCTCATGAGACATCACCCCACCTGTCACTCAAATGTGATCCCTTAAAGTTTTATTAGTTGGGTTTTATTAAAAGGATTATTTAATTGAACGGTTCTGAGTATGTGTTCTTGCATAACAGGTGGTCTCTCATGAGTGGTTTCTCTAGACACGTACCACAGTAACAGTTGTTTGTGATATGGATTATAATGATGACATACGATTCATTATGTTTTAGTTTTGTCCCATGAAACAGGAAACGAGATTGCTAATGGCTGGATTTGAACTTGACTGTGACCTAAGATCGCAACTTAAATCCAGCATCACAGTCACATTAATACCCCCAAATCAATATATATCTCCCAGTAAGTGGACACAAATAAAATTATGGAAACATCCTTTTCTGACCAATAAGTTGATAAAAGATGTCATGCTGTCATGGTATCCTCAATATATGTATAACTTAATCTCCAATGCATGTATAACTTAATTTACATTCTAAAAATCCCCTAGGCTTATTTGTATGAGCTTCTTTTACCTTAAGGCAGGGCTGATACAAACAGCTAAAGAATAAAAATCATATGTCATCTGTTCAAGGTTATAAATTACAGAAAGGTAAAAAAAAAGATTGATTAATCGGATTTGGTTCAAGTTGACCATTCTATGCAAATATTTGCAAGCACAGAGGAAGTATACAAACAGCGAGTTATCTGAAACGTGAACACATCTGTCCGATTTGTGGATATAGATTTTTGTGGCTTAGTTCTTAGTGACAAATTGATATTACTTGTATCAATCCACAATAAAAACATATTGGATGTACTTCTTGTATCAGATTGTATGTGCGTGATATAAAACTCAAACCACAAAATCCTGTGTCAGAATACTGATATTTTGTTTAATTGTCATTCAACTTGAGGATGTCACTACGACAGGTCTATAATTGTGTTAAATATCCACCTCAAGTGAACAGTTGTACAAAGTGAAATCAAAGACTGGAACTAACATGGTCATTTAATGCAACTACACCTGGCTGCATCACAAGTCATTTCACCTGTATTGCACCAAGAAATGAACACCTTGACAGTGATTACACCCTGATAGTGAGCACAAACAAGAAAGTTACAATTCTTGCTTGTTGTTTATGGTTGTATTGTCTGTCTTCTAATCATAACTTCAATTTGCATGTCTTTTCTACTGGTGTGATTTATTTCTGGAATATTTCTACCTGGATAGTTCTGATGCAAGTTTACACCTGAAAATGTACACCTATACATGTAAGCATGTAATGATGAATTTGATTCAAAATCTTCCTCTGTGACAAGACATGGGGGGAATTGTTTACAGTTTTGTTTGATCAACAATAACCGATATACATTTAATACATATGGATATAGAAAGATATATTAGACAGAAGTTGACAAATGATGAAATACTAATGTCAACTGTAAGTTACAAACGACTTTGATGACCTCTTCCTGGGCGATCTTTTTAGTAACAGGAGATACTTACAGAGTGCAAGTAAGGAAATTGACATCAAAACCACTATACACGATTATAACTGTTGGATATTTATGTATATCCTGAAGAATTTTCATCAGTTTTAAATCACACATGGTGATTGGGACTATCTGTCATTCAATTTGATAGTCTATCCCATATGCATTGACAGTAAAAAAAATTATATTATGTACATAATATGTACATAATGGAATATATGTGACAGATCAGCTGTTTTAGTTTTTGTCAAATTTTAAAAACAGGAGTAGAATTTTCCAATTTTGGTCAGGGATTCGAGTACTTGAGGATGACATGTTACTGGTTGATGTTTTGTTTGTCGCCCTAATTTTTATTATGGGAATTCTCGTCAAAATTGTACACAAGTTGTCGCAGGTGAGTAGATTTAGATGTGTGTATACATAGCCTCTTTATTAGGTGTAAAATAATGTCACTTGTACTATCTAAAATTTCAGCAGAAGAATCCTATCGCGAATAGCAACCATGTCCAAGACATACTATGTATGTGATTCTGAATTAAGTTTTGTATAAACTGTCATTGATTTTTAACTATCCCAGAGAAATTAGAGGTCACTGGGTTAGTTTACACAGTCCCTGACTTGGGTTATCAAACAGAACAAAAGAAATCAAGATGACTTACAGAATAAATAAAAGTATACATTTATCATATATACACAAATGTGGCACTCTATATCTCGATAGTATGTGCTTGCGACAGTATGTGCGTGCTGTAGGACTTGTGTTGCAGTGTAGGTACACTCTTTCTTGTATCATATTTCAAGGACAAAATGAATTATTTATGTATTAGAATTACTGGACCAAATGTAAATGGATGGTATGGAATGGGAAATGGGTACCTATGATTAGGTAAGCTTAGATTCTAAATCATACATGCAAAGACCTATAAAGTTCTAGGTTCAAATCTCAGTCTGAATATTCATTTCTCCTCATCTGATTTATGTTTGTATTCTCTTGAGCGTTACCGTATTTGACTCATTAAGTGCCCAGGGTGCTACAACAATAAGGAAAAAGGGGTGGGCGCTTATTGGGATCAATTGATATTCGAACCACTGTAAAACAGTTAATTTTTTATTAGGCATGATCGTTTAATGTTGTTGCGGTTATTATTGAGGGCACCTATCAACATTCTTCTGTTGCTAGGGGCTTAGAAATTTTCAGGTTCACACCTCCCCATCAACCAGCTAGAAAAGATTCTCAATTGTGTGAACTAAAGGGGAGGGGCGCCTATATGGATATGGGCACTTAATGCGTCGAATACAGTAACTGGTTTTATATACGTGTGTTGCTGAGCACCCAAATCTGTCCATATCCAATTTTTTCATGTGCAAGGTCAAATTTTGTGTTTTTAGTATTTGATGTATAAATATAGATAACATATAAGTCTGTAATTTTCTTCGTGGATGTAACACAGTGAAAATTTTACATCAAGAAACTTTCAAAACATCTTAAAGTACAGCTCTATTTCAGAACCTTAATTTGGAAAATGACTATTAAAATGATGCAAAAAGAATATATCAAATTTTATTTCAAATGAAATTTCATAAAACTTCGTGAAAGAGCAATTTCAGATGATAAAACTACAAGTGTATTTTTGTAAAGAATCATTGAAAAGTAATACATGTACATCATAGTAGAATTTAAAAAACTGGTTCATACACACAATATCACACTTAAGTACATATGTACCCTGTACATATAAACACACATGTATGTACATGATATTACACATATATTTTTGTATGTACATGATATTACACATACATGTAGTTTTGTATGTACATGATATTACACATATATTTTTGTATGTACATGATATTAGACATACAATGTACATTTTTGTATGTACATGATATTACACATATAGTTTTGTATGTACATGATATTACACATATATTTTTGTATGTACATGATATTACACATACATTTTTGTATGTACATGATATTACACATAGTTTTGTATGTACATGATATTACACATACATTTTTGTATGTACATGATATTACACATACATTTTTGTATGTATATACCAAAGATACATGTATATCATCCATACCATCCATACACATGGTTATACATACACTCATAAATAACTAAAACAAACAGATAGACCTTTTCACGATAGCTGTGGTCCTGTGCAAGGCAAAATGATACAGATACCCACAAAAATATAGACACTGTCGAGGTAACCAATTGTTTCCAGACATCATTTACCAGGAATTTGTATAATTTTGCTGTCCAAAATTAAAAAGATTGCAGTTATCTTGAAAAGGTCTAGGATAGATAAAACATCTTAAAGACATGATACATGTACATGAATATAAGATATTTATATTCAATTGTTCCTGTTGTTATACAGATTTGTATACAGATATCTATCTCCAGCCATTGCTAATTTCAATGACTTATCCTGCTGTCTATCTTATATTTATTCATCTACATGTATTGTATTGTATGATAGACAGATAGGTGAATCTAAGATAATAGATGAATAAATCTAAGATAGATAGATGAATGAATAAAATATAGACAGAAGGATGTGTCATTGAAATGAGCATTGTTTGAATACTGTTTCACAACACACCCAACAATTTTTAGCCAGGCATACCACCAAAGGTGCTAGCCAGCCATAGCGATCGTCGAGTTGTGCACCTTGTCTCCTTGTTACCGTCAGAATAAATTAAACTGTGTTCACTATATGATATAGTGCATGTATATTATGAAAAAAGGTGTATTAAAATGTTCTGATGTTGTTCATACAGTTGTTTCAACATAATCTAGATCATTTATTCAGTGATTTGGTGGCGGCCAGATTTATTTGTGGAGGAGAGAACCCGGTTACTATGTACCGGTTAGAGACCACTGGCCTTCTGTGAATAAACCGGCAAACTTTCTCACAAAATTATCTTAAGGTTCCAAAGGGTTTTGACCTACGCTGACTAGAGATGAGAGACTTCATGGTTTATGCTATGCTCTAACCACTTGGCCATGGACACCCCGAGCATTGTCTGGAGATGTAACTAGAGAGACCTTGGCATGAAACTTATCATAATTAGATTGTTAAGTTGTATAGAATGTTATATGATATTTATAAGTCTGATAAGAGAATTAAGATAATTACATTAAGAGGTAATTGACATTTTATAAGTATAGGTATTAACATTAGATTTGCATATACAAATGTATCATTACTTTGACTGGCTAATTCACAATATATATTTAGTATATTAATGCAATCCACTATGGGGTCATGTGCAGATGACCTCTCATAGCTCTTTAATGTTTGACCAATGAAAGCGAATCTTAAAAAATTAAATAGGAAAAAGAGCTGTAATTTATTTTATAAAAAGGAAACAGTAAGTCAGCAAAGTTTCATCATAATATCATTGATGACTCGAACCTATCCAGTGTTATGGAAATAATTCTATACTTCCCCATTTTGTGTGCTCAGTGTTGTTTATAATGTTAAAAATGTTTACATCTCTTTGCCATTTTGATTGCTTACAAGATTCTGTAACTCTGTAACCTTTATTGGTGGAAAATGACACACCTACAAGGTCATCTGCACATGACCCCATAGCGGATTGTATTAGATCCGATATGTTACATATCAGAAAACGGGAGCAATTAGAGATCGGTTTGTAATTAAATTGGGTTACAGTGTACCCAGGGATAAACCCACCACTGGTCTTCCATAAGTAGGCCTAAATAGGCAAAATAAGTCTTAACGAAATCAGCAAAATAGGCTCCAGCAGTTTACATTGAGATGTCACCAGCTGATGATGAATTGCCACAAATTTTGACCTTTGCTATGGACTGAGGTCACTAAAGTGAGGGTTCATTAGACTGCTGTGATATTGGACCTAGGTTTGAAGTCTTTTCTGGAAGACCTCTGACATGCACTTGAGACATTGAGTGTTTGGTGTAGATACAACAGTAACTGCCCTTTTTAAGATCTTAGGTATGACCCAGTACCGGGAATTGAACCATAGACCATCTTCTTGTGAGTTTAACACTGTACCACTAGTAGACCACTGTGCTCCAGTACTAATTAAGACAGTGGCCAAGAAAATCCAGACAGCAGTTGAGATAAGGGTCCTTATAATGTAACCAATGAAATTTGAGAAAACATGGAATTTCATCTGACGTAATGTTTGTAGATTTTTCACATCAGAAACAAAAAGAGTTGTTCTCGCCTGCACTCATTCTCATATTATATTTTTAAATCCACATGCATTGTATGTTCAAGTTTCTGAAAACATAAAAATAACAATTTCACCCCAAATTGTCTTGAGGACCCTTTTCTGTGCCGCTGGGTCACTGTCATATACAGGTATTTATGTAAAGTCATGTGCAGGGCATTGGCTTGTCAACACATACACCATTCAAACTGTAACAAAAAAACATCAAAAACAACTTGCTAGTAACCCACCTGTGTCTTGTATAGAAATAGACAAGATATTTAGGCTAATTAATCAAGATAATCATGACCTACTTAGCGTTACATGTATTTTTTTTACAGGAATGGGTAATATAAGTCCCAAAGTAAACTGAGTACTTATAATGGAGAAAAATGTAAGAAGACTGCCTTTCATTCATCTTACAAAATCTTTGAAGAGATTTTATTCAGCAAGCACAAAGCTAATTTTAAATGTGTGATATGAATTTAAATTGGCTGGTCTTATCACTCAATAAGAAATGAGTGTTCTCTTCATGCTGTTTAAGAAACAGATGAAATTACATGCATACCAAGAGTTTGAATTTTAAAGGCAGCTGCAAATGTGTTCTTTGCAATGCGGCAATTAAATTCCAACCAAGTTTAATATAATTAAATTACTGACTGCTCCCTGAGAGTCTGCAGTAATATAAACAGAATACCATACCCCATGTTTGCAGCATTCTGAGTGGGAAAAAAAATATCAATGTTATCAAATATTCACACATAATTGCTTTTGACAGTGTTAAATATTAGTTGCCTGATAAGTCTGAGTTTAGCCAGCAGTGCTAGACACATCTGTAAATTGAGAACACCTTCACATAATTGTGTATGAGTTTATATAACATCCATCTGCAGTTGTTTTGTTTACCACGTCTATAAATGTTACATTGTGGTTGTGAAAATTTATCTAAATAATTTAGTCAAGATTTATCCCCACTAGTCAATGATAGTCATTGTCAATAACAGCCGGTGGTGAATAGGTGGAGTCTAAAATAGGTCACCACCGTCTGCAGCTAGATCTATCACTCTATAGGATCTGCCAGGTGAATTGCAAACTGTTATCAAGACATGTAAACTGACGACTCCTTCTATTTTTACATTTTCATGCCAAAATTCAGGTAGATATACATCTCGAGAGCTACTTATCAGTAAAGGAAATAAAAAATACAATGATAAAAATATGTATACCTTTTCCCTAATTCTAAAACACATACATGTACTTAACTTCTGGTGATAACAATTTTTCTTTATTCATAAAGTCTGCTATCTCGATGAAACCCTATTTTGCATTTAACTTTACCATTATTTAGAACAGTACGATTGCAGGAGCTGTAGAGATTGTGCAAAGTCTGGGTATAAAGCATCTAAACAAAACTGACAAGTTACTTTCCTTGGTTAATTGGGCATACATATCTTCAAAATGATGAAGTCTCTTTGACTTGCTCAAAGACTTCTTGGCCAATACTATACATGTAGGCCTATACCTCTCCCTAAGAATCCAAATTACATGTTCTTTTCTATAGTTTAACTCATTGACCCCTGATAAACAATGGACTGTTCTGTAAATTAATGACTTAGACCAGTCCAAATGTGTATTTAGGGGTAAATGAGTTAAGACTAGTCTATTCTCATCTGTAGGGTTGAAAAGGATTAAAGAGGTCTTGGTTCTTAGACCCACCTCAGGCCTCCCTGTCTATCATGCACTCCTTTAATGACACCATGATTCTTGACCCATTCTACATATAGGCCATTTTGATATTTAAAGTAAAACTTGTCTATAAATGCCACTTAAGAGAACCAGCAAAAGTAGCCATTATAGACAGTTGATCTTTCCAAAGATGTATATATTCATTATAAAAAAAAGTTAACAAAGGGTTTATGTCAGTGGCCTTTATAGACAGGTTGCCTTAAATGCAAGTTTTTCTGTATTCATGCTCACCCTGGCTGCAGTTACCATATTTGATTAACTTACTGTGAAGTATTGATCACTCAAAACCTACCTGTCTGTTTTTCAATTTTTTCTGACTTTAATTGCCAAACAAAACTTACTTGATGAGGCCTTGCCTTGAGTATTTCCATTGCAGTATTGGTAAATTCTGGGGAAAAAAGTAAAATTCAACAAAATGTCAAAAATGAATTTTCATTACATGAAAGATTTATATTTGATTTTGATGAAATATTTTTGAATGATTAATGTAAAGGAATCATCAGTCAGTTACAATAAATATGTTTTGTATCTGTCATCATCATTAAATTGGACAGCGACAGGTTGGTTTCCTGTCTTTCGGATGAGACAGTAAAAGCTGGAGGTCCCGTGTCACAGTAGGTGTTGGCACGTTAAAGAACCCTACTGCTCAATGGCCGTAAGTGCCGAGCATAGGCCAAAATTTGAAGCCCTTCACCGGCATTTGGTGACGTCTCCATATGAGTGAAATATTCTCGAGTGGGACGTTAAACAACAATAAACAAACAAACAAAATCATTAAATTGGAAATTTGTGTTTGGACACTTAATTGTTTAACTAATCAACCCACTCCACCCCAAAAAAGAATAATCTCTTCTGTAAATCAATGACTTTAGCCAGTCCAAAAGTCCCTTAAGGGGTAAATTAGTGAAGATTGTTTATTTAAAAGAACAGTGTAATCCCACCTACAATGTGTATAAATCACACTGTGGTAATTGTTTTTATTTTATACATATCTGTTTCTTATAAACTGAACATTGTGACCTGGTTAGAACTGAGCTATTTTTTTTTATCATGGTTTCTAGATTCACTGTCTTACATAAACTTTATCACCGATAAATTAGCAGAATAAGTATGTAAACGGTATAAAGCATCCACAAACTTAAAGCACAGACATTATAATTTGGTTTGTGTACGAATTGTTTACAGCGATTTATACATGTATACACACAAACAGCTTGAAGTATTGCTGTGAATGTACAAATGGATTACAGCTAATTTAGCCTACCTGGACAAAAACACTGACATAAAACATCAAAGAAAATACCATCATGATAAGTTAGGTTTGCCATAACTAACATCTTCTAGTTTAAACTCACTGAATAAAATCTAATGTGATTTAAGTGTTTGTTGTACTGATTATATAAGATATATCGGTGTCAATTTTTGATATTGTAGAAAAATTGGCAATAATATGTTGCTAATCAATTGCATTATATACATGTGTTTTGACATGTTCAATGACTTTAAAATATCTGTTTGGTGATTGATGTGTTTATTGTATCTAAGACTGGAATGACAACTATTACATTAGCTAGGTACATCTAAGAAGGGTCATGGGAAATTTTTTAATTTCTTAAAACGCATTCACAAATGACCCTAGTTTTTAGAATCTGTTTGAACTGCTGGAAAATGAGACACATTCCAATTATGATTTTCCCTTTCATTTTGTGTCATTTTTGGAATGGGTACAAGAACACCTTAAATGAGGTGAATCCCTTGAACTTAAGGATACACTGATATGTTGATACAAACTCTATGTCAGTCTTTGTTAGTTAAGTAGTAGTTGAGTCTGTATGTTAGAGTTTCTACTGTCACTGTCCATCATTCAGGATAACTGTCTGTCAGTCACTCTAATCTATACAATCTGCTTACAATTTTTCAAATTTTCATATATATATATATATATATATAATATGTTTAATATGTCTCTGGTATTTTTTACCCCAGCTTAAGCTAGCTTATGTCCTGTATGGAAAAAGATTATCCATACACTGTTTATTCAACCAAATATCTCTTATCTCTATACTTTATAATCCCATAAACAAAAAACAACTTTTGCACTAGATGTTTAAGCACAACTGATCCAGAGCTGTCCAGAATAAAGTAGACGTTATAAGATATGTCAATGTAGACATTATGAGATATGTCAATGTAGACATTATGAGATATGTCAATGTAGACATTATGAGATATGTCAATGTAGACATGAGATATGTCAATGTAGACATTATGAGATATGTCAATGTAGACGTTATAAGATATGTAGATTATGTGTCAATGTAGACATTATGAGATATGTCAATGTAGACATTATGAGATATGTCAATGTAGACATTATGAGATATGTCAATGTAGACATTATGAGATATGTCAATGTAGACATTATAAGGTATGTCAATGTAGACATTATAAGATATGTCAATGTAGACATTATAAGATATGTCAATGTAGACATTATAAGATATGTCAATGTAGACATTATGAGATATGTCAATGTAGACATTATAAGGTATGTCAATGTAGACATAAGATATGTCAATGTAGACATTATAAGATATGTCAATTTATTTTTATTTTTATAAAAGGAGACAAATTGTATGTATATGAAAGCTCATAATAACCCATATTTATCAGTCATCATCCATAACAACCTCTTAAAGTTGTGGCAAATTACTGACACTAGGCCTACTTGTTTTGGTATGGGTATTCAACTGGCAAAAAAAACAAAACAAAAAAACCCCAAAAAGACAGGCACCGAGGGGGCCCCAAAATTATAGGCTTGGGACACAAGTGACAGATAATTTCTTTGGGACTTTCATATAAGTGAGATAAATCTAAATGTTAATTTCTGTAACTTGTCATATATCATATGTCACATATAATTTAGCCTATATTTAATTCTTGATACAAAATTTAAAGTTAACTCATTGACCCCTACAACCATATAGACTAACCCATTTATATTGATGGAAAAGTCCACTGTCAGAATTCAGGGGTGTATGAATCAAAAAACAAATTTTACAATAATTGTACATGCAATAATGACTCAGTTACCATACTATTAATTGATAATGGTAAATCTAAATTTGATTTTAGGTGTTGATTAGTTAATTCTGCTGGTACTTGTAATCATAATCACATAATGACCTCTTATTATAATTATATTTTGTGTTGTTCGTGTCACAGTTGATAATTTTTTCGGTCACACAAAGACATGCATGCCTGACATGAATGACTAAGCCTATGGAACTTTGATATTTTATTTACAAAAAAACAGTATTTTTTGCTGATTACAATGTACAAGTGTATAAAGTTTAGAAGCAAAAACCAGACTCTGATATTTGAATACCAAGACATTTATTATACACGTAATTATGAGCATAACTTGTTATGATTCTATCAGAACTAAAACCGACCATCATTATTATCAGCAATATATATAGTCTTAGAAGTTTTATATGTCACAGTTATTATTCATATGGTTTATATCAATTTTCTATTAAGATATTTTTTTTACAATTAGGTCTACTGAATTTGATTTGATTGAATTTCGAAGTGGATGTTATACATATCTCCTTTATTGAAATGGACAAAATTAATTTATACTTAAATGTGATAGAATCAACTTTATGGATAAAATTATTTTTTTCAAATGTAGGTATAAAATAAATTTTATTAGGTCACCTTGTGTTTTATTTAAGGTTGTTATTTTACCTATCGTATATTTGTGTAAAATACATAATAAATAAGAATAAAAAGAAAATCACGTGGAAAATCTTTGATCCGTCTGACTGTATACTCGAACACCCCTTATGCTCTCTAAGAAAATGATGTAAGGGGCCCATACGATTCTAAATGTTTGAACCAAAACGGAGGTGAGATTAGATCCCGATGTCTTGTGATGATGCAGACGATGAACCGAAGTTCCCTGTGCGGTTCTGTTTCTATCTCTCCCTCACTTTCCAACAAAGATTAACTTCGTAGATGTACATGTATTATAATAAATGTTACATCGAAGAGTAAAGACTTGGATCAGCTGTTATCATGTCGTACCGGTAGCATCACTGACACAGCTACTGCAGTACTGGTCAGATACAATGTCAATGATTATCTCATATCAGTTATAGGCCTACTCAGGCTTCTAAGTGTAAGCATTCGATTGGTTGCCCCAGTTATAATTGTATTCAACTGCTTCCAACTTCTAAACATTATCTATCAAAATTGATGCCATCTTTCATTAATTGTATCGCCTTTGTATGCACATTTAATTCTAAGCCTACCGTCTGTCACTTTGAAAGTGTGTGTGCACAATTTAAATGCTACTTCATGTTGTACTCACTTTTACCAGAGACGTATGTAATACATGTTATATCATATGTCTCTGCTTTTACTTGATTTCTCATTAAAAAAGTAGCACAAGTCAAAATTTGTGACACTTCATCATAAATCCACCACCCCCAAAAAAAATTTGGGTACCAATGTAAAAATATATTATATTTTACTACAAATTAGAAAATACGTTATTAAAACACTGGTGGAATAAATTAGATTTTATTTCTTCAATACATGTATTTCATGGCAAAAATGTTGTAAAACCTATTCTGTCAAACCTTGTTTAAGTGATGCAGACCAAAAATTCCCAACTCCATCATAATTACATAAAAATAATTTTTCTCAAGCTGCAGCATGCACATCTAAAACCCATTCACTTAAATTTACAAAACAACCATCACTCAAAAAAAATAATAACCTAGAAAATGTAACATGCAGCTCTCAAAAAACATCTACATACACATATGTACAACCAGCAAATGAACTTAACTGCAGATGTTCTTGTATTTAAATTTAATTCAAGAGTCCATTTCTAAATCAACCAATTAAAGAAAAATACTTTGAAGTATAGTTCTGGTAGCTGGATTAGTATACAGTGTATATTTATAATATCTTCTTGTGATATTATTGCTAGTTTCATGTTTTTGTGACAGGTACATATTTTCCTGAGGTTTTGATTGTAAGGTGACAGTAAATTTACTTTCTGGGCCAAATGTTGCAATAATGTCAGTTATTTGTATCAGATTTAATTAAATTGACAAAAATTACATGTATCATACATACTGTACAGCTGTGTGTTATACATTCTGTCACAAAGAATTAAAATCTATTTGTCTGTTTTTATCAGGCATTAATAAAACTGACATAATGTATAAACAAGAATTGTTTATGCTATGAACACATCCCCATACTTTGCTTCAGTATTTAAATCATCGGTTGGATGGCTATGAATTTCAAAATTAATTTTCAGTATTTTATTATGCCATTGTCTCTGTTTCACTTTGTCTAAGCCAATCTTTGTATTCATAAAGTCGTCAGTCCTTCTCTCCACAGATGAAAAACCAAGATAAGTGGGGTTATGTGCTGAAGTCAGGGGTTCCATGAAGTGTTATTTATATCTGGCATTAATTAAGTGTTCAGACAAAGGTTACATCTTATTTTGGCAGTTCAGGGAGATTTGATCTAGGGAAAAGAGTGGAAACATTGTAAAACTTAATTTTTTCCATAAAGTATACTCCAATTTTATTCATACAAATGTATGTAAATAAATGGCAACCTCGTTAAGATAGATCAACCTCTATGTCCCCCCATGTTTGTAAGAATCTTTTCAGTTTTTAAAATTGCCTGTCTGGAAGCAGTTGGGGGTCTTACATTTTATGGTAAAAGTTAGAAAACTTATCACATGCATCATGATTGCAGAAATTTGGATGTAAATTTCTGATGTTCTTCAGGATTTATAGATGCTATCTATGTTCACAAGGAGATATATATTATGTAACATGAAGACAGAATAGTTTCAATTCTATGCCTACAGGGTTACAAGTGGATACATTTACACCTTCATATTCCATACTAACAAGAAGGGACTAGTATCATCCCATAATTCTATTATTGAAGAACAGTCAAGTGTTTTTGCAGAAATATGGTGGTGTTGATATATATCTGCAAGATGCTTTGTCAAACATCAGGACATTCTTAAAGCACGTTGTGAGGGATTAGGAGATATGAATTAATACAGATTTACAGGACAATAAGTATTACCTATAACCTAACAGTTTGTGGCTGATTTAGAAATAGATCCTGTAGAGTTAGCATGATTTACATATTGTGTTTGAAAATTGTGTCATAGTAGAATGACGTGGATGGTCAATAGGAAATATACAAGTATGACCACATTTTGTATCCTGGATGGAGATTTTAAACAGTTTCTACAGACTCTGGACTGTTCACAGGTTAGATGGGGGTTGAAGTTGCATCATGAGGGGGTTATTCCATGTTTCTTTATATATAAATATATATATATATATATATATATATATATATATATATATATATATATATATATATATATATATATATATATATATATATATATAATCAGAATTAACTTTCAGTGGGAAGTTATAAAATTCAGATAATTTTCCTGATTTTATAGATAATTGTTGCATTATCTCATTTACATTATATTTCTACATATTTGAAAAATGTTTATTTTAAAACCATTTGATATAATTGCTATGATTTATTTGGATTGAGTGGTCATTTTTTACATGTTTTTTCTATTAGTATCAGATGTTGAATATGTTTATTAAATGTTGTGTAGTGTGTGGTAACTTGTGAGTATATTACATACCATGGATGATAACTAGTTATTTGTGTTATACATATACATGTCTTAATATCTGATTGATGTACATAAGTATTACAAAGATATCAGAAATATCATTCATTGTATATGTAACTTCATATGCTTAGGAACTGGAGAGGGGGGGGGGGGCTTTTGGTTTACTTCCTACGCCACTGTTATATTACATTCTACAAGATTTTAGGTGCCTCTGAATGAAGTGATTTAACTGTTTTCACGACATGTATTTTGTCAGATTTCTTTTTTTTTAAAGCAGATTGTGTGTTTTAGATTTATAAAAAGCTCCCTTAAAATTCATATACATGTACATCGGTTCTGGTCAGGATGTATGTAATTTTGATCATAGACATTCAGGTTGATAGGTATAGGAACTTATAGAGTACACAAAAAATTAAATAAATAAAACAATGGTTAGCAAATATGTAATTTTGTCTTGAAATTAAAAAAATCATGGGAGGGGGGGGGGGGGCAAAAAAGAGTTATACACTTCATGAGTTAATTAAGCCATGATATATAAAAAAAAATGCAGAAAATTGGTGGAATTAATGTCCATTTCTTTATTTATATTGTTTCACAATGAGTTGTTGTACTTAACGAGTATAATATAAACATCATAAGTTTATGTGAAAACAAGATTTTGACACCACCACCCCACCCCCACCACCCACCCCCCGCATGACAATCTATGAGACAGACCCTTAACTCATTCATTCACCCCTAAAGTCACTTTTAGATTGGTCTAAGTCTTTGATTTACAGAAGAATCCATTGTTTTTCAAGAGTTGATGAGTTAAATAGAAACATTCATCCATGTGATAACATTTTATCATTGTCTTGACAGAGACAAGTAAATCACATGGTATGACATGTCATCACTTCTCGCTCTCTTTGTCAACACTTTACTTGAGGGATCAATTTCCATCAGATTTCCATCAAATCTTGTTATTTTTCTTCTGGCGATACTGATAATGAGCATTAGCAAAACAATCATAAATGTTATAACATGCATTATGAATATTTATTGGGTGTATATAGCCTAGGCTTCCTACTATTTAATTGGTATCCATTAACTTTATGTAATATAAATAATGAGTGGAATTTGTTTATGAACATTTGATTAATTCTGTTTAGTTACATGAAAGTAAAAAATTAAATATTGCATAATTAATTTACTAATCATATCACATTAATTTAGATTTTGTCAGGATTTGCAAATTTTAGCTACCATTTTCTTGACTTAGGACCAGACGTATTGACTTGTTGTCTGAGATTGGACTATAACTCTACAAAAGTAAGATAATAGTAGGGATGGAACTGTCAGAATGTTAGGTAAAACTGGGATTTCAGTGATATATGTACTAGCCCAGGGGACAAATAAGCTATTGTTGTGTCACTGATGATACTTGTAGGCCATATTTTAAATCTATGAAGATAATACACATCTGACATTATACAATAACTAGTACATTGTAGTATGAAATACTTTATTTCAACCTTGATCCTTGTAGCCACTCAGGTTAAAAGGTTGATGCTAACATTTTTATCTACCTGTTCATTTGAATCCCTTCTGTTGGTTAGATTCAACATTTAGATTTCGGCTCTTTACATTGTACTAGGAGTTTATAATAATATGAACTGTGGTGAAAAAATCTTGGTCCATAAGTTGGTACTAAAGATGTAAGAATAAGTTATCACAGTTGCCAAAGTATTGGTACTTCAAAATGTACCTAGAGCTGTAAGGATATAACTGTACAAATGTAGGTTAGGTATTGGTCCTTCAGAGAGACCTAGAACTTTACAAATGTGGGTCAAATATTGGTCCTTCAGATGGACCTAGAGCTGTATAAATGTAGGGCAGGATTTGGTCCTTCATAGAGACCTAGATCTTTACAAATGTGGGTCAAGTATTGGTCCCTCAGATGTACATGTTTTACTTAGAGCTGTACAAATGTAGGTCAGGAATTGGTCCTTCAGATGGACCTAGAGCAGGGGTCAACAATGCAGAATAAGTAGTATTTAAATCTACTTTTCTGAATGTAAAAATGACTTGTCTGAAAATCAAGTGTAACATTCAACGATATTTTGTTTTTTTAAACAAGAATAATCTTTATTGAATTAATATTTGTCATCAGCAATTTCACTTGTCCTTTTGAACAAGTGAGAAGTAACATCTACTTGCCTGTATGCAAAATGGACTTGCCCCGACAAACCTTAATCAATAATGTTGAAACCTCCTATTATAGGCCAGATAGCGGTCCTTCAAAATTACCTAGAGCTGTAAGAATATGGCTGTACAAATGCAGGTCAAGTATTTGTCATTCAGAAGGACCTAAAAGTGTATGGATATGACTAGGGTTGGTACTGGTCACTCAGATACATGTATTATACCAGATTTCTATATGTGTGACCAATGGCAATGCTTAGGTAGCTGGATGTTTAGATGTTACTAGAAGTGTACATGTTGGGTATACATTCATAACTATCTCAATGATATACATTGTACTGGTTCATATTCACTGTAAACAATGAATAACTCTTATATTTTCTTGTCTTGATTACACAATAGCTCTACTTGCATCTGGCACTTCAATTATTTCCATTCATTTCCTGTATCTAAGTACTATCCACATGTTATGTATGGGGTTGATTCAATTCACAGATTACATGCACCTGTGACGATGCCTGTGGTGTGTCTTCAAAATGCTTGTAAATCACTTCTATCATTCTCTAAACTTCTTTATATCTTAAACACCTACTGAAGTAGATTTAACCCTTTTTGTATTTTAAAAGAAAACCTTTTAATCCTAATCCTCCCTTTTCCCACAAACCTTAAAACACAAAATGAGGAGAGATTTTAAGGGTGATAGGTTTAGATCACAAACATACACAGTTATTTCCCTTAGTGTATATTTTTATCTCATTGAACATATGTGTGTTGGCCCTGCTGTTCTGAACTCTGGCATATGAGTCAGAGTTTTACAGCAGATTTCAATGGGTTTTTTTATCTTTTTAAGTATGTGTATAATCGGTTTCATCAGAGTTATGCATCTTTCTGTTACATGAATTGAATTGAGTCATAAGTTATTAAGGAATTATAAGTAATAGATGAACAGTTGCAGATTATTTTACATATATTTTTTTTCACCTTCATTTGAAGATAATGTTGCCAATGCGTACAGTTTCCCTATAGGAATAAAATTATATGAAATTGATTGGGGAAACTGATATGATGTCTGGGTTTGCCTGATTGCAGTATAAATGTTTGATATTTGTTTTATTTACAGTTAGATTAACTTCTGAATTAAATTCTATCAGAAATTTTGTTTATGAAAACATTTTTGTTTGGGTTTAAATATGTTAGATAGTAGGGATCAAAGGGGCTTGTAGCTAAAGCTTGTGACTAAGTTTCAATTACATGTATTATTGTAGGGATACGGTTGAGTGTGACATTTAATTACAATGTTGTGCATCATTGAATCTAATTCAGACTTTCATATTTAAAAATTGTATATATAGTATATATTGACATATGAGTGATGTTCATTCCTAATACCCTGTAAAAAAAAAAGATATACATTTTTTTTTGGGGGGGGGGGGGTAATTTTTAATGAATTTTGTGACAAAAAAAAATTCACAAACTTAACCATCACATGTACTACCAGTATTTATTCAAGGTAAATACATAGACACTGGTTTATCATAATTTTCCTTTTATTTTTACATGAATTAATCCTTCATGAAAAGTTTTGTACTGAAAAATACAAAATTAACTCCCACACAGAAGATATCTACCATTTGTTAACATTATACCGTGTAGAGATACATAATGTTCATGTAGGCATATGACTAATAGGTTATTTGAATGTGCAGGGCTATGTCAAATAAAAACATAAAGGGATGTGGTTCTTTAAGTACTTTTTTGAAGTTCACTAATTCATATTGAAATTCTGAGACATTCTTGCTTTAGTATCTGCTGGTGTATCTAGTAATTCATAATAAACTTTCATTATAATTTCTGGCACATGGGCTGGTACCTGTCTTATCTCCCATTCACTGGACACCTCATCCATAGAACAAGGTCTCATCAATCTCCTTTATACTAATATTAACCCATTCACCCTTAAAGACACATTTGGACTGGTCTAAGTCATTGATTTACAGAATAGTCTATTGTTTTAAAGGGGCGAAGAGATAAGATATATGTAATACTTTCAGCTCTCTGCTGTCCCATAAGACATTTTATCTGACCTCATCAGTTCTGCCATGGTTTCAAATCAATTTGATTTATTCTCCAATGAAAATACTCATTTGGCAACAGTAATCACCTCCACGATTCTCCCTTTGCCCAAGATGCAAATGCAAATTTTTAACAGCAATAATTTCCCAGGCATCCTTTTCCCTAATAGTGTTTTTTTTACCATGAAGAAAAATGTTTTGTCTGTACAGCCTTTGGCCAGGCACTAATTAACTGGTAAAATGAGGTCAAACAGAGAGCTGTGCATGTGAGGTATACATGTAGTCCCATCATGTGCCATTCCATTATAAGAAAAATCAGGAAAACAAACATAAATTTGAGCCAAATTCTTTTGTACTGCTTCTTAATTGTCTGGTTATAGGATTGCTATAAGAGGTTAATTCTCTCTGTATATTTTATTGAATCATTATCTCTTACTAACAGGCTGGTGTACTGTTGTTGCTAGTATCAACCCTGACTGTTTACGAGTTCAAATCGGAAGTCTGCTCTTTGTAACCCCCTTAATTACTGAGGCAGGATCACATACAACTAATATATGAACTAATGTCGGAGCTACTTAACTTCTGCTTCAAATTAGAGTCACAGTACTTGAGGCTTTTTTATTTGGATAATGGAAAGTTTTTTTTATTTTTTTTATTTTTTGTTAGCCCAAGGATAGTTTCTAGATTTTGACTTAATTCAGTCTGTTAATTGGTCATTCAAACAGACAAGGAAGATGGTTGTTTCTGCAATGCAGTTGAAAAGATTCACCAGCGTCCATGTTGACATAGTCTAGTATGTGCAGCTGTGAGATTTTGGTAAATTTAAAAAATATAAACATTTTGGAAGGAACTTGAAATGATTCAAGACAAAAAATGATCCACTAGTTTATGATTGAAAATGGAAGTAGATTCAGACATTTGCCATTTGTATAGAAATCAGAGCATGATAGATTTCAACTGATTTTTAAACACATAGGTGTTTGTTTCAAGGAGATACCATATCAAAGAATGAGACACATCAATGCTCACAACTTAGTTGAAGAATAATCAATATCTAGCAGGTGGTCTGAACAGTCATATTTGGAGAAAACCCCTTTCAAATTTTGGTTACTTTTGTCTCAGTATGTGATCTTAGTCTATAAGGATAACATGCATATACATATAATCCTCGTATAAACATGTACATGTAGACTAACACATGTACAAACATGTGCAATATATAATGTAATCCATTAATCATATTAGTATTTCATGCATATTGCAGTGGTATGGCCATCAATTATGTGTAGACTTTCAGTACACTGAGCTCTCAATCATATTTTATAATATTGACAATAGATTTTCTGCTTTACATGTACATGGGAGCTTATTGTTATTGCAAATTGTCATTTAACAGCATATCTGGAATAACTACTGTAACATTTACAAATAAATAGGTATTGCAGATAACTTCCAAGGTCAAATTTTTACCTGTATTCTTATTACATATACACATGTGCACACACAGGTACCCTCCAACAATACACATAAATGTGTAATTTTAACAAAATAACAGAAATCTTGGAAAAGATATTTATATGTAAATCTAACAAATACAAATGTTAATAGATATGAAATAATCATGTCCATAAATGGTTGTTTTTGCTTTGAAATATGTTGTCAGTAGTTGTTAATGAAAACAAAACAAAACAATTTATGTATAAAGATCAAATTGGAAATTTTGACTCAACTGTCCCTTATTTTATTTTGGGGGTCATATTTAATGATTTGCAGTGCATCGCTTGATACAGAAACAATAACTGACAGTTCTCTAAATGATTTAATAGCTGTCATAAATTTAAAAAGTTCACATCGGAAATTTGGATGTAAAGGACCCTTCTTTTATGTTGGGAGTCGTATTTAGTGCTTTGCGGTGCATCGTTTGAGACAGTTTCATATCTATACTTACATGTTTTAGTGTTGTTACTCTACAAAGTGAGACAAAAAGAACTGTAATTTTGAAATAAAAAGATGTAGAACCTGTTTACCTTAACTAAATTATGATATCTTAAATGCAAACGTGTGAGGTTTATGGCTTGGCAGCAGCTGAAGAACTTATTGACAAGATGTTACAAGATATAAACACGTAGATGTGAGTTTTTAAAATATAACACTGATACTGCATAGCGAGTCAACAAAAATTGGACCAAAGTTTAATATCGCTGTACATTTTTATTATACATTATGTGGACATGTATACAGAAAATCTTATCATATAGTTGTGTATGAGGCAGATACAGTTCATAGATTTGTACATCCATGTCAAATGCAAGATATTTTGACATTTTGGAATTTCTCCAAAACAAAACTGTTGTTTTGCATTTTTCCTTTTAGACCATACACACCACACACATTCAATAATAAAGTTTATATTTTCACAGCATGTGACTCTTTCATGTTTCATGTAAATTGATATTTTTAAGAATTATGACACTGGTTGCTATGCTCCACACCCTTGTCTGTACATAATTTCTTGTGTAGATTTTGCCAGCAAGCATGCAGTGACTTTATGTCAATTCTTTTTCAGTTTTTATATTTTATATACTTTCCCCACACATATTGAAGTCAGTGAGAAATGTGTACCACGTACTCTTTCAAATAATCAATTCAGCAAAAATGTGATTTCAGAAATATATTGGCCATGACTTACCCAATTTTAGCCAACAAGCATATGAACATGTGACATGGTCGAGGGTTTGCAAGTGGAACATTTATTTTCCTGAATTTCTATGTTTGGATTTGTGATCTTGGGGGGATTTGATTTAGGGGAAGATTTATTATTAGTATTTTAAAACAACTATAACTTTGAGTTTAATTTTCTTTGTTGCCTTTTGCAGTTGCTGTCAGAAATTGTTGAATTGGAAGAAACGAACAGAAAAACAAACTCACAGAAAGAAGTTCAAAGACAGGAATCAACCATCAGCTCTGCAGAACTTGAGTCCACTGCCAATAATGCACAAGTGAAGAGAGCAAATAACAGGAGCCAAAGTTTACCTGCAGGGTCATTGTCTGTCCAAGGTCAAAATAGAATTGTGTACAAAAATGGCCATTTTGTGATAGAAACAGGATTAGAAGATGAGAATGAAACAGAACAAAATGAAGAAAGTGATATGAAAAATATTTCAATGAAAAATGTGATCGAGAATGAGAAAAATGATAGAAAAGATCAGTTTCAGAATACACGAAAATGGAAATCAAGCTCGGCAACTAACTTGTGTGATAATTCAGTATGTGATGATGATGGTGATGTTTTCTTGGGTAATGAAGGTGATGTGACTGTGATTGAAAATGGAAGCCAGTCTCCATATTGGCATGTACTCGTCAAAAGAAGATGTAAACCAGAGAGTGAGGAGAGAAAAAGCCAGATTCCTCGGCCACTTTCTGTAGATGAGAATCAATTAGAAAGCCTCATGTCTGAGGCAAATGATCAAGGTATGAGAAACAAAGAAAAGACTAGAAGCAGTATGAAACGTAGGAGTGCTAGCTTTAAGGAGCTAGGTTCATTCAGGTTAAAAAGAAATTCTAGTTTCAAAGAAGCTCAGGAAAAAGGTGCAATTATTGGATTGAACCAGCGGAAAAGAAATGATAGTGTTGGAAATTTATCGTTATCACCATCAGAAATTTCAACTTGTAGTGAAATGCCAAATAAAACCCCTGGAATTCTTCAAAGGATGTTCCGGAGAAATAAATCCTTTAGTGAAAGAGGTTCTAATGATTCATCTAAAATCAGAGATCTCGTGAAAAAGAAAATGTCCATTCGAAACATATTTCAGAGCAAAAAATCTAAGAGTGAGCTTAGTCTTGAAAAACAAATGAGTGAAAGTAATTCATCCTCTTTGGATATATTTGATGGTGATATGGATTTACATGTGACTGACTCAGCTCCTAATTCACCATATTCTAGTCAAAGATTTCAGCGTAGGTATACATCAGATAATATATTTGAGCAGCGTTCTAGCACACTGCCAAGACGACCAAGTGACATCAGAAAACCTCATCCACTCCATTTATCACAGGATCATTTAAGTGTTCAGTCATTAAACATCCAAAATTTGAGTGATCATCCAAAAAGACCAATAAGTCCCAAACCGACGGGTGTAACAATTACCCGAAGGAACTCGAACCTTAGTTTACCAAGTTCTCCAATAAAAGAAAGTCCTAGTGACACAGACGGACCATTCATATCATCGAATGATAGTATAAAAACAAGATCAGACTCAAGTTCTCGCTTGGATAGTACCCTAATAACACCAAGTGCCCATGAATTGGAACGTAGAGCAAGTAAACAGTCTTCTACTCAAGATCTGGAACATTATGCTCAGATAGTGCAAGGAGGTGAAATGACATCCAGTAACAGCAATGACAGTGGTATTCAACGAGATGTCAGCATTAATTCAAGCAATGAATCAATTAAGGTAGGTTTTACATGTATATCATTAGTTGATGTGATTGTCCTGATGTGGACAGAATTAACAATTCTTTCCACTTACATTTACTGGTAATATTTCTCTGTATGTATGTACTTTCTTTTGATACATGTAAAAATGTTCATTTTTAACAGTCCTAATTTTGATTGTGTGTGGTCTGTTGTGTCGCAACAGTCACTCATGTTAAGTATTTATCCTCTGCCTCACAGGATGAAATAAAAATGTTATTCATAAAAACTGGCCAATATCATCAATTTATTTTAAATACCCATTCATGTGATATTAGTGTTTTTTTTAACTGATGCATTAATACAAAACTTTTCATACTTAAGTTTACCAATTGGCTGAGTGAAAAATAACACATTTTACATTGATTTTATATGGAGTGTTATTCCTCACACAGAAAAATAACAATTAAAAATAACAAACTTGTTTAATTGATTATAATAAATCCTTATATTTTACTACCAAAAATGTAATAAATGGGTTTTCTCACCTCCATTTAAAATCTTATTATGCCTGAACCATTAGCCATATAATTGTAACCTGAGTCACACAAATGGCCTAAATGCACTTACACATGTACATGTATGTTATCATATGATCCTTTGCTGTTTGTATTCATGCCTGGGATTTGTACATTTGTATAAACTTGATTTTTTTTTTCAAATTCTTCACAAAACCCTTTGGGGCCATTTCAGATTTGGTACATGTACATATATATTCTGGTAACATCTTTAGGGTAGATGTATCAAAACTTTAGAATTCCATTACTCCTACTCCTCAGGAGTCTAAAAAAGCAGGGCCAAACCTTCAAAATAAGATAGCCATTAAGATTTTCATTGTACCAAGGCAACTTTAGGGTAGGTGTAGCAAAACTTCCCAATTCCATTACCCCTGGGGTTCCTACAGGTCTACTTCCCTAGTTCCTAATTTAGATGCATTGTACCATTCTAATTAAAAACCGATCTCTCACTGCTTCTGTTTAAATCTGATGTGTGGCATTGAGGGTTTACGGTAATCTGCTATGGGGTCACATGCAGATGACCTTGTACATGTAGGTTTGTCATTTTCGACCAATGAAAAAGCGACTTACACTGTCTTGTAAGCGATCAAATGTCTAAGAGATATAAACATTTTTAACATTATAAACAACACTGAGCACTCAAAATATGGTAGTACAGTCAATTCCACTTAATTGCATACCTGATAATCGCATATTCCTGTTAATTGCATAAGAATTAAAAACACAAAACCATTTTCTACCTTGTACATGTTAAATATTCCTTTTAATTGAATAGGTTAAACCAAGAATTCCTGTTAATTGCATAAAATATTTCCCAAAATGGGGGAAAAAAGTAAAAAGTTACGTTTGGACATATTATTTACATAGAAATGAGATCATATTGAAAATTTTGCCTTTATTTCATTATTTTACCCTAATGCTTAATGATATTCCATTACTAGGGTACCTAGGATGTTTATAATAGTATTATACACACAATTGAAAGGACTAATTGAACATAAATCATCATTGTTTACTAAAGTACACTAATTCCTTTTAATTGTATATTCCTGTTTAGGGCTGTCATTGATGAGCAATTATATATCAATATATCAATAAGTAAAAGTATCGATATAATCATATATCGATAAATCAAATAATTTGGTACCTCTATGAATGCATTCAAAATAAATAGATTTATTGTAATATTTAGTTGTTTTATAGTATATTTGACCATCTGAAGATGAAAAAAGCAATCATTGCAAGGAAAGCATCATTTATTTGAACAAACTGAACATTTAGAAGAAAATATAACATAGTTCAATAACATGCAGTAAACCAAATGGAAAATTTTGGAAATTGTGAAAGAAAATACATGCTGTGACATGCATAATGAAATTATCGATACTTAAAGATTGTATCGATTATTGTATTGAATCAATTTGTGTATCGATATCGAGTCTATCAATGAAAGCCCTATTCCTGTTATTTGCATAATTTTCTCCAACATTTTGGCCATGCAATTAAGAGGAATCCACTGTACAGAATTATATTCATAACCCTGGATGGGTTCGAATCACAAAATATATTCCAATGGAATTTTGCAGACTGATGCGCTTTTTTTTTTTTTGATAAAATAAATAACATCTTTTTGCCATTCATTTTTGTAAGTCACATTTTTATTGGTTAAACATAACATCAACAAGAGGTCACCTGCACGAAACCCAATAGCGGATTGCGTTAGATCTTCTAAGCGACAGATCAGAAAATGAGTGAGTCCCAAGGATCCACAAGATTAAAATTCCTGAGCCCTTAGTTAAATTTGTGAGTCCCAAGTCAATGAAATTCAGGAAAATACATGAAAACAAAGGCACACATTTTCAGTCTCAGGTTGAAAAAAAAATTACCGAATTTTTGTGTGTCCTTAGGGAGTCACTAATATTCATTTTTTATGTCCTGAAAAGATTTTATGTGTTAGAGACACAGAAATCATGTGTAAGGGAAAACCCTGTACATATATAGTAATGATGAGTAAATAAGTACATGTAGGCTTTTATCTAGAAAAATTTGTCAGCTGTTCATTTAGTAATGGCAGAACTGATGTGACCCGTTGTTCAAAATATTGGCTGTCAGCAATTTATGTTTTTGTTTTTTGGGTTTTTTTTGTTCATTGTTGTTTAACTTCAGAAATTTGTGAAAATGATTGATGAACAATCATTCAAATGTACATTTAAAGGGAGACAACTAGAATAATCAATTACATGTATGTGACAACAAGCTAAAATAACCACATGAAGATTACATAAACCTTTCTGTGGAAACATAATACATGTAGAGTACACCTTTGTCAGAATAGGTTTAACTTCTATGTGGAGGTTAGTATTAGCAAATTGTATTTATTAGCCTCACAGTTTAGGTTACTTGTATGGATGCTAAAATAACTACATATAGATACATGAACCAGTCTGACATATATTAAAAAATGTAACCCTTCATCCTTTGAAAATAAATGGACTCTATTTAATATCAATGATATGCCGAGTCTAATTGTGTCTCTAAGGATGAATCATGTAACAGCTGTTTATTTAAGCATCCATGGGTTATTTTTTTGGTTAATCATTAATTTCATTATTTACTGGTACTGTTATTTGTGTGTGAACTTGTTTGATTTCAAGAGGTCTATTGAAGATTGTGTAATACAGTTTTTATATCAGTAGGCCATAGAACATGTGTAAAATTGTGTTACCAGGGTTGAAACTTACGAATGTACTTATCCCAAACCAATTTGTGATTGGTAGGAACTGAATTTTAATTGAAGTAAAGAGTATGAACAATTAAAAAAATACATTACATATGGAGCACCAAGGGACTTATCTTCCATAAATAAAGTTATTTTAAAGTGTTGCTACTTGCTGAGGGCCTGGAAAAAAATTGAATAAGCATGAAAATGTATGTTTCAATCCCTAAACTAAGAAGAAGGCCTTCTAACTTGTTCACACATTTTCTCTGAAAGTACTCAATGGATACTAGCCCAATGAAACTTAACATGATTACAGGTTTGAATGTACAGGTGTGCTTTTGTACATGTACATATATGTGATGCCATCAAAAACCAAAGCTCAGGCTTCTGATTGGTCAAAATTTCAGCATTGTGTGATTTTGATGAAATTTGGAATTTATGGGTATCAAGGGGTTACAATTTCAAATATATGGGTTTTGTTCCCATGGGAACTGATCAGAAGCCTCTAATTGGTTGCATCTGAGACTGCTGATTGGTCAAAATTTAAACATTGGCTGATTTGTATAGAATTTGGTGTTCTTGGTTATTAAGGGATTGCACATTAAGCCGTATGTTTCATTGCTATGACAACCAAACTGAGACTTTTGATTTCATCAATGTCTAAATGGTCTAAAATTTCAACAATACATATTCTAGCTGTATGGATTTTGTTGATATGACAATCAGCCTCAGGTGTTCTTATTAGTGGAGCCGACCTGGCTCAGTCGGTAGCACGCTCGACTCTGGATCGTGAGTTCGAGTCCCACCGGCAGCAGGTTGGTTTCCTGTCTTTCAGATGAGACAGTAAAAACTGGAGGTCATGTGTCACGGTAGGTGTCAGCACATTAAAGAACCCTCACTGCTCAATGGCCGTAAGTGCTGAGCATAGGCCAAAATTGGAAGTCCTTCACCGGCATTTGGTGACGTCCCCATATGAGTGAAATATTCTTGAGTGGGACGTTAAACAACAATAAACAACCAAACATCTTATTGGTGAGATTGCTCTGTACATGGTGAGACTAATATGGGTAGATGTTACACTAGGAGATCAACATTAAGGTTTGTCTGGTTGTCCACTTACTTCTCACTTGTCCAAAAGAAATAAGTGAAATTGTTGAAGACAAAAAATTATGCAATATTAAAACGCAAAATGATATCTTTGAATGATTATAAATACACTTGATTTTTGGGCAAGTCATTTTTACATTCGGACAAGTACTGGTGGATGTAAGACATGTGGAAATTTTGTTATTATTGACCCCTGACACTGAACATATGAATTTATCTACTTTAGGTTTGTAAACAAATAAGGTAGAGTTGATATTAAGTAATGGTGACACTTGTTTATCTAGTTAGCGACCAGTAATCATTAATTAATTATACCTTTACGCTGTAGGGAAATCACTACACCTTTATTTTTATGACACATCTTTTACATCAACCGTAACCATAGGCAACAGTGTTAAAGGTAGCTCTCCTTTATGTATTGCACCACTAGATCTCGCTGTAAGTTATGGATGAACTATGTGTAGTCAAATATGTGTTTTACTTTACACTGTCATATATATAAGCATCAAATGACTTTTTTCTGTCGTTTGTGCAAACACCATGCACAGAAGGTAACTGCAGTGGGTATTTTTTGTAATTTCTTTCATTCGTTGGACTAGTTTTACTTTTTATGTTTGACCCTATGTAATTACACAATACGGTGTATGGCCGAGATATAACTCGTTTGGGATATAAACTTTCTATCTGTCTAGATATGTTACAATATAATTGCACACCACTGCAGTTCTAGTGTTGTATTGTTTTGGAAATGGAAATAGTATCTCACAGGATTTCATTAATACAGACCATTGTCAATACTATACACATGGTGACAGTTCTAAAGCAAATTTGATGCCTCATTTTAACATTCTAATTCTTAGAGAAAATGGACTGATTCCATGCATTCTCAAAATGGTTATCTTCCTTCATCCATGTCATTAAAAAGAAAATCATTCTTCCAGGACACAGCATGTTGTTTTTGTGCGTTAATGTGATAATGGTGTTTTAAAGTGTACTCTGTACGTTTTCTGTTTTTAACGATAATTGCGGAACTTTATAAACATGTGTTCTGATTGATTCCACATAAGTCTTTGTAACCATGATAACATTATAGTATCGGTGATTCATAAGCTTCAGATGGAGGACTTGAATCTCTACAACCTAGCAACCATACTACAAAAATAAACGGACAAAAAGAGCAATATTTCTACTACACATTTGGAATAATATGGATCCCATATGTTGGTCGACATCACTGGTGAATGAAATCCATTAAAATTGTGATATTTGATATGGAGGTCAATATTAATTTACTTTGAGTCACAAGAATGAAAGTTCCAATGTTTTCATGTTTCAAGAAAGTGCACCGTAGGCGAACATACAGTTGTAATTGCATTCATGATGCAAGGCTGCATGGCTTGGGTAAAATACAAATAGTAGCAACATGTGACTGTGAACTAGCTTATATCATTAAAAGTCCGGCCTTAAGTTATAGGAAATATTCTCCTGCTCATCATCAGGTTAGTAAGTTATAAGTCCAGAAATCTGTATCATAATATTTTGACAATTGCATGTATACAGTAAAACCTACTTTAAATAGCGACCACCTGTGTATAAAGACCACCAGGTTTTTTGCTGTTTCCATTATCCCCAACAGTTCCATTTGTGTACAAATCAACCTCTATTTAAAGACCACCTCCCTATAAAGACTGGTTTTGTTGTGTCCCTAAGGGGTCTTTATATACAAGTTTCACTGTACATGTAGTTTGATCAATAATTCTTCATGCATCCCATAAACAGAGGGAAAAGTTATAACATGTACAGATGTATATCTACATGTTTAAGGTTAACAATATTGCTGCCATTAATTTTAAACCCTGCTATACATTTGTACATGTAGCTTATGTCAGACTATATATATATATATATATATATATATATATATATATATATATATATATATATATATATATATATATACATACATTATATATAAATATGTACGTTTAATTAATGTAAGTGAAGTATTCTTGGCAAAAAATAAAACAACTTTAAAACAAGTATAATCTTCATAAAAAACTGATAATGTTTTGAAAATCTGCTGCAGAAATCTTTATCCATAAGTTTTACGATAACATATATATATAGTTTTCTTTTTTAAAAATTGAAATTATCTTTCAAATTTATAACATCTACACTAGCTGACAGAAAATATGCTTAGTAATCTTTTTTATGCCCCTAGCCTGAAAGGTCCTCTGGGGCATTTAGTGTTTGGATCGTCCATCTGTCTGTCTGTTTGTTTGTCTATCTGTCTGTCTGTAATTCCTTCCTGCTTACATATAAATTAATAAAATGCATTATTTCAAGTATGGATTGTGATAAAGTAACCAAACTTAAATTGTAAGTTCATCAAAGGGTTGCTCACACTTCACTGACATCACATGCCCTTAGGTTGGGGTTAAAATATTGGACATAGCAATATTTTGCCAGCAAATAAATTTGTTGGGACCAGGGCCCTGGCAGGGGCATTTGTGTTTCACAAACACATCTTGTTTATCTCAGAATCTAAATCTACACATGTAAGTCATTCTCAAGGTGAGCATGCTCTTTAATTCTCTGAACAGGAAAAAAAATTAGTATTGGTATAATCTGTTTTACATTCACATAATTTAATGGGACAGAGTGACCCTTTGATTACCATTCTACTCACTTTTGGATTATGACAAGCCACACATGAGTAAGAAACAACTTAAGCAATGGTTACACCTAAATTATATTTTCCTTTAACCCTCAAGGTTATAGCTCTTGTGATGATAAAACAAATTACAGATGATTCGTGATGTACACATTATTGAGATAACAGAATGTTTTCTGACAGTTTATAGCCAATATATTATCAATGTCATAACAATATTTTTACATGTAGTTTCAACAGTACCAACAGATATTTAGATAATATAAAGCTTCAAATGGACAGTTTAAGTTTATAAAGGAACGAGAATGATAGTCTGAAGAGTTTGTAAAAAAAACTAGGATGAAAGTAGATGGGTGTCCTTGTGTGAAAACAATTTGGTAACTCTAGTGTAGTGCAGGAACACGTTCCCATCAGATCTCACCCAATCACCGAGAACATGATGGACAGCAAAACAAAGAAATCAAACATGTGGATGATCAATAATTACAATATCATTCATCATGTTTGTTCTACCAAAACCATTCCTGCTAAAAAGGTGGTGTAGCAGTTTGTTCCGAGAACAGTGTTTTGGGTTGATGTTCTTCATGTTTTGGTGAGCTTTCTTACTCAAGAACAATTTTCTTGTGTCAAGAACATGTCACCCAAGGACACCCAGTGTGTTATACAGAAGTTGTATATACCATATTTGACCCAATAAATGCACAGGGGCTAAAAATAGGAAAAAGGGGTAGGTGCTTATTTGGACTAATTAATAGTCAGATTGACTGTTAATTTTGTAACAAGGCACAGTGGTAAAGTTGTTATACATGTAGTTATTACCGAGGCCATTTATCGAGGCCATTTATCGACATTCTTTTGTTGCTGAGGGCTAGAGATAAACTGTTAATTATGTTTTTCTGGTCCACATCTCCTTGTCAACTGACTACAGTATATTTCTCTGTATTGCATTGTCTTTTGCAGCCCTTATCACTGTACCGTATTTTATGGCCTATAGGTCGATGTGGGGGATAGGTCGAATGGCCGATTTTGGGCAAAAATCCAGGTTTAAGTATTAGATAGGTCGAAGTGGAGGACAGGTCGATGTCAGCAGAGATGGAAACATGAATGGGAGAACACAAAAAATGCATCGTTTATGTTTAATAACTGGTGCCAACACGATGGTAGCCTACTAAAATAATCAGAGTGATCGGCCTATTTTACGGTACAATATTAAATAGGAGTGATTAAAAAGCATAGAAGTTGCATTTTATCATATTTAACATCACTTATATTACTCGTTAGTACTGATTATGTATACAAGCATTGCCATTATGTTACCTGTCAAATCATCATTAAATTCTTTATGCTGTTTACACAAGCGACCTCAATCCCTGTCTTATCCTTCCATTGACCTAAACTATTATGCTGCTGCAATTGTCAAACAATTATTAGTGTCAATTAATTTATGTAACACTTTTTCCAAAACTTTCCCAACTTCAAAGACTGCCGCGCGATCCTTATCAGTTGAAGGTCACGTTCCAGTGAACACAGCTTGTAGTGTCCTGAAAGTCTGAATGAAGACTTCAACTTCACATTGGGGTGCCGAGATAAGGGAATCATTCAAAAGTATAAACTGTCCGGTATAAATATAATGTAAACAATGTATTTTTATTACGCAGTTTCTGACACAGTCTTGAAACCCAATGATATTGTAACTTGAAAGATAATTATTTTGTCACTTGATTATGAACACAGTGCATTACGCACACACAAGGTCACATTTAATAGTCCTATTAAGTGTAAATACAAATGAGTGTTTGGAGTAGGCCCCTAGATTATCCTGTGGAAAATTTTGAATTATGATGTTAAAATGAGGAATTGCAGATACAAGTTAAATATTTCACTATTTTTTTTAAGATAAGTCGATGCGGTGAATAGGTCGAGGTCACAACTTTGGAGAAAAAAAATATCGACCTATAGGCCGTAAAATACGGTACTAATGTTAGTTTTGACTCCTGAAATAGATATCGTATAGAAACTCATTTCAGGAAACAAATTAACTTACAGTGCTTATCACTTGTAGTGGAAATGTTTGGCACTTACAATGCTCATCTCTTGTAGTGGAAATGTTTCGTATAATAACAAAACAGGGAAGATAAAACATTCATGTAGTTATTATGACATCTACATAATTATTGTACAAACACTTAATACATGAGTCCTCCTGTCATCTATATTGCAGACAGCACAAGATTCGTCTATCGTCAGGAGGTGTAAGTCACCATCACCCAGACAAGAAAGACCGAAATCTGAAATTAGCGTCAGATGGGCGGATCTAGTTGAGACAAATGAGGTGACACCCATTAAACGCAGAGAAGGAAGTTGCAGAAAACAACGACCCAAGTCTGATCTCGGTAAGTTCTCAAAATTACCACATCTAGAATAATAAAATATGACAAAAATGAACTTTTACATGATTTCTTTTCAGGTGTTGGTCATTTAAGAATGATATTTGCTGTTTAGGAGTGATGTACTGAAGATGTAGTGACTAAGGGCCTCCAGTACTTGACCCAATTTGGGATATTTTCCAATATAATGATTTGAAGTCTTCTTTCATATATTTTGTTACACAAAGTGTGCAAACATTTATGTATCTTGTACTTTGATTGATTGAGTGCTTCATATGAAAAGTATTTATGAAACTTCTAGTTGTGTTTAGGACACATATTTGCAATCAATCTCAAATTACTCTTATCAAAATTCATCTGTGTTTGTGTGTTTTCGCTATGTATTCAGTCAAGAGGAAATCTCTGTAATGTGATAATTGAAGTTA
This sequence comes from Atrina japonica, assembly GCA_030159075.1. Lineage (NCBI taxonomy): Eukaryota > Metazoa > Mollusca > Bivalvia > Pterioida > Pinnidae > Atrina > Atrina japonica. The sequence continues at coordinate 349,855 of BROG01000476.1, read as the reverse complement.
TAGGTTGTTAGAAAGTGAGTGAATCACATACATGTGTTTAACTCATCAGCCCCTGGAAAATAATGGACTCTACTGTAAATCATTGACTTAACCAGTCCAAATGTTTCTTTAGGGGTAAATGAGTTGTCTTCTTAAAGTAGTTGCTACATATACCATCTTTACATCATAGTACCTCTAGTCTAGAATACTGTTAGTCTTTTATGGTTGGAACATTCTTGTCATATATTTATAGTGAGAACATTCTAAGTAGTGAGAATATCATTGCTGTATGTTCACTGCATATCTAGATTATGTAATCACATAGATAGAAATATTTTTTCCTTCTTTATTTGCCCTTTCAACCCCATAGACCATAATGGACTAGTCCAAAACAACTGAAAAGATCATACCATTCAGATATATGTACTTGGTCACGGGGATGAAAGGATTTAAGAATTAAAACAGTCTTGACTCTCCTTTGGTAGTTAAATCTCTATATTTATATACATGTACACTTAGATATAGTGAGAGGATGCAAATCATATTCCAATTCTATCTATATATTATATATTAGTAGTGAGAACATATTTGTATATTAGTTAGACTATCTTAGATCTATTTCCACATTGAAAGAATATTTCAGTCATTTGTTTCGTACAGACACAAAACCACCGATCTAAATTGTGCAAAATTTGATTTGAAAAAATTGACAGAATGTGAAACTATCGGAAATTAATGATATTCATACTAAAATGATGTCAAAGATTTGGAATATAAGTGGGATTTACTGTTAACAGTCTAAAATAAAGGTACGGTTGACAAACTGGCAGAATCTTGGAATGTAGACTAAAGTTACAATATAATGTATGGTACATAACTATAAGAACTGAATGTCACCATAACAGAGTCTGGAATACTGTCAGGACTAACGGAAAACCAGATAGATATTAAAAACAGGTAGTATTGACCATGGCTAAACAGGTAGAAATTTTCACAATGCAACAAAATGTAAAATACAGATAAGATTGACTGCCAACCTTACAAACTGTCAAAGACAGGTTGGGCTGCCACCTGATATCATCTGGTGTACAGGTAAATTTAAGCTGAGAGATTTCTGCATGCAAAACTAGAGATCAGTCAACTAGATTATATTCCAAAACCAAGAGTTTAGCATTTGCTACTTTCAGAGGAAAATTTACGGCTGTTTGACGAGCTGTATGAAGAGATGATGCAGGATTTTTTCCTAACAGGTATCACTTCCTGGAATGAATATAACAAATTTCTCTTCCTAGTTATTATATTGGACTTCCATATTTCAATGTTGTGAAACCTACATTTAACTTTAGTTTGCTTTGTATATACATGTGTGTGTGTATGTATATATATATATATATATATATATATATATATATATATATATATATATATATATATATATATATATATATATATATATATATATATATATATGTATATGTATACATGTACCTCCATTTCAGGGATCAGCCCATTATATTTATTTTGCCATTTCAGCATACTTGCTTCAGTTTTTTTAGTTTTACATGTTGTTTTTAGTTTTATGTGTTGTTTAAAGTAAACATATCTAGTTTAAACTGAAACATAGATAATTTGATGTTGTCCTTACATTTATGTTAACTAATCCATACTTAGTTACATGTTCTTTTAAGCTAGCTAACAGGAATGTCATCTGCCTCCAATCTCCTTCTGCATCATAACTTTGGCCTTTTGGATAAAGTCTTTTTAGTCTCTGGTGTTTGTGTAAATGTGTATTTGAGTATGTGTATCTGTGACTGTGAGTGTGTTTGGTAACAGTGATGTGTATATGAATATATGACAGTGTGTGTTTCATCACAGTGATGTGTGTGTATGTTTTTTTACAGTGAAATTTATTTGTATGAATTTCACCTGAAATAAACCTGACTTTTACATGAAAAATTTCATGTGAATTTCACATTAATCGAACTTATATCTTAAATTTTCATGTGAAAAATTTCATTTGAATTTCATGTTTAAGTTTGATTAATTTCATGTCAAATGTTGATTCATGTGAAACCCATGACAATAAATATTGACTGTATATAGTGAGTAAGGATGTCCCAGCCTTAATTTTTTTTCAAACATGTGCTTTATAACCATACTAAATAGGTGCTGTTGTTGTAAAGAATTACAATCGACTTGTTATACTAACAATATATGAGTTAAATATTAATGTCCCTTTAGTAGGATTTCACATATGTTTAGGTGTCCTTAAATATATGACTAAACAGTGAATTTAGACGTTTGAATATACTGGTAAGTGGGGCTTACCATTTGCAAAGCATAAATTACATAAATATGCACATGAGTGTTTGATTGCTATTTTTGTAAGATTCATGGCCAAATGACTTCCTATTAAATCACATTACAACATGTGTATTTGACTTTCTCAACAAAACACACACATATACACAAACACATGCACACACATACACAATCACACACACATAATTCTTAACAATTTACATTTTGATTTCTAAAATCTAGAACCAATATGATTCAGCATGATTATTTACACATCAGGCCATACCAATTTGATTTGTAGTTCTTTGGGATTTCACTTTCAGATTTTGGACTGAATGATCAAAATTTTTTTTTAATATTATTTCAAATTTCATTGAAATTGTACTGAAGCAATAAAAATGTGGACCGAACGAAATTATTTTTTATTTGTAATTTTGATTTTACTTATGCAAAATTTCATGTAGATTATTTAATTTTGAAATCTATTAACATTTTATTTTGGCTTATCCAATACATTATTGTGATCTACACATGTAAATACTAAATTGACCATCAAGTTTTTGGTTTGTAAATCACGAAAACTGAAAGAAAGTGAAAGGGTAATAATCTTCCTGTTAGATTTGCAATAGGGTAAGTGTACTGAGAAATTGTTTCCACATGTATTCTGCCTATGGTCTTCAACAAAATAATTAAAGTAATATTATATTTGTATCAATTCAAAAAGTATATTCATGTATATGTTTAACTTCTGCACACAAATTTCATTGCACAATTTTTATAAGGTAATACCTCATTAATGCCAAGATCAACAGAAATATTAGAATAATAAAACATTTTATATTTTTATTTGAAATGTATACTTTAGATATTGTGATATGTCTTTATGTAAATGGGCTGACATCAGGGCCCTAACCCTGACAACACAATAATGTGAATATTTTGGGCAATAAATAGCCAAAGGCTCAAGGTGACCTATAGCGATCATCTTTTGTATGTCGTCGTCCATCGTGTGTTGTGAACTTTTAAACATTTTTGACTTCTTCTCAAGAACCAATAGGCCATTTTCATCCAAACTTGGCAGGAAGTATCCCCATGTGAAGTCGAATAAAGTTTGTGAAGGAAAGGGGGCTAAGAGTCCATAGGGGCCTCAAAAGGGGCCAAAAAGTACCAAAACTTGGTACAATTTTAAAAATCTTCTTCTTATGAACCAATGATCAGATAACTTTCAAATTTTGTGTGCATGATTGTTAAATCATTGTCTACAAAGTTTGCTAATTAAAATGAAATCCACCAATAAACATGCCACTAGGGGGCACTTTAGTAAATGGGGGGTATTTTGGCTGTTTTTTGACATTATCTCAATAAGTATAATAGATAGAAAGAATCTGATGGAGGCAAAAATGTTCATGCAAAGGACTACAAAACTTTCTATTGAGCCGAAATTGTCAGGTCGACCCTTATTGGAGTTATGGTCAGGTGACAAGGTGTCAAGGCCCATTTGGCCTCTTGTCTTACAAAGAATTTGATTCAAGTTAAACCAAAAAATAGGGACTTATTTCAGAATTATAATTCAAAAGAAGAAGATACTAAAAGAGAAATCATGGACATTTTCTGAAGTTGTAAAACACATGTAAAATGATATTTATTGATTGTGAAATAGAATATGGTCACGACTGACTCTGTGACAATGACAAATTTTGTCACTGATTGACTACAAAAAAGTTATTCGGAGTACAAAATTTAGAGAATATTTTGTAAAAATTTATGTTGGCTATAAACTGTTAACTAAATCCATCCAAACCCGAAACCTCTGGAAAAAACCCATCTGATATAAGTGAAATTGCCACAAAGAATATTCTTCAATGATGCACAATTTCTGTAAGCATTTCACTAATAGTACGATTAAAGATAGTCATGTACATGAAACAAAAAGACAGTATGTCAGTAATAGAGTAGATCTACAGAAATTCTTCCTTATGAAATGGATGACTAGCACTGATAAACAACTGAACACTGAAATTAATCTATGCAGTTTAATTAGATTCAGTATCGTGATCCATGATCTTGATCAAGAGATAAGCTTAAAGATTCTATAAATATCATTTCTATTAAGTTTTGTATGCTTATTGCTCATGGTGGTTTGATTATTTTGATGCTTCAATGTATGAAAACTATGTAAACATCATTGTAAAAAATGGAGGACAAGAACGGAAACACATGGCTGAAGATTAAAATCATAAAAGAAAACGGCAATACCAAACCCAAATCTTGAAAAAAAAATTTTGCATGCGCACTTTCAAAACAGGTGCGGTAAAACAAAAATATTGTTATTTCATTTTCTGAAAATTAGGACCGGTATTTCCAACGAACTACTAATAAAATTAGTGTGGCCTTAGTTTCTGTTATTATAATACATACATATACAGCACCATCAAACATTACAACATATTTATAATTAGGATACAAGTACACATATTACAAAATTACTGATTTTCATGTCTCGGAGACTAGATCTTTATGCCCCTGGATAAAAACATTTTAGATTTTGTTGAGTTTCTTTCCTGAGATTTTAACCAAATTTGGTATGCTGCTTAATATTAATGAATATTTTAAAAGAGATCAGTTAAAGTTAACAATTGACTATATTTACCTGAGTTATCTGACTTAGTTATAGACCACAATTTACAATATTTACCAGAGTTATGGGACTTAGTTATAGAGAACAATTTACAGTATTTACCAGAGTTATCAGACTTAGTTATAAACAACAATTGGCTGTATTTACCAGAGTTATGAGACTTAGTTATAGACCACAATTGACAATATTTACCAAAGTTATGGGAACTAGTTATAGACAACAATTGACGATATTTATCAGAGTTATGGGACTTAGTTATAGACCACAGTTGACTATATTTACAAGAGTTATGGGAACTGGTTATAGAACACAATTGACTATATTTACCAGAGTTATGGGACTTAGTTATAGACCAGAATTGACTATATTTACCAGAGTTATAGGACTTTAAAATCTAGATGAATTAGAATGTCATATTTCTCAGGGGCAGATTCTCATACAAATCTTGTCATAACATTACTTTTGTACATAAATATTACACATGTTATATAACATATTATATATATATATATATACATATACATTGTATATCTTCTTATTGTACTCATACCTCTATACTGTATATATAAATACAAATCTACAAACATATACTCTTTATTGATATTGATAAAATTTATATTCATTATCTATTTTTGTCAACTCTGTTACTATATATAATATACTTGTATAAACAAGTTACTGTCCACATATATACCTATATATGATAATGTACAGTGAAACCTCACTTCAAGACCACCCTGCTTAGGAGACCAACCTTTTTGAGGACCATAAATGTTAAGTCTCTTGAAAATTTCTAAAATAGATATTGAATAAATCCTGACTGCCATTTCATAGTCAGCCTTACTAATCAGAATAATTTGAGTCTGTCACTTAGCTGGTCCTACTGTACATTGTATATATTGATGTACATAATGTATTGTGAAGCATGTAAATATTGAAGTCTCAAGCTGACCATCTGTGTTGAACATGACATATTTTAACAATGATGCATTGCATAATACAGTAGAACCTGTCTTGAAAGACCGCTCTTTTGAAAGGCCATCGTATAATACTTGTAATAACCTTGAGTGTTCTGGAATCTGTGTGACGAAAGACCGCTCTTTTCAAAGGCCATCATATAATACTTGTAATAACCTTGAGTGTTCTGGAATCTGTGTGACGAAAGACCGCTCTTTTCAAAGGCCATCATATAATACTTGTAATAACCTTGAGTGTTCTGGAATCTGTGTGACGAAAGACTGCTCTTTTGAAAGGCCATCATATAATACTTGTAATAACCTTGAGTGTTCTGGAATCTGTGTGACGAAAGACCGCTCTTTTGAAAGGCCATCATATAATACTTGTAATAACCTTGAGTGTTCTGGAATCTGTGTGACGAAAGACCGCTCTTTTGAAAGGCCATCGTATAATACTTGTAATAACCTTGAGTGTTCTGGAATCTGTGTGACTAAAGACCGCTCTTTTCAAAGGCCATCGTATAATACTTGTAATAACCTTGAGTGTTCTGGAATCTGTATGACGAAAGACCGCTCTTTTCAAAGGCCATCATATAATACTTGTAATAACCTTGAGTGTTCTGGAATCTGTGTGACTAAAGACCGCTCTTTTCAAAGGCCATCATATAATACTTGTAATAACCTTGAGTGTTCTGGAATCTGTGTGACGAAAGACTGCTCTTTTCAAAGGCCATCATATAATACTTGTAATAACCTTGAGTGTTCTGGAATCTGTGTGATGAAAGACCGCTCTTTTGAAAGGCCATCATATAATACTTGTAATAACCTTGAGTGTTCTGGAATCTGTGTGACGAAAGACCGCTCTTTTGAAAGGCCATCGTATAATACTTGTAATAACCTTGAGTGTTCTGGAATCTGTGTGACTAAAGACCGCTCTTTTCAAAGGCCATTGTATAATACTTGTAATAACCTTGAGTGTTCTGGAATATGTGTGACTAAAGACCGCTCTTTTGAAAGGCCATCGTATAATACTTGTAATAACCTTGAGTGTTCTGGAATCTGTGTGACTAAAGACCGCTCTTTTGAAAGGCCATCGTATAATACTTGTAATAACCTTGAGTGTTCTGGAATCTGTGTGACGAAAGACCACCTGTCTGGTGAGACCAAATTCGAAAAACCAGTTATCTAAGTAACCATTTACTCAAACCTATTTCAAGAGACCATTTATCTTCAGAGACCCGGTTCTATGGCAGATACGTTTGTAGGGTGGTATCTTAAGACAGGTTCCACTGTTTATACATGTACATGTATAATACATATGTAATGTATTTTAGATTGTTACATTGCAAACTGGTTATCAGTCATACATATCTAATCTTGAAAATAAAACCTATCAGTGATTAGGACAATTCAATTCTGTGACCTGGGATGTGCTTCTGGTAAGATTATCACATATGTACATATTTTTAAAGTTAGTGAAATGTTTCTAGCTAATTTTCTAAATTTAGACCTGTTATTGTAAGTGAGCTGTACACTTGAGCTGTGGTAAGATCTTTAACCTACCAGCTGGTAATAACAACATATAAGCTGACTATTTAATGCATCTCCTATCCAGGCCTTTTTTTGCCAATATTGAGAAAATGTCATTGGTGACCATTTGAAATTTTTTGTCAAATTGGGAAATATTTTGCACTCATGGAAATTTAAATGTTATGGAATGTCTTTTTTTTATGCACCCCCCCTCTACATTAATCTGTTTTTCATTACTGTTGTGGCCTCATCACCAAATTGGGAATTTTTTTCATCAAATTGGGAATAAACACATGTACATGTGTTGGAAATGGGGCCGAATTTTGGCCCCGTGAACACTATGGAAAAAGGTTTGCTATCTGACCTAATACAATTATGATATTTCAGTAAATCAAACAAGGAAGTCCTGTGTATGATTTTCAGAAATACTTTTGTTACCCATCTCGAGAACTATGTAGTTAAGGATTATCAATTATTTCCTCAAGTTGTGTCATATGATTTACCAACAACATTGCTATGACTAACATAGAGATGGTATTAATATAATAAACATAAAACCAAAGTTATAATGCTCAAGATGACCATTTCTGTCAATTAGACTTCATCAGTCAAATATTATGATTATTCAGTGCCATTATACACAAAAGTGATATGTTAGTCATATGATTGCTTTGAGAAACATACTAATTTCACCTTTCACATAAACTTAAGTTGTCCATAGTAAAATTTATTCCTTTCCACACATTTTGAGAAAGATGAGTTTTCATTTTTTTTTAAAAATCAATTTGATTATTTGTATATAGATTTGGTGCATGTATCGTTGTGTTGTCAATAGATCTCCCCAAATGTTTTAGTACATACATGTACATTGGAGACTTTCAAATTATATATTGCTGTTGTGTGCTGATTTCCAAGCTTGTATTGGTATATATTTGTACAATACAAAATATATTTTATTCAGTTTCAAACATTTCCTTATTCAGTTACATTTCTCTACACAGTTTCAAACATTTTCTTCTTGGTAAATGTTGAGAGTTCACTTCCTTGAGTATGATGTGACTCATTTGGACCATTGATCAAGCACCTGCACAGCAGGCTTTCTCTGTGCAATGTTTGTCTTCTTGACTGACATTCATTTCTTGTTTATGTAAAATTCATAGCAAAGCATCCCAGCACCCATTAAATTTGATACTGCAATAAATGAATATAAATGTCATCAATTAAAATGTATTTCCTAGAAAATAAAACTTGTTGTGTGCTTTTATAATTTCATATCTTATGCATTTTTTGTTTTCCTACAAACAGAAAAGAAAGTTTTCAATATGGGGTCCTTAAGGTCTTCAGTTTAAATCTTCAAAATATTCAATAATATCATAGATGACAAAAGTTACTGAAGAAATTTAGCAAATTACAGCTCTTCAATTGGCATACATTGTAATGTTTAAAGCCATTCTGGTTTGATTCCTGCTCTGGATCATATGTAAAAATTTCCGTATTTAAAACAGGTAGTGATCGTTTCTTAGTAACCTGCTCACTGCTCAGTACACATTACTGAAAGATGTGAACAAGACAGACTTATGCCATAGTTAACGTGGCAAATGGAAGAAAAAAACTGACAAAAATTAGTGCAGGTAGTGGCTATTTCCTAGGAAACTGCTCAGTATAAGGTGTGAAAGACACAGACTTGAGCCGCAGTTAACATGATAAATAATGAAAACCCTCACTGAATTAGTACAGACAGTGAATGTCACCTAGCAAACTGCTCAGTATAAGATGTGAAAGACACAGACTTGAGCCACAGTTAACATGGCAATCAATGATCACTGAATTAGTACAGACAGTGAATGTCACCTAGCAAACTGCTCAGTATAAAATGTGAAAGACACAGACTTGTGCCACAGTTAACATGGTAAATAATGAAAACCCTCACTGAATTAAGACAGACAGTGAGTGTCACCTAGCAAACTGCTCAGTATAAGATGTGAAAGACACAGACATGAGAAAAAAAATGGAAAAAAAACATACTGAATTAGTACAAGTAGGACAAAGAAATAAATGGATGTCAATTATTGAACAGCTACAGATGTACTGATAAATAATGATTATATTTATAAAAATGAATCTGCTGCATCCACCAGTAATGCTAGGTCATGGACAAAATAACTTACTGCTATTCAGTACCTACTAAATTAAAAGGTCTGGGGTCTGGTTAAGCTGGGTTTAATACTCATATCATTTATTGAGTATTGTTAGAATAATGTCCAAAGAATTGAAGTACTTGCTATTTTTACTATGATAAAGACATATTAACAGGATTGAAAGGAACATGAATATTTGTAGAAAATAACTTGCAAAAAATAAATTTTCCAGAATAACTGGTAAATCTACCCAAATTAGGTCCCCATTCTACTTGTATTATCTGCAAATTATATGGAATAGGCCCTAAGTGGGTAACTTTGTTTTTATGGGTAAATATAGATCTGTATTGATTATGGCATCAATGTTACAGCCAGGGGGTAAGTAGCTACAGGTGTTTTACCTGTTGTACCATAGTTACCTGTACATTAGGTAGACCTAGAACTTTGATGTTTACAAAAGATAGGGTAGTATAATCACCCAAAACATTCCTGTTCCAATTATTTCAAGCTTTATCTTATTTAAGTTTTATTCCAATATAAAAGATTTACTGTGGATTTAAAATTATAAGGAGATAAGTACATCAGTATACATGTTATACTTATCTGTTCAACAGTTATCTGAACTGACTTTTTAAAAATTTTCATAGCATATACAACTGAATAAACATTTTTGTAGACTATTTGTGTGGTTTATAGAAATCACTTTACTTAACACACAAATTTCAATACATAAAAAGTATCACATTTACCCGCATTTAATTTGTATGTTTTTGAATTTTTATCTCGCTGGTCATATAGAGCACAGGTGAAATATACATTCTGAATCTTAGTTGGTAATCAGTTGCAACACCATCATGTTTGCGTTGAGAAGATCATACCTGTACATGTGTTAAGATGTTATAAGACAGGTAGATATAAATCAGACAACTTTGTGTTCAGTTTCAGGAGATTATGATAAATAGCAAGACTTTGCAGAATTGTAAGTTTTACAGAAATGTGTTAAGAAAATCCTGTACATCAATCAAGATAGTGCATATAAACATAAGGGTGGAAGAATGTGTGTTATTGTTTTACTAGAGCAACAATGATCATGAAATATATACTAGGATATATAATGTGTACATAGCCTCATAGGAATAAAAACATCACTAATGGTCTCTTATCAGTGTGCAACATGATCTAAATTGTAACTTGTCATATGAAGTTATTTTACATATTTTACATTAACATCACTTATATATATGTGGTGGAAACTGTCTTGGGGTACCACCCAGTCAGCAGTTGAAATGTGGTCTTTCAAGAAAGACGACCTCCTTGTCGGCCATTGATGATCTCTCAAAAGAAGTTTCACTGCAAGGATTATTAATTTTAGTAGACTGATTTTCAGAACACCCATATGAGGCAGGTGGTTATACAAGAAGGTGATCTATCAAGACAGGTTGTACAACAGTATACCAGTATATACTAATGTATACATGTATTATGTACTATGCCGGCCTCCATTTAGATGCACCCAAAATATCTGTGTCTGGGGAAACTTCACTTATTTTTTTCAAAGAAAGTTCAATTTTTATTAGATTAACAACAAAATACATGTACTAAGCAATGCAAGCTTGCAGTTAAGTTAAACACCATGTTTTCTTTACAGTCATCTGGTGTGTATAATTAGCAGATATGTCTAATAACCAGACAGTGATATGTGTACTTAGCATTGAGATGATTTAGTCCTTCATTATGTTATGTGTTGTAAGACATGGTAAGTATGCCAGTTATGCTTGGTCCTGCTGACAATATCTAGAATAGCAGGTGCTTTGTATATAACCTTGAGATATACTTCAATAATTTGTAAATATTTCATTCAAGATAATGACACAATGTTATTTTGTTGTTACATTAGGTGGTAGTTCGCTTGGAGAGGAAATGAAGCCATTTGGAAGCCACCATAGTTTATTGCCTTACAGTTCTCTGCAGAATTTAGAAACACTTCGCAGTTTAGAGGCAATGGATCAGAAACCAAACAAGCGCAGAGTAAGTAGTTGCTTCACTTATACCAATTTGTTAAAGGTGTTCTGTCACCTAATTTCTTCTATCAGAAAATATTTCTATCAACAGAAGTATGTGATTCATTGCATTGTTTTAAAAATTGTAACCCAAACTACCGGTAACCATTTCAACCTTCCAGACCATAATAGACTGGTCTTGAGTAATAGAAAAGTACATACCACTCCGATATTCAGGGGTGAAAGGGTTGAGACAAGCAGGGTGAAAAAAAAGCTACAGCTATACCATAAGATGTTTTGTAAGTTCCTGGTATAAAAACAGCTATACCATAAGATGTTTTTTGAGTTCCTGATATAAAAAAACAGCTATTCCATAAGATGCTTTGTGAGTTCCTTATACAAAAAACAGTATTTCCAAAAGACGTTTGATGAGTTCCTGTTATATAAACAGCTATACCAAAAGACCTTTTGTGAGTTCCTGATATACATTGTATAAACTGATGCAGACAAATGTTTGTTTGTTTATTTGTTTATTGTTGTTTAACATCCCCTCAAGAATATTTTACTCATATGGGGACGTCACCAAATGCCGGTGAAGGGCTACAAATTTTGGCCTATGCTCGGCACTTACGGCCATTGAGCAGTAAGGGTTCTTTAATGTGCTGACACCTACTGTGACACAGGACCTCCAGTTTTTACTGTCTCATCCGAAAGACAGGAAACCAACCTGCTGCCAGCGGGACTGGAACTCACGATACAGAGTTGAGCGCACTACCGACTAAGCCAGGCCGGCTCTGCAGACAAATGTCAAACTTTGAAGCTATATATAATGTCAAGATCATCCACTATAACACAAAGTGTAAGCTTAATCGAAAAAAGTTTTGACCCAACAGATGACAATCATGGAAAGAGTACCTTTAATTATGATTCATATGTGAGCTGTCGTGGAAAAGGAACAATGTCAATGGAGAAATACGAAGTTTAAGTTTATTGTCAAATTGAAATACTAGTTTGATCATAATCCAAAATGTTAAAGTAATCATCACCGGCTTATTCTACATAGAAGAAGAATAGTGGCGTTATTGCATTATCCAGTTTTGTATTCTAAGAATGTGAAGAGTAAACATACAAAATTTTGAATTACACAATTCCTTTTTAAGAGCTAAGCACATGTGTTTAGTACATGTAATTGATAGGGACATACATGTACTTGTACAGGATATTTACAATTAGCAACATCATGACTGCAAAAGTGTGAAAGTGAAAGTGGCAAAATCATGCAAAACCTGTATAAGACATTGTTTGCTTAGAATCTACGTGTTTTACAGAACTACTGGACTTATAACACCCAAAAAGTGTTATTAATAGACATAACATACATATGCTAGAGTTAAGAGGGAGGGGCTGAAAAAAATATATATTTTAAGAATTCCGAGAGGCCATTTTCTGGTCGCCAGACAGTTTTCCTTCAACCAGATTATCCTCTCTAGAACACCACATCTGACTTGATTCTGTGTTATGGGAAGTTTCAACACAAATATACATGTAATTTCCAAAATCAAATGGGTGCAAACCCATAACTCCCTTGGATCCACGAATGTACTGGTAACAAATGGGTTTCACTATTGTTATTTGTATCAAGTGGTGCATAACAACAAAAAGAGGAGAATGTGACATGTAGATATGTAAGTGTGATGTTAAATGGCTACAGGAAGAAATACATCAAGAGAAGTATATATCCTAGTTCTTGATAAGGAACATCGGAGATGTCACATATTAATGTTTATGGTGTTTTGTTCTGGTCTAAAATAATGCATACTAAATCACAGATTCAATAATATGAAATGAAATTATCCATCATACAATGTACCAGTAGTTCATTTTATAAATGCTCAAATTTTTATTTATTCTTCAATATCCAGAGGCATTTTCGCTTCATTTCACTGATTTCAGTCACCTAAAATGATCATACCTTCAGCAATTATTGTGCTGGCATTTGGAAATATTGGAACACACCCCACTTCTTGATTTGGGTTTTTCAGTTTATACATGTACATGTACCAGTTTGATAATGTGTGATACACATTAACTCATTCACCCCTAAATTCATATTTGGACAAGTCCATAATGTTGATTTACAGAAGAGCCCATTGTATTTCAGGGGTTGGTGAGTTAATACTTTCAAATTTTAAATCTGTTCTAAATTTCTACACAGTCCATTCTCGGGATGTCAACACCTTCCCTTACATACATGTATTACCAGTACACACATAGTACTGGTACTTTTGATTTTCTGTTATGGTTAGCTCTGCTTGACAATTGCTATTTAGGTGCATGTATGTAGAAAGGGAGATAACTCCATTTGCATTACATTACTTGGCAGCTCTCCACATGCAGGAAACAGATTTATGTATTGTATATATATATCTCCTTGGCATGAGGATGTTAAATGTTTCAGAAAATATTATACAGTTTGCCTATAGCTTTTAATTCTTCACTTAATAAAATGCCTGGGGCTCAAGATGGCTAGTCTGGCTGAGCTATGTGATGTTTACCTGTCATTTGTGATAATTATAAGCATGTTGGGGCCCAAGTTTTTGTCTTCAATGAAAAATACCCTCAAGATTTGTGTGATTTAATGAATTGTTAAAAAATAAAAAGGTAATTGAACTACCCTTAGGTCAAACAAAACGAAATTATTGAAATCTTTTTTATTTCTGATGATATACTATAAAAATTGCTTATATGTTTGTTTGTGTATGTGTGTTTTATCTCTTTTTTCACATATTTGTGTAATTGACTTAAAGCATTATTCCATACACAACAATGTTATTAGCTTAAACAAGAAAATAAACAGTAGTAAAAGGAGAAGCTTGTACAAAGGCAGATAATATTGGAATTTTTACTGGTAAATTTTCAAAAAAAAAAAAAAAAAGACAAAATTAATTTTGTAATTATGGGTAATTGTATCAGAATAATAATGTAAATAAGTATACAAAATTTCACATTAAAATGCCTATATCTGTTGACTCTAATTCTTATTTTTTCTATGAGCAAATAAAAATACATTGTATGCAGAATAGTGTTGTGATTTCCATCACAAGAAATATACCCACTACAAATGACAATAAATTTACTTTTAATTGACTTACAAACTATATTAAGTCATCAACCCCTGAAATATATTGGACTCTTCTGTAAATCAATAACTTCGACCAGTCCAAATGTGTCTTTAGGGGTGAATGGTTCAAAGTTTCATTGATACCAATACATGTAATTGGTTGAAAAATACACCCACTCTTTATATTATTTATTCTTGTTTAATGTCCCACTCAAGAATATTTCACTCATATGGAGACGTCACCAAATGCAGGTGAAGGGCTTAAAATTTTGGCCTATGCTCGGCACTTAAGGCCATTGAGCATTAAGGGTTCTTTAATGTGCCGACACCTACTGTGACACGGGACCTCCAGTTTTTACTGTCTCATCCGAAAGACAGGAAACCAACCTGTTGTAGGCAGGACTCGAACTCGCAACCTCATGATCCAGAGTCTAGCGCGCTACCAACTGAGCCAGCCCACTCTTTATATGACAATAAACGTATTTTTTATTGTTAAGAGTAATAGTTGAAGGCATAGTGTAGATCAGGGTATCAAAATTTTGGTTTGGATTTAAATGTGGTAAAATTGGAAATTGGAAAAAAAATATTGTTTCTTTGTTGTTATTTGGTTTTTGGTTTTTTTTTTATGGGGGGGGCTACAATATGAAGTATGAACAACAGATCTTAATACCATAAGTATTACACAAAACCATGAGATAAAGTAACAGATAAATAGGCATATGTGATTTATGCAAAATTTCAGAAAAAAATTAAAATGAAACAATAGACAGTATCAGGTTTTTTTTATTTAACAAGGATTGAATGATTGTCCTAGAAGAGACATGTACATGTAGAATACATGTTTCTGGTCTCAGTCACTTATAAATTCATTTGATTGATAATTAATTAATAGATACAGAGATTTACATGTAACATATATAATGCTATATGTATTTACTGCACAATATCCATGTAGATATTAAAACAAAAGGCTATCACATTTCCTAAATTAGTACACATTGAGTTATCTATAATAATACATCTTTGTCTAAAGCCACCAGTAAATATCTAATGGATAGATTTGGGAACATGAAACTCTAAAGATAACAGCCATAGCCTCTGTATTGACTTCAATTTGGCTGTCTTCTGACTAATTCCTGCTGGTGGTGGAAAAGTTTAAATCCCTTAGAGGGTAAAGAAGACTAGGTTGTTGAAATTCCCTGTATTTGATTTCTTTTGTTAACTTGAATTGCATGTTTGTTAAGATAGTTGGCCTTTGGGTTTATTTATATTATTTTCAGTTAAATGATTAATAAAGGCCTAGGTTTGTAACATTTAGTCTAATCTTTTATATGTTTAAATAGCCTAACACCCCTACAATTACTGTAATAGGATGTTCCAAAATAACATTGTCACTTCCCTCAAATTATCCAGTGGCTTAAAGTGTGAATGTAGAAGAATGGCTGTTAAGATTTAAATATCAATCTCAGCAAGGAGTTACATTTGCTTTTAATGTGTTTTCATAAAATATGAAGGATTTTTCCACAATGACATCCTATGAATATAGCGAGGACATATTAGAAACTGTTCAGAGAGGAATAAAAGTGAAAATGGGGACTGATATAATACATGTTATAGAAGATGACCTAAGTACACCTGTTCAACTGAGGCATAACATTGATAAATCTGCCAGATATAGGCTGGTAAGCTTGATTGATAGATAAACATGTATATTTTCAAAATAGAATACATTGCACACACATTGTAAAAAAAATTTTTGTAATATTGCAGTAATTGAAACTTTGTAATTTTCGAATTAATCCTTTGGCTTAGATTAAAGACAACTTTTAGATGCATAAAATGTATACATTTTGATAAATTAAAGACTTTTTAAAATAATTACATTTAAAGCTTATTGATAACAAAACATTGATTTTAACATAGAAAAATCATATGTTGGGAGCTTGTCAACTGATAAAAATCACAACGTGCATGTACAATGTAGTTGCCAGTAAGATTTATAATTTTCATATCTTTCAGATCCTTTTTAGTTTTTCTTTTACTAAATACATGTGTATGTTTTAATTCAAAATACATGTACTGTATTTAGTTGTCAATGAAATTCTAATTTTTAATGAATGCATACATGTACACTCATTTTGACAATAATACCTGTAGTGGGGAAATTTATACAGGTGCATTGTATACACAGTCACAAAGAAAAGGGAACCATTATACGTTTTTATTGTTATTTCATATGAATTCAGGTCATCTAGCCGGCTTTGGGGGATTGTATAAAGAGTAACTCTTAGTTATTCATGTATACAGCGACCTCCACCACTGAGTGGTTTAGACGTTACATCGTCACGCTTTAAACATACACACTACCACCAACAGCTACACAAAAAAGCAAACCAACAAAAAAAAAAACAACCCCAAAAACACGAACCACAAAAAACTCACACACACCTCAAAATGATTAACAACAAACACAAAAACCACTAAAACAACAAAAAGTCAACAAAAATTACAACACACCAACAAACATAACACACCACCCACCAAAACACAATAAACAACAAACTTCCACAAAACACCACAAATAACCCACCGTCATACCACCAAAATCCAAACACTACACACAAAACAACCCAAAAAACTAATACAACACCACAAAAAAATCACACCAACACACCAAAGCCACAAAACATAAACCCAACCAACAAAACACAAAAACAAAAACCACAATTAAACTAACAAACACCAAAACCAAAAACTCCAACTCAAAAAAACTACCCCCCCCAACCAACACACCAAAACAAATACATTAACTAACAAAAACAACACCAAAAACAACAAAATACAAACCTAACACATAAAACCAACACAACACACCAAACAAAACAACACAAAATAAACAAATACAAAAACCCCACAAAAAACCCACACCCCAGCAACAACAACAACAAACCTCACACACCTCCACACAACCACTACCAACAAACTATGTACAACCCAAAAACCACTCTGACAACACACAAACCAAACAACCCACACAAAACACTACAACAACCTTACCACACCTAGATAACCCAAGCCAACACAAAACCCAAACACAAATACACAAACACCCAAAAACACAACTACAACCATACCAACACACACAAGCAACAATAACCCCAATACCCTACAAACACACAAACCCAACAACAACACTAACACCACACAAAAAAACCTACCACCACACAATTAACCAACCCCACAGCAACCCACAACACCCACACCCAACAAACCAACACACAAAAACACTAACCAAAGAACACACTACACAACAGAACACCCAAAAAAAAACTAACCAAACAAAAACACAACATGGAGTGTAGCCGCTCCCGCGAACCCCATCCCGCTTTGCACCAACAAACATCAAACAAACACACAAAAAACAAAACAACCAACCAAAAACATACACAAACCAAAAAAACACAACCAAAAACCAACCAAAAGGGATTGTATAAAAGAGTACTACTCTTAGTGACCCACAGACAAACACACCCTAAACAACCATAACACAAACACCAATCAACCCATAACAATAACTAAAAATATTTCTCCACCACTGAGTGGTTTAAACAAAACAAACCCACCACAAACACAAACCCAAACCAACCACACACAACCCCACCCCAGATACTTACATTGTCACGCTTTCAAACCATGGACACCTCTAATCAGTGAGGGTCAATTTGGTCTGCTGGAACCTAAGTTTGTTTGTCAGTTTACTGGTTGAAGAACAGTAGACTCTTTAAAGTACAAATGTCCAATGAACAAGCAACCAGGATCTCTCCTCTGTCATTAAAAACAAAGGCCATCACATACATATAATTATCTTATAACTGATAAATTGCTAAATACATGTATGGTGTAAAACACCATTTTAGACAAACAAGTTCATATTAATGCCGAAACATATTTTCCAGAGAAATCCCAGGATGAGATTTCCATACAAATAAATACACGTTCATGTATATCACTGTATGCATATGCTGCGTCTCATATTATAACATGTACAATCTATACACTGTATATAATTTACAAATGTTTCTCTCAATCTCTATGGCTTGGAGTGCCCAGTGGTCTAGTGTTACATGTAGAGCATTCAGCTTGCAAGTGGAAGGATCTGGGTTTGATTCCTGGAGCGGGTCATACCAAAGACTTTTAATATGGTAGTGACTTTCCTTCTCCATGTGCTGGGGATACAGAGTTAAAGTCGGGGGACTTTTGAGCGAGACTTAAAACTGAGGTACTATGTCATGCAAGGCATGGCACATAAAAGAACCCTCACTGCAGTGGTGTCAGTCCATAGCACGGGCCAAAAATTTGTAGCACTTCACTTAAAGCTGGTGACATCTCTATATAAGTGAAAAAAATTCTTGACTCTGTAAAACAACAATTATACAGACAGCATTTATCACTCAGAAAATACTTTGTAAAGACATGTACATGTATATGTAGCATTTGTCAAGACTAAAACAAATATCATTATCCATTAATTTAGAAATGTACATGTAATTTTACAAAATGTGTGTGTACATGTACATACTACAATATATGTGTACATTAATATACAATATATGTATGTGTGTATGTATGTATGTGTATATATATATATATATATATATATATATATATATATATATATATATATATATATATATATATACACATACATACACACACACACAGACATACATATATGCAATCACTACAATTTGATGCATACAAGTATATAATTGTGTTATGTTATAACACAAAATATATACTCTCCTACTTAAAACATCAAACCTAACAATATTCAGGTAAACAAATGTGAGTTCCATAAATTTTCAATTTCATGGATGATGAGTATTTTCACTTTTATACTAAGATGGCATTTGTGAATATATGTATTGAGGCATGTTATATGGAAGCAGACATTAAATTCGTAAAAATTAAAACCAGCTGTTAGCGTTCGTTTAACTGATTTCATCCATGCAACTACAGATTGATCCTGGTTTGAATTTTAATGCTGCATAATTCATTTTATATACATGTATGATATTTATGTACATGCATATCTATATGCGCATATTATTATATAAAATTTCCTCAAAATATGCCGTATAGAACTTATAGGACAGACACCACCAAATATTTTCCCATAGGCTTCAATGCTAATTTACAAAACTTCAGGTCACTGTCACTCCCATGTTTATTAAATCTGGGTCAAATAAGTACCCTGTGCTGAAAGATCAATATTTTTGATAACAAAATATGCAATCAAAAGTATAGGTTGCCGTTGCATTTCTACTTCAAATTTTTACTTGTTTACAACTCGTAGTACTCCGCACCAAAGGAAAATATCTATTCTCATATGACCCCTCCCTTTCAATTTTCATCCATCAACCCTATAATTTCCAAAGTACTACCAATATTCATGTATCTTTTTTATCACCTTAATTTCACTTCTTAATGGCAAAACTAATTTTTTTTTCATTTAATGACCAAATCAGATCTCTGGGCTCATTTTACCCTCCGCACAACTTTAGGTGTCCAAAATGTCTGCGCCCATGTTGTAAACAAAGCAGGTGTTTTTCCTATAGATTTATCCACAACATTGCCAAAAATGGTCATTTTGCATTTTTTGGAAATCTCATTAACTGAACACCAAGCCCCCTTAATAATGAGGATGGGAACCCAACCTGAAGAGAAACACAGTCTATAATGTGTCACACCCCTACCTCTCAATCCCATTCATTGATATTAACAAATAAATACATTATATGAAGAAGTTGTCTGTTTTTCTTTCATGATTTTCATTCAGAATTGTCTGTAACACATACACTTCATTATTTTGAATGATTTCATACCATTATTTACCAATATTGACCATGATATCAAATAAGGGTAGACGGTACCCCTTAATAATGGAAAAAGTGACAAAATATACCATTTTCTTCACAAAAACTTAAAATTTGGATCATTTCTTAATGAGCATGGAACCAATTAGTCGCCAGAAGTAAAGAAGAATTTCTGAAGCTCACTAAAAAGTAAACCATGTCATTTTTTATATCATCAAATTGCTTTTATTGACAAGGAATGAAGTGCACCCATAATAAAAGTGTAAAACTTCTGGGAGAGGATACCCTTACATACAACACATTTCAATAGACTTATTGTGTTCATTTATATAAAATATGTGATGTAATCATTTTCAGACATGTCCATGTTTTGTTTCATCCCTTAATTACAGTCTCATGATATAACTAATTAAATACAGAGGGCAGATAACTGAGTCTGACTTTAAAATGACTGACACTTAAATGGTGCAAAATGCTAGTCAAATTGCTTTTAAAAGGATATGACATATCTATAGTTCTGTTTCAGATGAAAAACTAAGTCAAAATTTAAATTATACTAAGTTTTGAAACCAGTAAAAGTCAATATCAGGTGTTAATTTTTGTCTGGTATGACCCCAAGAGAGTGTTAAGTGACATTTGCTGGAAGGGGGAGGGGGTTGAAAAAAGTGATTCAAACAAAAAAATGCATGACTGAATATTTAGAAAACTTATGAAAACATGCAACTTGAATGAATATTAGATGAGTTAATACAGAAAAAAATATAATTGATACTTTATAATTACCTTTACAGGTACTTGAGTATGATAAT
Source organism: Atrina japonica (assembly GCA_030159075.1). Lineage (NCBI taxonomy): Eukaryota > Metazoa > Mollusca > Bivalvia > Pterioida > Pinnidae > Atrina > Atrina japonica. The sequence goes on along the minus strand of BROG01000476.1, from coordinate 328,507 downwards.
TAGATAAAAATCTCTTATTGGACAATATTTCCTGGATTTAAGAAATTGAAATATTCCTTCTACAGGTTAAAATGTTGATAGATTATGAAAAAAAATGTTAAAGCGCCTTATTTCTACAGAATTTTTTTACTTACAAATTATCTATTACCCAAATTTAACACAATATGACCTAACCACAATGTGGAAATTCTTGTGTACAGATCAGGGGGGGGGGATTTAAATTAATTTTTTATACTGTTTTCAGTGTATATGGCATGATGAAATATTTTACTGATGAGACTTAAATGCTGAAATGCAGTTTAATACAATTTTCTTAAAAATGAGATGGTTTTTACCCTTCAGATACAGTACATATATACAGCTAAAGGTACAAAATACATGTACACTGCACGAGTAAAATGACATGGTCCAATATGTAGATTTTGCCCTCAAAAGAAGAAAATCAACCAGTCTTTACCTCAAAAAGGTCTGATTTTAATTCAAATGAGTTAAAATTTACAATAGAAACATCATTTCCAAAATATTTTGCTAAAATTAGTCACTATGCATAACCATAACTATATGATTTTTTTTATAAAAGAACATGTGCATGTTTGTAGGAGAGGGTGGGGGTATACTTGAATTTTCCAAGTACAGATGGAATTTTGACCAATAAATGATAAAATATTAGTTCTAGGTGTAATATAAAACATACAGATAAAATTAAGAGATCTCAATATGCAAAAAATGCATAATAATGTCTGTAGAGGCAGCACACCTATTAAATTTCCACCTTGTGGACCCCCAACAGGTGCCCCATTTCATAGAGACCCTCAAATCTGTTTAAAAGTATGATTAAAAGTGAATGAATTGCAACTTAGGTGATAAAAACGAGAGAAATGACTTTATTTTAAAGGCTTCATCCAGCCTACATGTGTCAAATGTGCATTTCTCTATAGGACAGACACCACCAAATATTTTCCCATAGGCCTCAATGCTAATTTACAAAACTTCAGGTCACTGTCACTCCCATGTTTATTAAATCTGGGTCAAATAAGTACCCTGTGCTGAAAGATCAATATTTTTGATAACAAAATATGCAATCAAAAGTATAGGTTGCCGTTGCATTTCTACTTCAAATTTTCACTTGTTTACAACTCGTAGTATTCCGCACCAAAGGAAAATATCTATTCTCATATGACCCCTCCCTTTCAATTTTCATCCATCAACCCTATAATTTCCAAAGTACTACCAATATTCATGTATCTTTTTTATCACCTTAATTTCACTTATTAATGGCAAAACTAATTTTTTGATTTAATGACCAATCAGATCTCTGGGCTCATTTTACCCTCCGCACAACTTTGGGTGTCCAAAATGTCTGCGCCCATGTTGTAAACAAAGCAGGTGTTTTTCCACATGTACATTGTACATGTACTATTAATAACTATCGTATTAAATGTAACATGTAATATTTCATTGGAATATGATGATGGACTCATGGCAGGTGTGACCGGTCAACAGGGGATACTTACTCCTACATGGCATCTGATCTCAACTATGGTTTTCCAGTAGTCTGTGTTTGTCTAATATTCACCAGGGCCCAAGACCATAAACATGGAAAATTCTGAGACAAATTTTATTCTCAGAAGTTAAGAATTTACTCATCTGAGTAAAAACTCGCAGACATTAAAATTTTCTCCACTGAGATAAGATTTTCAAGGGGCAGTGTAAATCTCATCCAGGACATATGTCCCAATTATGTCACTATTTACCTAACTTCGATGTTTGAACATTATTCTTACTATAATCTATGATTAATTACATATCTTATAACCAACCAAGAGGTATAAAACACATTAAAATCAAATAGGCAGCACGTTTTGTGGCATAAAAAGGGTAATAGATATACCTTTATAAAAACATTAAAAACGTCTTGTAAAATGCCAATACATGACCAAAGTCAGTAATTTATACATTTAATATGTATAATGTATATATTGCACAATATTCAAGATAAAAGTAAATTAGTATACAATGTAAGTACATTAGATAACATAAATGACTCAGAACATAAACTGGGGAACATGTACCAGGCTAAATTTACACCGTCCCTATTGGTACTGTAAACGAACGTCGTATGGCCAAAACGAGCTAACAGAGAAAGAAGTGTTGGCTTCCTAAACCTATTTAGCTCAAATAACAGGTTGTTTTTGAAAGTCAAAGGGTTAAACATGTTTCGAAATACTCTATGGCGACAATGGCTATGGCATTTGTGTTTATTTATCCCGAGGTGAACATAGGGGGCATCCATTTTAGCTGTTAGAATTACTTAAGTCAGCTACATGCCGTACTTAAGTATTTTATCACTTGAGAAAGAAATTTGTCTAAGAATTTCTTCATGGTCCACAACTCTACCCAAGTTGAGAAAATTCTCAAGATTTGAGTAAAATCTTGAAGTTGTAATTATTTTGTGTGAGAATAGTTTTATGGCCATGGGCCCAGATTTGTACATGTATATTGTATCCTGGACATCCGGATTACAGATCTATACAGTACATGGTATATTTTGGTATATGGAAAATTTCACTGTTTTATTGTGGGATAACATCCTGCCAGGAAGTTTTGGGTTAAATATAGAGACATCACTAGTTGTAGGTGACGTGCTACAAATTTTGTCCTGTGACATGCCATTTCTGCAATGACATATGGGACCTGTATTAAGTCTTGTTCAAAAGGCTTTTACTTTTAATGTAGAGCACTTGATGAAGGAATATGTACATGTATAGGTACAATGTTATGGTCACTACCATTATTAGAGTCTTGGGTACATGCATGACCTGGTTCTGGGCATCAAATCCCAGTCCTTCGGCTTGTGAGCCGAGCACTCTACAATGTACTACTAGATCACCCCAGTTCACTATGGTTATATGTTGCACTTGAACATTATATAGGTGATAAAATCAACTTAAGTGTGCTTTCTCCACCTCTACCCTGGCCATGGTGTGTCATACCTGACAATTTCAAGGTATACAAATGTACAGTACAATATTTTTTTATTTTCTTCATTTCACTCCTCCAAAAATAGATCTCTTTATAACTAATTTCTGAATTAAAAAAAACAAAAAAAAAGAGAAAAGAATAAATACATGTAGGTGGACATGCTGACTATCTCAAAGAATACCGGTAGTAATTATGCCTGTCGACGTCATACTGTATCTAAAAAGAGTCATTTTGGCTATTAGTGTTGACAGGCAGACTGTCTCAAAGAAGTGTCATTTTTACCATTAATGTGGTCCCTATAACACATGAATAAAATTTATAATAAAAACTGTCACAGAGGCAAAAAATGTCTCTGCTTGGAATCGAACCTAGGACCCCTGGATTACAAATCTGGTGCTCTACCGACTGAGATAAAAGGGGATCCCCACTAGTCAAGCTAGTAGGAACACCATTTAACCACTGCTACACTGGCATACTGTCTCTAAGAATAGTCATTTTGGCTTTTACATGTATAATGGACAGGTAGATTCTCTCTAAGAGGAGTCATTTTGGCTGTTAGTGTGGACTGCAGGCAGACTTTCCAAGAAGAGTCATTTTGGCTTTTAGTGTGGACAGGCAGACTGTCTCTAAGAAGAGTTTAAACTTTAATTTAATTATTACTTGCATGTACAATGTACTTACTCCCTGCATTGTCACTGGAATGTATACTTGTACATCATGTTCACAGGGAAGCTAAGAAAGATATCCACTCTTGTCTGTCTTTGCCATTTTTTCTGTCATCCCCCATGTCATATTCATGTTTTCATTTCTATCTCTACTTGACTGCTACTGGTGGTCTATTGTTAGAGGTTCAACTCACAAGTTGGAGGTTACAAGTTCAATTCCCAGCACTGGGTCATACCAAAGACTTCTTAAAATAGTAGTGACTTTTCCTTGCCAAATGCTCAGCATACAAAGTGAAAAACCCAGGTCTTTTGGGGGAGACTTTAACCCATTTACCCCTAAAGACATGTTTGGACTGGTTGAAGTCATTGATTTACAGAAGAGTCCATTGTTTTTCAGGGGTTGATGAGTTAAACCAAGGTCCCATTTCAGGATAGGCATGGCACATACATGTAAAAGAACACTCACTCCCTTGGCATCAGTCCATAGCACAGGTCAAAATTTGTGGTACTTCATTTCAAGCTTCTGAAATTTCAAAATAAAAAAAAATCTTGACAGGATGTAAAACAACAAACAAACTGTCTCTGCTTTTTTTCATTTCTGTCTCTGTTGGATTTCAAACTCTTCGTGAATGGCTTCTTCAGGGGCATAGTCCATATCAGACATCTGTGTAGTAAAGAAAAAAGATCTATATCAAAGTCATGATAGTACAAAGGAAAGCATAACAGATCGGTGGTTACAAAACGTCATGGTGGTGTATACACAAAAGTCATTGAGACTGAAGAACATGCATGAACCTTTGTTTAAACGGCAAACAGTTACAATAATGTTGGTGGTATTTATTAGTGAAGTAAACCACTTTACTATGGACAAAGTCTTCCGTCATTCTGTACTCTCCTTAAAACTTCATAATGAGTTGTGCTGTGTGTTTTCCCGTTGGACTTCCTGAATGTTAAATTGAATCGCTTGTTGTATAAGCTACTTCATTGTAATTTCATGTGTCAACTTTGTTGATACATAACAGGACTGAGGACAACATATATGCTTGTTTCCTTTTACATGTAGTTTATTTTTTGTTTTCTCTTGTATTTGTCCCCATGTACATGTCATTTCTTAGATAAATTTACTGTTAACTCATCAAACTTTGAAAAACAATGAACTCTTCTGTAAATCATTGACTTAGACCAGTCCAAATGTGCCTTATGGGGAGAATAAGTTAATACTAGTAGAGTTAAAATGTACATGTAGTATTCTCTTGGAATTAAAAGTAAGCATTGTTTATTTTTAGATACATTTTACAAATGCACATGTTCATGTACATGTACAGTTTGTGAAATATTATAGCATTAAGTCACAGGCCTAATGAAGCCAATTTGTAAAAACCCTGCTGTTCCCATAGTGATAGCTTGAGTCATTGGACACCTCTTAACAGGACATTACCAGTCATTACCTAGTTCATTACTGATTAGGTTATTAATTCATTTTTGTCTTGGATTAGGTTTTTGCTCTTAGACCATTCATTGGGTTTTCTCATTTTAATAAATGTATCAATTTCATTGTACATGTATTTTTGTATGATAGAGTTATGGTTATTATACATGTACATGTATATATATATATATGTATATGTCATTTATGTGTGTGCAAATGTTCAAAGAAGCCAATTTGTAAAAACCCTGCTGTTTCCATAGCAATAGCTTGATTCATGGCACACCTCTTAAGAGGACATTACCTAGTTCATTAGGTTATTAATTAATTTTTGTCTTAGATTAGATTTTTGCTCTTAGATTTTGGTGTTAACACATTCCTTGGTTTTTCTCAATTCAATAAATGTGTCGATTTCATTTTATTTTTGTATGGTAGAATTATGATTATTATACATGTATATGTGTGTGCAAATGTTCAAAGAATTCCTAGATTTATACATTTTGTGAATGAAATAAAACATTACATGTACATGTTTGTGTCATATGTAGTAAATTAATTAATATTTCTTTGTAATTTTTGTTGATCCAATTTTACATTTTCTCCTGTACCTACTTTAATGCATTCACCCCTAAAGACATTTTGACTGATCTAAATTATTGATTTACAGAACAGTTCATTGATTTTCTGGGGTTGATGAGTTAGATAAAATTTTTAATAGTTTTAATATTCAACAGGTCATAATTCTATAAAATTCTGCCAAGAATAAAATGATTGCAGCACAAGTATATTGTTACACGTGTAAATTTTAATGGCAGTTTCTTATTGTGCAAAACATTACATATATGCCCTGGCAGTGTAAATCAACTATTCAAAATGTTATTGTCATCATATGGTAATTGGATATAAGTTTACATCCATGTCAAAGAGTAGTTTTATATATTACTCAGATTCTGCAATGACACAATAACACATTTTATACTCTTTTTTACAAAGATTTATTATAGGGGCATTAGCTGTGTGTTACCAAATAAACTTATTTCAACTTTTTCAACTTTTACTACTTGTACTTGATGTACAATAACAAATAAGAGCTATACACAGGCATAAAAATCTTACACTTCTATATATTTTGTGAAAATAAGGTCAGGTCCAGTGTGGTATGCATATAATTAAGTAAGTAAAAAAGTGTCAAACTGGGTTTTGTAAGCAATTTTCACAAAATATATAGGAATTAAAGAATCTTTATGCATGTGTGTATCTCTATTTTGTTAATTTATATCAATCTTAGTAATACTAAAGGGAAAGAAAAATTTTGGAAAAAACATAGCTAATGTCCCTTTATTAATTATTATGAAATTTTTTTTTCTAACCATCACTCCTCCTTTATTGTAATTTACAGGCAAATATATGCTACTCATTAACCCAGATCCCCTTACCTGGTAATTGAAGAGTTTCAATAACATAAAGGTTATGTCAACATAAATAATACCTGGATAAGTACCCTGGCATGATAATTACTTCCCATGTCATTCCTGTAATTGGTTTCTTATTGATTATGTTTTTACTGCTGGGGTATTTATTAAGATATGTATACATGTAGGGCTATCATAGAAGTGATTGATTCTTTTATTGTCCAATTTTTCCATTATCATGCCTTTGTTAATGATTAGTAAAATGTGATAATTAATTACCATTAGTCTCTTAGACATGGACCAAGTAATACTCTTTTTCTAGTTCATAGACATTTTTGGAGATAGAGAGAGCAGTATTAATTTTGTCAGTCTGCATGATAACATTTTACTGTAGGTTAATTCATAGGATGCTTTTCACACAGCAAATGGATTAATAATGTAATGTGCAGTAAGTAAATGTGATGTATATGCAGTATACGTATTATGTATGTATATGTATGTATATATATGTGTGTATGTATATATATATATGTATATATATATATATATATATATATATATATATATATATATATATATATATATGTATATATGTATATGTATATACATGTATACACATGTATATATATATATTTATGTATCATATACATGTATATCAAGGGGTGACAAGTTACTTATTGTCTCAAAAGTATTAGAGATTCTGTAATGCATGGAGTCCATGCAAGGCAATATGTTTTACCTGCACTACCTATTTTTGGAAAGTAGACATTATTGTTTTGGTTTCTGACTGAACCAGGATGTGCCACTTTACTAAGATAGACTTATACATGTCTTACTATAGTAAAATCCATATAACCTGGCAGGCTGGAGTCTTGTGAACCCTTTCTTAACGGTAACCTGGATGAGTTTTAAATTTAGGTAATAAAGCATAACATTAAAATTACACTGACTATAGTAATCGTTGTTACTTGTCACCATACATATATCCAGTGAGGATAAAAGTGTTTTTCTGGTGTAGTTTAACATAACCAAAAAGTGAGTAGAATCATCCATATGATAATCAAAGGGTTACCCCACCCTGCCATCTGAATCAGACTATACATGTACATGTAAGCAAAGTGATTGTAGGGCGAGGTTCCATTGAAGTTAAGGAACTACATGTTACCAAGCCTCTTACATACATTGTATTACAGATTTCTGACAGCGCTATTTCTAAATTTGGTGTGCAATTTTTTAAAACAAAGCTGTGGAGTTTTTCAGCAAAAAAGGACACATTTTATGATATACATGTATCATAAGTGGAAACAGTGTGAACAAAGTTAGAACTGATAATGATGTGTACATGTTTAACATGTTTATATTTTTTTATTGTAGATGTCCACACCACATCCCATCAAGACAAGACTGGAGCGTATTCCAAAGAAACAGAAGACATATAATCCTTTAATAAGGTCACACAGTATGCCTGGAAACTTGGATAAAATCTGTAAAAGAAAGAGGTTCCCAAGTTCTGTGGGTATGTACATTTCCTATGTCTGTGATGAATTCAATACATGTACAGTGGAATCTTCTAATGTCAAAATCGGAAGAGTCGAGATTCCGGTCATGTCAAAGTCGAACGTCTGGTCCCGATTATTTTATTATATATTTTTACTACTTTTGTTCCGAATATTTCAAAGTTTTTATCTCAAAATTTTGCTTATCTCAAAGTATTTTTCTGGTCCGAAGTATTGAAATATTACAGAATTGTCACTTGTTATCTCAAAGTTACACTTGAAGATTTACATTTTGTACACAAAAATCATTCGTATTGTTTATCTGCAAAACATGGGACAACCAACTTCCGTTAACTAGCCAAAATGAAAATGTAATTAATAATTGCTTAAATTCAATTGGAATTAAGCAGTACCCTGAATAGGTCTTTTCATTATCCAATATCAATAGAAAATATGTGAATTGAAAATTTTAGATATCTCGTATTTTGGATATCTAGTAGTAAACAGGGCGGTCCTGTGAATTTTGAGATAATGATAGTCCACTGTATTCTGTATTCACTGTATTCAGCACATTACAATAAATTGTTCTACATGCATGTGTGGGTGTATTTTTATATATATATATATATATATATATATATATATATATTGAAACCTGTATATAGGGGCCACCAAAGGGACCAGAAATTATTGACCTTTATGTGCAGGTGTCCCTTATACACAGGTTCAATTAAGTAAAAGTATGCAGTAAAGGAACTTGAAAAAACTGGCCTTTATAAACAGGTAATCCTTATATAGAGGTGGCTGCTATAGCAGGTTTTTACTGTGTGTATATATATATATATATATATTATATATATATATATATATATATATATATATATATATATATATATATATATATATATATATATATATATATATATATATATATGTTTTGGATTTGGCAACAGGTTGTGAAACTTGTATTAAACTGGCTCCCGTTAGCAATTTTCTATGAAAATAATCCCATGCTGTTGCATCTAAAATAAAATCTGTCTAAGCCAATTATAAGGAAGGAATTATTGAAACTGTTGTTGTGAGATATGGAAATATGGCCAGGTCTATATTTTATATCCATGGCAACACAATATAACAACTTTATTGTATATAAACACATGGATCATGATCATAAACAACTTGAGCAACTTTAATCTTATAATATAATTTTGTACAAGTCAATTTTATGTTGTTTTGCTGCGTTTGTTCATAAGGGGATTTCTTTTTTTCTAGTTACTGTACATATAGTAACTTGTTAGTAAAGTAATCACATGCATAAAACAGTAAAAGAATCATTTGCATAATAAATAAGTAAACACCTTGAAATAGCATACAAACAACTTAAAAAGATATTATCTTATTGGCTTTCATTCATTTTGAACCGTTGATTTTTGTGACTTATTACAACATCTTTTTACATACATGAATCTCAGTTTTGTAACGTACATAAAATAATAACTCTTTGCAGGCTCATCTAATTTACACAGTAATTTTTTACGACATTTTGATGATGATAGCAGTAGTGACGACGGATCAGACTTTTATGCAGATCAAATAAGTCTACACGAAAAAAGTCTCAGTGCCCGATCATCTTCCAATTACCTCTCCACCCTTGAAGAGGTAAGTTCCTGATAATATTTCTACTTTTAAAAATCACATTTTGCAATAATTTTGCTACATGTTCTTCATCTTATATCATACTTTTGCTTATATGCATCCTTTGATATTAATTTTCCTGTTTTGTTTTTGTTTTGTTTTTTTGTTTTTTTTAAAGAAGTAGTTTCTTCCCAATATCAGAGATTGACACATATGTATGAATGTAGTCTCCTTGACTTTTGTACATTGAGCATACATTTTATAAGATTTTTTGTACATTTACGTTTAAGTATTCTGAGAATTATCTTCAAAATTTAGTTTCAGTTTTTATCCCTCTTTATTACTTCCTTTCTGTAATAAAAAATCTGAATGCTCCCATCGTTTTCTCTGTTTCAATGTGTTATTTAACATTAGGTTCAACTTTTGAAAGGAAACACATTTTTATTTTTGAATAAGAGCCTACTTTTAAATGAAGTAAGATACACAGATCAAAAATAGATCTAATGTTGAAAACAAAAATCAAATATAATGTGATAGCCTCGTTGATAATTTTTACCTGAATATCACATTCATGTATATGGTTTTTTTTTCTTTAAATTACAAACTCTGCAATAATGTTAAGAAATTACACAACATGTGTGTGTGAACAATTTTTGAAAACAAAAATGTAATGTGTTTGTTTTGCAGATAATTTTAAATCTTAATAATATATACTCCATGCATATACATGTACGTGCATTTTCAAACCCCAAAGTCTGCGATACTACATTTATATTTAGTTAAGCAAGAAATTATCAGTATGTGTGAAAATTTTATGTTATTGTCTCACTTAAGGGAACAGGCAAAGGTAGCCATTATAGATAAGTGGTCTTTATAAAGAAGTTTATTCATTATGAAAAAAGCTAACAAAGGTAATGTTTGAATGGCTTTTATAGGCAGGTGCCCTTTATACAGAGATGGCCTTTAATCAAAATAATGCAAGTTTGACTGTAATGAACAATTCAGAGTTTTCAATTGTTACTCTGTATTATATGTAAGTAGACACATTTTGTGAAGTTGGTTCCCTGTGGTTTGTATCAATATGAATCAGAGATGTACTTGCAGAGTGCAGGTAGAGCTGTTATGTCGGAAATAGCAACTTTGAAGATTTTTTATGAACACATACAAATTCCATGCATAAAACAGTACAGATATTTGGAAGTCTTGAAAATTGACGCACATGTGAAATCTCTTTAACTTAACAGTGGCTGATTTGATATCTTCAATAGATTATTTCAACTGTACCAAACTTAAATGTACCATTTAGAAACCTTGGTGTTATCAATAACATTCAGTGACTGATGGACGTTTTTGAGGATTTATGACCTCATCTGACCCCAGAGATCAAGGACATTCTGGAATTTAAGAAGAAGTTTGTCATTTGGATAAGTCGAGATAGAACTATATATTCCTATGGAGATATTTTTGTTCTTGAAGTAAAAAAAAATTGGCTTATTTTTTACGTTGTTTCGAAGTCTGAAGAAGATTGAATAATATTAGTGATGGCGATGATGATTATGATTTAACAAAAGAGTGTACAATTGGATTATTGAATCTCTTGTCACATTTTCATATGTAATTTAGGATTTGGTATTAACATATAGATGTTCGAATCTTAAAATTGACAAAAGAAAAACTTTGACAACATGGAGTTTGAGTTTGAGGATCATTAATCATGGCAGAATGTAACTGTCCTACAATGGATAGATCTTTACGATTACGTACTTATATGGTAAAATGTTGGAATATATTTCGGATTTAAATCCATTGATTTAACCTTATATGTTACATAGGATCTAATGGAATATGTGTGTGTCTTTGGTTAACCAGGTAGAAATATGTAGGCTTACTTATTCTGTTTCATTTTTAATGCATTCCTCTGTATCTGGCAAAAACTCTTTATATATACCGTAAGTTATATAATTATTCGAATGAAAACTTATCAATTCACAAAGTCAAATCAAACTTCAAATTTTGTTTTACTTGATTCAGCTGGTTATAAATGTTTTTAAAAGCTGTCTATGAGGACCATGGTTTATTATGACCTTTAATTATGAAATTACTACATGTAAATGGTAATATAAATTTTATTTACTTTAATTTTGTCGTATGAGGGCAATCCAAGACTTACAATATATGCATATCAAATTTATATCCGAGTACGAGATTTTGTGTACATGTATCTTTGTAGTCTAAAAATAATTTTTAAATCATTTTCCTTATAGGCTGTTCCTGTCATATCTAGAATTACCCCCTCTTGATACATTTGTTAATCTATTTGATACACTTCAACCCTACTCATGGTACATGTACTTGTATGTCACAAATTTAAACCTTGTTACTATAGTTATATTTGTATTAATTGATATTAAACTTGTTGCACTCAAGTATTTCTATGCATAAAGGTACAATGTACATATCAGTAAAAGTGCTTGTTGTAAATGTACTAGATTTCTTGTGTTTTACATAACAAAATACCGTATTCAACCCAATAAGTGCCCCTCTCCTGATAGTTCAGATACACTCTCCTTTTTTCCACACAGGATTAAGTATCTTTCTAGTCAGTTCATAAGGAGTTGTGGACCATAAGAACTTAAGTAACAGTACTAGTTTATCTCTAGCCCCCAGTAACAGTTGATAGGTGTCCTCAATATTAACTACATATACAACAACTTTACCACCATACCTTGTATATTAATTAACTGCCTTACGTTACTTTAACCATTAAAAGATCCATATAACTGCCCACCTTTTCCTATTTTTTGTTGCACCCTGGGCATTTATTGGGTCAAATACGGTATAATGATTTGAGTGAAATCTATATTTATCTTTTTGTCTCTGTCAAAAATTCTAGTGTGTCCCTTGCACCTGTTTTTCATGTTTTGCTAAGCAAGTTGTCACTATTATCATAGAGAAATAAATATGTGTGTTTTTGGTTACTTCAAATTTGAAAATATGTTAGGTAAGTTGGTAGTTTGTACAGGATTTTTGGTTTGTTGTATACTGGAGAAAATAACAGCTGTATCTCTGAGATTCTGTAAGTTTACTTTATATGTATATTTTTCAGGTCTACACACAAGTATATGTATATATGACAGGTTTGTCACAAAAAGCTAGGGTTGGCAAAATATCTGCTTAAACATATATACATTTTTGTAAGGTCAACAGGGTAACTGGAAACTTTATTATTTTAATCTTAAATATAATTAAACACTCATCATGATTTAGTTTCAGTTTGTCTGTTTTAAATCCCTCATTTGTAGTCCAAATGTGCTAAATTTAGACTGTCTATTTAGGACAGTTCATAGTGGATAACTCTTGTTCATCTTGTGTAACTGATACAGTGTTTGTGATTTTATCACTCAAGTCAAGTGCTATACAGGATATCATCTAAGTGTATATATCAGTCATCTGATTACAGCGCCTACTGGTAATGACAGACATTCAATTTTTATACATCAAAAACTGTGTATACCAATTATACATGAGGTCATGGGTATTGATTACAACAACAGTAACCCCCCCCCCTCAGGAGGAGCAGATTAGTTAGTTAAAATTACAGTATACAAACAATGATGATGATATTTTTTTTTTAATTATTAAAGTACAAGCATCACCTTTCACATCAACATTATTTTACCCTCATATTTTCTTATATCAGTTTTTAGGTACACATACACGTAGATGGCTTTAAAAGTTTATTACCTCATATTTTCTTATATCAGTTTTTAGGTACACATACACGTAGCAATCATACACTAATATCTATTGTAATATTTTCCAACAGATCTCTCTCTGTCCATCCATCAATCTGTCTGTCTGTATTTTTTGCTTGTCTGTCTGCCTATCCGTCTCTCTGTTTGTCTGGCTGTCCACCTGTCTGTCTCTGTTAGTTTGTTGTATTGTTTCAGTTCATCTATATTGACTTTTCTGTCATGGACAGTTAAACACTTATTAAATTTGTAAGTATTCCAGCATCACTTATGATTATAATACTGTATACTGTATGATCCTTTAGATAAAGTCATACACAAATCATATTGATAAATAGCAATCCTATCCTCACATACTCCAAATAAGCCATGCCAACATATGACAAGGGAGGTTACTCTGATAGCCATAAATGAAAAGATTAACACGAGTTGTGATGAGCTGTTATATTATGAGCCGACCTAGTCGGAAGCTGTAATACATGACCATGTTTTATTAATTTAAAACAGATGCACATATTTGAGTAATTTTGAGCACAGCAGTACCCATCAAGTTTTCTCTTTAAAATCAAATTAGACATGAATGTACATTATACATGTGTAAATATTTACACAGAGGAATATGAGGGGAGTGTCTTTACTATTTGTACTTGATGATGATGATGATGATGAAGATGAATGTGTTGTAACTATATGGTCATAAGACAATGTTTCATAACAAATTATTTATCACATAATGCAGGTATAAAGAAGTGATTATATAGATATGCACAAACAAGTACATGTATTTTGTTATAACCTTTCATAATGAACATGTACCTGTACACTGTTATTTAGACCATGAAGGGTTATAGACATATTAAAGTTTTTATTTTATATGAATTCTGATATGACAGTTTGATAAATACTCTCCTGGTTATTCTTGCCCTTTTTAAAACAAACCATTTTCACATTGTCCTCAAGTTCGTCCTAAAGCACCATGTACATGTTCTCTCATGGATGACATTTATGTCAGTACTTCAATTATTAGTAATAAGCCATCATCAGTGTGATAAATTATGTATTATAACTTGAAGACATCCTAAATGTACACTGCCTGTATACAAATACACCCTGATATCCATTACTGTACACTGCTTTGAGAAAAAAAATCAAGAAAATGATGACTGCATTTGGAAAAAAGGCCATACACTCTGCAGATCAATCTCACTCGCTAGACCATTTCTCTCTCTGAAACCTCTTTCTGGCCCACTATGAACACCTCTCTCTCTCTCTCTCTCTCTCTCTCTCTCTCTCTCTCTCTCTCTCTCTCTCTCTCTCTCTCTCTCTCTCTCTCTCTCTCTCTCTCTCTCTCTCTCTCTCTCTCTCTCTCTCTCTCTCTCTCTCAAATATCATGTTTTATATCTTAAATTGTTTCAAAGACTTCAAACCATCAGATCACAAGCCTCAATCTTCTCTGCACCAATTCATTATCTAGTCCTAGATTTATGGCTCTCAGATATCAGAGGATCTTGTTTACCTTTGGCCTTGTTTACTACATGTTAACTACATATCTCAGACATAAATATCCAGTGACAGTTTAAGTAAATACATGTAGATGCGTGTTCCATGACTGAACTGACCAACTGAGGAACTATTTCACAGAGCATTTTCAGATAATATTAGGAAAAAATCTGGCATTTTAATATACTGTACTGATACATCTACTACAGATCCAACATAAGCACTGACAAGAAGTTCATAGTTATTCATTTTGTGTACATGTGTAGTTTCACTTTGTCAGAGTTATGATGTTAGGGGATTACATGTACATGTATAATGTTTGTCTGTTTTAGAGACTTGAAAGAGAAAACTCAAGTTGATGCCCCATATTATAATACTGATATTCTGTCTAGTTATAATTCAGTGTCTGTTTACAAAAAGTCTGAAGGCTCTACAGGGTAGTACCATAAAACAGTTGGTGCATGTATGCCTAACCTTTTAAAGTTTTATCCATATTTGAAAGCATCGTCATTACTTTTGTAAAACACTGTATAGGTTAACTTAGAATTTGCTATTAATAACCACCCATCCATTTCAAAGAAAAGACACACTTTCATGTTGTGATAGAAAGACAATCTTTTATAAAGTTTGTTTATAGCTGTATGTCAGTTGATGGGATATATGTCACTTTAGAGTTTTAGAGATACCCATATTGAGCCTCACAGTAACAGTGACTCCATTCACTCATTACTATTATACATGTGCAAGGAGTTTGTCCTGTTGTGTAGAATACATAGATGTAAACTATTTGACTGGTCATCATGATTTGTTTTGCGGTGGGATTAATCTTTTGGACCATTGTATCCATTATCTTATGGAGTCTGATTACCCCTAAAGTAAGTAACAGAAAAAATGTACTTGTTAGAAGTAGGTCAGCTGTTGATGTTTTCTCTTTTTAGATTTAAGGTATATGACTTCAAACACTGATCAATGTTACATCTGTAATGTATATGTATTGTAACATAACACTTTTTACAAATGTGTGTGATTTGTTGTTGTTGTTTTTTTTTAGATATTATTATTATGCAAGAATCATGAACTGGACTCAAATACAGTGTAGCTTTTTGAATATATGATCCAAAATCACTCATCATATATCTTTCAAAAATGATGATTTATTTTAGGTATACATGTATAAATATTTGTAAATTGTGGGTGTGTTTCCCTATTACATGTATGTACATATAGATTAACAAGGGGTTAGCACTTCTTGTACTTAAGTGAGGCTGTGGTCCCATACATATAGAAAGTCTACATGTAGTTAACTCAAAAGACCAGTACTTTAAGGTCCAGGGATCCTGCACCCCCACAATACAAGGCAAATTACCCAGAGCTCAATGTGTACATGTATCTTAATTTAATTTAAGGTATCGACCTTATGGCCTACTTTTCAGTACACTCTGAATGTCTGCTAACTCAGCATCTTGGGTCCTCCCCGATTATTGATTAAATCATTTATTATATAAATAGTAATTTTTGCAGAACAAAATCCTAATACTGAGCTTCAAACTAGTAATTATATTGGCAGTGTAATGTAATAGTTATATGTGTTCAACAAGGGCAACAAAAGGGATCTGTGAAAAAAGCGGTTTCTGGATATACATGTATATAAAGAATTATTTTTTGGTTTACATGTTTACTAAATATTATTGTCTATCCTTTATGAAGATTTCAATTATTTTCTTACTTAGATGACGATTAACCCTTTGCAAATTTTAGAGAGGTAATGGTCTATGGACCCTCCTACATGTCAGTCACCAAGGTTACGGCCGTTTGTACTTGCACAAAATAATTAATCAAATTGTAATGTCATTGTCATCTCTCAGAATTATCGTCAAGATAGTAATACTTGCTGACACAGCAATTTTACATATTTCATTATATACCAGGTATGACTGTGTCCATGGTCGTTGTAATGTATATTACCAGTACATGCTACTATATCAAGTCCTTTTTAATTTACTATCCATTCATGTCTAGAATTTCTTGAGCAAATCAAATATTTAAAATACAGTTCCCATCAAATTACCATTTTGTTTATGAGGATGTCCAAAACATATATTCAAATGGATCAATAAATTTTTATAGGTGATATTTTTACAAATAATCTTACTTTTGTACTATTTTTGGTCATTTCACATAAAATTATTTCAGGGGATTATTTATTTCTGATGGACTGTGTATATCTGTTCTTACACACATTGACTCTCAGACAATCTACCATGTCTAGTTATTACAAACCAGGTTCTTATTAAATTAGTTACATGTACTACTGCTGGAAGCAATAATTATTTCTGGATCACATTCTATCAATACAAACACATAGAGCATCAGACAGAAGAAAAAAAAACCATAACATGTACCGCTACTATTGTAATTGCTGCACATTTACTATTCCCTGCTATAGTCTATTGGTACAGGAATCTGACATCTATATATTGATTTTCCTTTCGGTTTAAAACATGATTCATTTGCTTCATTGTGGAGGAGGGAGAAATGGGAAAATAACATTAAGATTTTAGTAACAAGATCTGTTTATTTGTCTAATGTCCTGCCAAGATTTTATTTCATCCTATACTGTGCCTGAAGTACAACATAGTCACAACTAAACTGCAGTTGTTCATGATGCCATGCATATGTAGGCACTTTATCAGGGCTATTTTTGTGTGTGTGTGTGTGTCACTTTTTAAATTGTCATGCCAAGATTTATTTTAAAAAGAGTTCATTTCATTTGCAGAGTAATTGTTACAAATGGCATTGCTTTATTGAATTTTCTTTTAATAGCATTTTACGCCACACTGAACAATTGTTTAGTCATGCCAGTTTGACGTAGCTCAAGTTTTAGCTAGTATTTTGAGACTTTTTTCCCCCTCACCTATCATCGTATCCTTACATTTTCCTCTCATTGTTATATCACCTCTTCGTACTTGTGTTTTACAATGATATCTACTAAATAATTAATATTTACATGTTTGTTTTTCTTCCATTTCTACAGAGACCAGAAACTGATGTCTTGACTTACGCAGAAGCATTATGGGACCATATAACAATGGATCCGGAGGAGCTTGGTTTCCGAGCCGGAGATGTGATCGAGGTTACAGATATGACCGATAAAGACTGGTGGTGGGGTGCTGTTGATGATCAGGAGGGCTGGTTCCCTGCAACGTTTGTTAGGGTATGTGTAATTTTTATAATTTGTGATACATGTAATAGTTCATCATTATTTTATCAGATTTTGGGTTTAGGATATTATTTGTTACTGAACAGATTTTCTCCAAATTCCATAGTCTACTTGTTTATATACCACTGGTAAGTAACTCAATCAATCCTGTAAAACAAACTTGGAGGGACTTAAATCAGTGATATTATAGGTGTTTTCCAATACATATTTATGTTAATTGTTATGTATATATAATTCATTAACAGAAGCTAAAGAAATATGTGTAGAAAAGATAAACCTTGCACTCGCATCTGATCAATGCGACCTACTACCTAGGTTCCATCAGCAAATAGGAAAGGGGAGTGTGTGAGGGGGTTTGGCAGATAATATTTGGGTATAATTGTGGTTTCCTGCCACATCAAGCACCCCCTCATGCCAACATCAGAGTCAACGGGAGACATTTATATAAGTGGATTTTACTTGTTTTTTATTCCTTTTCAACACAACAGACCATAGTAGACTGGTCCAAAGCTATTAAAGGGACCATACCATCTAGATACTTAGGGGTGAAAGGTTAACAAATATATGGTACATTATGAAAGTTACAACTACTGAACTAGGTAAAATACGATACAATAAATTAAATAAAACACAATATCATTATCAACCAATCAAAACTGATACTAAATACAAGTGACTGAAAACCAATCGTTTTATGGACCAATTATATTACTTATGCTAAAAAAAATTGATTGACTGAAAACAGATCTTTTTATCAACCTATCACACCCTCTTTTGAAATACCATTGGATGGAAACATAAATATGTATATGCACATGCAATATTTATAAACCAATCACAGCTGATGCTTCAGATATATATGTGACTGTGTTCCTAAGGAAGCTAGATGTCAGTATTAAACTGAGCATTATACATGTATTATTGTAAATCATGTTGAGTCCAGTACTAGAATTGTAGATATGTATGCCAGCTACAACAGCTGGAGGTATTTGACATGTAAATGTGAAAGGTGTCCAGTCTTTTACATGTATACAAGTACTGTTGTTGTATTGTTTACAGAAGATTTACATATTTACCTAGTCAAACTGTTTCTACATTGTATATTTGTATCTTGTTTACAAACATTACCCCACCCATTAACTCCCACACATTGTCTTCTGACTGTAAAGGGGATGGCACTTACAGAGTTTGTTTTTATTGTCACAAACACAAAGGCTAAAGTAGAGTTTATTGTTAAGTTTGTTTGTTTTAGTACTTGAAGTCATAAATCTAGGTCTACAGATATATACATATTTACCTAGGCTAATATCAATGGCAATAAAACAGTCTAAATAATGTATATTGGTAAATGAAATCTAAAATCAAATACTTTCGTACTAAACTTACATTTAATGTCTACATGTAGTTCGATACATGTCCAAGTTTAAACTTAATTATATAACGTAAGACCAAGTCGATCATTAGCATCATTATTAATGTACATGCAGTCTAGTTAATAATTAACTCCCTTTGTCAGAAATCCCTGTGAATCTTCTATGAAAGAGGTCAAAAAAATTTTCTCCACTTCTGTTATCCTGGGAAACTTGCATACATGTTACATTGTATAGAGTGGAACCTGTCTTGAAATTTCATATCACCTATCTTGCCATTTTACCAGAATGAAGATTTATTCAGAGGAAAATTAAACTATTGGTTTTTTTTTAATATAAAAGCAGCAATCTGTGGACAAGACAGATTTTGCTGTATTTCCTTATAAATACCATATAATTGTTTGGTAGTTAGTTCTATTTCACAACTTATACTAGACTACATTGATTTTACAGAAGATATAATATCAGAAAAATGGATGATTTTATTCTAGATCTATAGTAACTTTATGGTTATCTTACTGTTCTATCAGTATTTTAAAATGTTTTAATTTTATGTTTTAGTTACGGGTAAACCAGGAACGAGTCACAGATGAGTCGTCCTATAAGACAGGAGACAAATCTGAAGAATCTAGCCCTCTAGTCCGACAAGTCAACACAATCAACGAAGAGCAAGCTAGAGAAAATGTTATAAATGAAATAATACATGCTGAAAGAGATTATGTCAAGCATTTGAAAGATGTAGTTGAGGTATGTAAATCATAAAGAAATATTTAAAAATCGAATTTCTGTAGTGGAATTTAAATGACATTAAAGGACAAAATACTGTTTTCGACCCAATAAGCAACCATGTCCCTATAAAGCCCCTACCCCTATAGTTCAAATTTACTCACTTTTTTTTTTTTTTACACATGATTGAGTACCTTTTCTAGCTGGTTGACAAGGAGATGTGAACCAGAAAAGCATAAGTAACAGTTTATCTCAAGCTCCTCACCAAAAAAAGAATGTCGCTAGGTGTCGTTGGTAATAACTACAACAACTTTACCACTACCTTATTAAAATTTACTGTTTTACATCACTGATTTGGCTATTAATTGGTCCCAATATGCGCCCACCCTGTTTTCTAATTTTTTGTAAAGCCCTGGGTGCTTATTAGGTCTATTATGGTATAGTATTTGAGTTTTGTATAAGAAGTATATTTTGTAATGTCTTAAATCAGTAGTAAGGCATCTTTATCTATAAACAAAAAGGTAAAGGCAAAAGGAAGGATTTTTTAGATGATAATTGATAAATATTCTATATCAGATGGACAATTGATAAATACAGTCATACTTGCATGAAAGGCTACCTCTGTATATAGGGCATCTGTCTGTAAAGGTCAATCAAGCATAACATTTGTTAACTTTTTATAATGAATAAACTTCTTTATAAAGGTCACCTGTTTATAAAGGCCATTTTTTCCTGTTCCCTTGAGTGGCCTTTATAGATAAGTTTGACTGTTTATCAGATGACGACAAACTTAGGTAGAAAATTTCCTGTTGCCTATCTACATCCTGATTACTGTTGCGTAGCTGATGACATATCAGTAAACACACGAACTAAGTGCAAAACAAAATCCGTGTTACTTGGTCAGTGATGAAAGATATTTAGTACACGTATGTTTAGTATGTCAGTTAGTACTTTTTGAAATCATGTTACATATTCTGGATTTAACCATAGAACAAAATTTAATTGTAGTATGTCATTTAGAACTTTTTGAAATCATGTTACATATTCTGGATTTAACCATAGAACAAAATTTAATTTTAAAAAGAAAACAAATTTGTCAGGATTGATTTCATGGTTACACTAGAACTATCTTATCACTGCATAATCATTGTAAACAAGACACTTTTACTAAACATAGATAAAAGGGCATATGTGTGACCAAGCAGTCAGAGAGTTGGGCCTTGAAACCATGAATTCTCTTACCTTTAGTTAGCATAGGAATGAGCCACACTGGAACCTAAGATGATTTTATGAGAAATGTTGCCAGTTTACTTGCTTAGGGTCAGTAGTCTTGTCCTGGGTGTACATTGTAACCAGGTTTTTTCCTTCACTAATACCTGCCACCGTACAACTGGAACACTTTCATTTGTGGCATGAAACACTGTCATACCCTATACAAAACATAACATATATTCATCATATGTTCTGTATATTTGAAAAAAAACTGTTGGTGATTTCTGCCAATCACAGTACAGATAGGAGTTGTACAGTGATAGAAACTAAATGTGAGTTAATATACTGTTTAACATATTTTATAGACAAATGTTGTAAACTGCAAGTTGAAACTTTTTAAATTACATAAAGATTATTCACATCTATGTTTTATTTTATCTTTGAAACATTGAAAAATATACATTGTATACACATTTCTATGGGTTGTATACACATTTCTATGGATTGTATACACATTTCTAGGGATTGTATATACATTTCTTGGGATTGTATATACATTTCTTGGGATTGTATATTCATTTCTTGGGATTGTATACTCATTTCTTGGGATTGTATATACATTTCAAGGGATTGTTATATCTGTCAGGGTTATCTTGTTCGCAGTGTAGAGGCTGTATTTCAGTGTATGTATTCACACTGGTAAATATATCCAATGTAAGATTTCATTTTTTTACAAAAGAGTAAAATGTTTTGATGAAAATTCAACTTACTCTAGTTCGAATAATACTAGATTTCTGTTTTGAAATATTAAAAATAACATTCTCGTTTTCCTTCTGTGTATTACGACATGTACTGTTTATTTCCTTTGTCTTCATTTTAATATCAGTTTTGTTTTAATTTCAGGGTTATATAAAGCATGCCAGAAAAAGAACGGATATGTTTTCTGCTGACCGTATATCTGTGATATTTGGAAATATGGAAGAATTATATGACTTTTCAACTAGATTCTTAGAAAAAGTGGAAAAATCATTCAATGAAAAAAGCCCACCTCTTAGTGAAATTGGACACTGCTTCCTTGATTGTGTAAGTGAATTATTCACTGTGTGACACTTGGATTATTTTTCAAGTTTATACGGCTCTCCTACCACAAAAAAAATATATATATAATTTTAAGTATTTCAAGGAGTGATGTGCATAAATTGATGTATCTTTTTTCCCCTCTGAAAAAAAATGTATCTGAATGCTTGATAACCTAACCCTGTGTCTCCTGCAGAGGTTGACAGTTTGACATATGCAGTGGTTGACAGTTTGACATATACAATGGATGACATTTTGACATGTACAATGGTTGACAGTTTAATGTATACAATGGTTGACAGTTTTGCATGCATTGGTTTGATACTTAATGGTTGACATTTTGGCATGCAGTGATTGACAGTTACATGCAGTGGTTGACAGTTTGACATGTATTGGTTGAGTTTGATATATACTGGTTGATAGTTTGACATGCAATGGTTGACAGTTTGACATGCAGTGGTTGATATTTTAACATTAAATAGTTGACAGTTTGATATTCAGTGGTTGACAGTTTGATATGTAGTGGTTGACAGTTTGACATGCAGTGGTTGACAGTTTGATATGCAGTGGTTGACAGTTTGACATGCAATGGTTGACAGTTTGACATGCAGTGGTTGACATTTTAACATTAAATGGTTGACAGTTTGATATGCAGTGGTTGACAGTTTGACATATGCAATTGCTGTCATTTTTGACATATGCAATAGTTAGCAATCTTCAGATGAGAATGAAAGTATTATAGACTGAAAAATTAATCAACCCCTATTGCCATCTTTTTATATCTGTCAATATTTTGTTATGAGACCTAGCCTGTTTGGTTTCTTGCAGGAAGTTACTGTCAACGTAAAATAGTGTAAATCATTTATATTTCATGCTGCTTCAATGTTTCATTTATGCGAAAGCTAAAAAGAATTGTGTTAATATGATTTTTAAGATATAAAATGTTTACTGGTTGGTATCATTATTTATATGTTTATGTTAATGTTTACAGAGTAAAGAGTTTGAAATTTATTCCGACTACTGCAATAATCACCCGTCAGCCTGTGAAGAACTTAAAGAGTTGTATAGAAAACAAAAGTATCAACATTTCTTCGAGGTAAATACATCAATGTTTAGATGATTAGCAAGGGCTTTAAATGGTAAAACATAAAGATATGAATTTCTGTTTCATTTGTCTCAAATCATAGCAGGTGGTTTTTGAATGTTTTTTTTATTATTACTTTGAATTGTATTTTATACGATACTCAACAATTTTTCAGTCATTTGGTGGCGGCCAGTTTTTTTTATTATTTTTAACAATGTACCCGGGAAGAGACCATTGGCCATCTGCAAGTAAACTGGCAAACTTTCTCACAAAAATGTGGGCACTGCAGGTTCCAGTGGACTTCGAAGTGAGAGACTTCATGGTTCAAAGCACAATGCTCTGACCACATGGCGACTGAGGCCCTTTTTCTATGAAGTTTCCAAAATGTGAATAAGTTTTTTTTTCAGCCAACACCAGTAATGCACTTGGTATAGATACCCCGAAATTTTAAAAGTTTTTTAACTATTGGAAGTTATTTGCATGATTTCTGTACATATATATTAGATATGTATTTTATGTACATATATATTAGATATGTATTTCAACAAAAATCTCTTTCATTGCAGGCCTGTCGATTATTACAGGAAATGATTGAAATTCCTCTGGAGGGCTTTTTGTTGACCCCTGTTCAAAAGATCTGTAAATACCCTCTACAGTTAGCCGAGCTTCTCAAGTACACACCCTCATCTCACGCAGATCATAGTAATGTCAAAGCTGCTCTTGAAGCCATGAAGAAAATAGCAGCATTGATAAATGAACGTAAACGGAAAATGGAAAGTATAGAGAAGTTAGCTCAGTGGCAAACTTCTGTGGAAGATTGGCAGGTGAGATCATTTGCCTAGTAACAATACTAAAATCTTTTAATGTTAGAGTGAATACCTGGAAATTTTCACTCCTGTTTAATTTTCGCCCTTAGATGAGACAGCGATTTTATGAAAGGGTAATTTCTAACCAAATGATTGAAGCACAAACATATGAGAGTGTGATGTTTTAGGTTGAATCTAAGATGGGGTGAATATATTTTCTGTCATAAAAAGGGAGATAACAACCAGGGGTTGAAAATTTCCATGATGTACATGTACAATACAGTAATTGAATTTGATTCAATCCCAAACTTTTGTCTTTTCTTTTATTTTGGTTTATGTGACAGATTTTTTAACAAATTATCAAGTAAAATTATACCAGTCTATAAATGGCTGATGTCCGTCTGTCTATGTGCATCAACAATTTGATTTAGTAGTTATGTTTAGCTCTTTTTGGACTTTTATATGATGCATCACAATTCTGTTGTATAGCCTTAAGCAGTTTTTTGTTGGTTTCAGAAATCAATATAGTACATATATTTACATTACTACGTACTGTATTAGTGATGTTTTCATTTTGGAGTAGTTGAAAGTGAAAATTCAATTTACTTTTAGAATTCTTATTTTTCTATACATTCAGTTGTTTAATTTGTTGTGTTGTAATCCATTGACAGGGACCAGATTTACTGGAACTGAGTTCTGAGCTGATATATTCAGGGGAGATAAACAAAATCAACTCTGCTGGTTGGTCACAGGAACGATATTTCTTCCTCTTTGATCGTCAGCTTGTGTACTGCAAGAAGGTATGTACTTTATATCAATGATATCATGATTAAATTGGGAAATTGAAACAATGAGTGTTCAAAGTTCATTGTCAGCAATGAAAGGTCATATACATACTTAAATTATGTTAGCATGTGCATGTGTTTCTGTGTTTGTCTGTGTTGGGGTGATATGGAGATTCTAAAATCTCTGGTGTTTGTTAACTGGAGTAAGTCAAATGCCATTGATGATAAATGTACAATATGTATGATCTTACATTAACTATAAAGTATACTATAATTAGTGTTTTTACAGAATTTGGATATCAAAATCAGAAATATGTTAGACTTAACATAACGGGGAATTAACTGTGTTTTTTGTTTTTTTAAATTTTGTTTTCCTTTTTTACAACTTAGATTGTTATACTGTAACAAAGAAAAAAGATAAACACAGACATAAAAGTTCTTACATTCCTATATATTTTGTGAAAATTGCTTGAGAAACCAAGGTTTGGCACTTTTAAAATTGCAATTGATTAACTCAACCTTACTATTGGTATATGAAAACCACACTGAACCTGATCCTATTTCCACAGAATATATAGGAATATATCAGATTTTCTATGCTTGGGTATATAATAATATTTGTCGTTGTACATCAAGTACAAGTAATAAATGTAGAAAAAATAATATTTTTGGCAAACACATCTAATGCCCCTTTAAATATTTTCATTGATTTCCCTGTTCATGATTTACCTCAATTACACCCTTGTTTATCTTCTGAACATTGACAATTAGATAAAGATTTTAATCAATATATAATTTCCAGGATCTATTGAAGAGAAATGGATTCAGCTACAAGGGAAGGGTTGATCTAGATGACTGTGAAGTTATCCCTCTGGAAGATGGAAAAGGTCAGTTACATCATCTCATTCAATGTGTCCGATATTTTTGTATTTTATATTTCTAGTAATTCGTTGATCCTTACCTGTCACCACAAGCATGGAGACATGTTGACTAGGGTAGCTAAGTCATTTTATGGCAGGGAATATTGTAAAAATAGCTAGAACTGAATTATTTGAACGTTGAGAGGCTTATCTGACATATGTAGAGTGAGACTCATTCAAAATTTAGAGAGAGGCTTTGTTCAACTGATACAAGTCTAGTTATTTTTTTAAACAGGAAATTTTTTAGAACATTTTGTGAAACATTATTTTCTCATTATTTCCATGCAATTATTATAAACCCTCAGGATACTGGATTTCTTTAAGATATTGCATCTGTGATATATATATCCTACTTGTTAAGGAATGTATCCACAATATATCTGTTTGAAAATATATGTTTTGACCAACTTCCAAGTGATAGATCTATACATAAATTCAAAATAACTTCTACTCTGTATCACAAGTAAGAACTGGACAAAATAATTCTACTGTATTCCTAATTACCATACTTCATTTTGCTATTTCTTTATGAATCTTTCAAAACAGAAGATTGATTGCAAGAAAAATATTGATTTTTTTTCTTCGTTTTTTTATTTTTAGATACACAGTATAATGTAACTGTAAAAAATGCCTGGAAGCTTCACGAAGTGGCTCGAGATAAATGGTACCTACTGTACAGCAAAACCACGTCAGAAAAAGAGAAGTGGCTGAAAGCGTTCACAGACGAGAGACGTCAAGTAAAAGAGGACCAAGAAAATAGTACGTAACATTTGCTTTACATGAAATAGTTGTAAGAAGATTCTTGTACTGGTAATATATCCAGTGGCTGTCTTTGTAGTTTAACATCTTTTGTTTGGTGTGGGTATCACAATTCATTGACCAATCGAGTTTCATCACGCTGATGAATTTGAATTTTGAGTCGGAAATTATTATTGATTTAAATGCTTCATATAATTATATATTTGTAATGACCTCAGGTACTCTTCAGTTCTGATGAAATGACCAAAAAAGGGAGGGGCAGACATAAAATTGTCACAATTGTGTCATAAAGTGAGTTTCATTGGTTATATTTTTTTTTTCAGATTTTGTGCCAGTATACTGGAAGAAGATGGTACTAAACAAAATCAAGGCAAGTCAAGGTCAGTACAGTGTTTATTTTTCTTGATCTTTTATGCAGTATACCTTTCTGAATCTGTATTTCAAAGCAACTTCACACAAATACGGTGTTTTCATAGATAGTTGAGTGATTAATAATTCATAATTCTCAAACTTTTTAAAACACTTTTATGCACTTTGTTTACTATTAACTTTATCAATAGATTTTGCAATAAATATAAGTTCTCTCTCCTTGATTGTTGTATATCATGATATCATTTAACCCATTCACCCCTAAAGGCCTACATCATTGATTTACAGAAGTGTCTGTTGTCTCTCATGGTTGTGATGAGTTAAAAAAGAAGTAGAGATTTTGTTTCCAGCACTTATACTCCACAACGGATCATGATTGAGCTTGAATTTAGACAATGACCTTGATTTTGATAACAAAATGATGATATCTCATTATTTCCATTACAGAAAAACAAGGAAATCGGACCAACATGTCAACAACCTATCAAAAAGACTTCATACGTGGCATTCCATCTCATGCAACTTTGCCAAGATCATACAGTAAAAAAGTGCAGAAGAAAAAAGCCTGGTTTATATTTGGCAATAAAAAGACGAAATGAAGTACAGATGTCAATATATATTGAACTGTCTCACGTTTTCAGTCCCTGTTCACCAACACTCAGGACCTGTGGAACTTTCAAACTATTTCATTTAAGCAATGTGATCTTTGCAATAATGCTGTGATAATAAAAGGGGGTAATGATGAGAGTGACTTCATCAGCCCTAAAGTGTTGACAATAGAGCCAAAATGTATGATGATGTTGATATATGATATCAAGAATCGGTCACATTTTGGAGTAGCTCAATATTCAACCTGCTGCTTTCCCTCAGCTGCTGTATCAGATGATGATACGATGTTAAGACAGCTCTAGTCTTGGATGGTGCAGCATGGTATGATCTCGTTTACAGTAAACATCACAGACTCTTGTTGAGCTGAACAAACATTACTGCTGATCTAGATTGTTTGTCTAATTAGTCCATTGTTAGATCACAGGGAGAGGAGATAGGGAACTACAAAATTATGATAACTTAGCTGTTGAACATAACTGTTTAATGTCAGAGGGGGTATGTGCTTTTCTCAGTCAGGCTTGAGGGGTTATAGGCTAGTAGTCCTGTATTTCCCAATCATGCTAGAATGACTTAAGGTGTTGGTTTTACTCCCTAAACCATTTCAGTCTGACAAATATTTATAGTACCATATGTACACGATGTGGAGTTGCTGGTCAACACACATACATTATTTACATCTGGTATAAATTTCACTTCTACTTAATGGTTAACCAGTGTTGTCATGTTTGCAACTGACATTAATCATAGTTACAGGTTAACTAAAAACTTGAGAAAGTATCTAGCCATATCATGACAACCTGTCCATTATTTAAAATTCTAATACATAACCAAACATCTTGTCCCCTGTAGATCCTCCTCTCCCTGTGTTTTGATCAAAGACAACAAGCTAATTGTTCAGATATAGTAGAAGTCTAGATCATATATATTTATAATAATTGTTTGTCATGGAAAATAGTCTAGTTTGAACATTTTTATTTTTAAAAAAATTTGTTCAAATGTTGTAGTTACTTATTAATGAACAAGCTCCAATAGGATATTATAGCCAAAGGGGCATAACTCTTCTTAAGATTGCTCTACCACAGGGCTTTCTCTTTTAACATTTGTCAGTAAGTCGTTTTGTTCATATTTCACGTGATAATACAGCACTGACTTTTGTATGAGAGATAAATGAAAGGATTTTAATGTCATTTCATACCAGCAATATATAAATTAACTGTTGTTTATTATAATTGGTGCTATAATTGTAATATCAATTGATATATTAGGTAAGTGCTTAATCCTACAATGCAATCACATGTCTATATTTTAGATAATACAGTGGGTGAAGAACTGAGATTAACACCCATACCTCATACGGACGGTCTTCTGTATTACTGAAGATGTGTTAAGAATGAGGGTGTTGGATATTGGTCAGAATATCCCCAAATTATATAAAGGGGTTTTTAAAAGATATTGATTCTATACACCATTTTTACAACATGTGGCTTTCTATTTCATCTTTTTGAACTTTCGTTATGAAATATCTATTGATATTCAGATGATCTACTGAATGTTTCGAGTTTACATTATACTGGTCCACAATTAAATTGTTTCACGTTTTCTACGCACTTCCCCATAAACTGATGGTCACCTTTATTTTGTGTATCACATTAATATATTCCTATGTATACACCCATGCAAGATTCAAGGGGCCGTCCCTGGCCAAATGGTTAGAGCATCACACTTTATACCATGAAATCTCTTGCATCTAAACTGATTTTTTGTGAGAAAGTTTCCAGTTTACTTGCGAAAGACTTGTTGCTTCTTCTCAAGAACATTGTAACTGGATTCTTTCCTCCACCATTAAAAACTGGCCACCACCATATAACTGAAAAATTGTTGAATGTGGCATAAAATCAAATACAGCATTCAAATTTGTAAATCATGAAATGGCAATAAGAATGATACAGAGGGGGAAGTAGAATAAAAACTGACATGAAGATGTGTGTGGACTCAAAAAGGGTCATAGATACGCCCAAGTTACAGACAGGTATAGGAGAAGTGTGGGGCCAATTGGTGACATAAAAGAATGTGTATGTCACAGTGTAGTTTAAAAGCATTTAATTATAAAATCATTGATGTACTTAAATTATTGAATATGAATTATTTATGTGTTCATTAAATCATTGAATATTCATAATATTCATTGACAGTCCCACCAGGTTTTTTTTTGTTGAGTTTTTGTAAATTTGAAGAGTTTGTACATTTTTCATATGTAAATGAGATGTAAATATAATGTTAATGTATACAATAGCTTTTACTGATCATATGTCATACTTGTTATAATTAGATGTAAATATTCATGTATATGATAGTGCTCTTTGTAGAATAACTTCAAGTCTACAAATTGTCTTGACAAAATTGGAGTCTATAATTGTTATTTCTGATGCATATTCATAATTATGTACTGCTTTTAGAGCAGATAAGAACAAAATACAAATCTGAAACATAATTTATTGATCTTTGTTTTTATTTTTCTAAAATTTATACAGGAATTCATTTACATCTTGTACAATCTTTGAGGATGTTATTTTTAAAATATTGTGTGTAGGGGTCAGAATTTTATTTTCATTTAAACCTTTGTTTTTGGTACAGATCCAACTGATCTTCTACATCACTTATAGCTGGATCTGACTGATCCTCCACATGACTTATAGCTGGGTCTGACTGATCCTCCACATGACTTATAGCTGGGTCTTACTGATCCTCCACATGACTTATAGCTGGGTCTGACTGATTTTCATCATGACTTATAGCTGGGTCTGACTGATTTTCATCATGACTTAAAGATATATCCGACTGATCTGCTACATGACTTATAATAGATGTCTCTGATTGATCCTCTCTCTACATGACTTATAGCTAAATCAGACTGACCTTCTACATGACCTATAATAGATGTCTCTGATTGATCCTCTCTCTACATGACTTATAGCTGGATCAGACTGATCTTCTACATGACATATAAATGGATCTGACTAATCCTCCAAATGACTTATAGATGGATCTGACTAATCCTCTACATGACTAGTAAATTAAATGTAAAATTATCAGAATCAAACACTGATAGCATACTTTACTGTAAAATGCATAGAAATATTTATAATAACTTCAAACATTGTAAATGACCAAAACATTGCAGAGTTACCAATCAATACATATATTTGGCAACTTGTGTGTATAGATGTTCGTTTAGATAAAGACACGCATAAAATGTTTATAGGTGAAGAGGTGTACCGGTCCCTTGAGTATCTACAAAACCCCTATCAACCAGCAATTTAGGGGCCATGATACAGTGGACCTGTCATGAAAGACCACCTCTTCTACCACTTAAATGAGGTCTTACAAGACAGGTGGTCTCTTAACTCATTCATCCCTAATGACACATTTGGACTGGCCTAAATCATTGATTTACAGAAAAGTCCATTGTTTTCAAGGAGTTGACGA
Source organism: Atrina japonica (assembly GCA_030159075.1). Lineage (NCBI taxonomy): Eukaryota > Metazoa > Mollusca > Bivalvia > Pterioida > Pinnidae > Atrina > Atrina japonica. The sequence goes on along the minus strand of BROG01000476.1, from coordinate 297,216 downwards.
GTTATAAGAGGTTTTATCTAAGACCTTTACATTATTAAGTGGTTTTCAGGATGTGGTCTCAAAAGACGGGTGCTTTTCTATGACAGTGGTATCACAAGACAGGTGGTCTCACAACACAGGTTCCACTGTTTCACAATTTTATCAACCTCACCTGTGATATGATGCTGTTAACCAATGTTTGAAGAGACTTAGAGGATGACAATGAAAAAGTTAACACATAACAAAAAATTCACTCTGTAACAAAGAACACTAGATAACAGTAACTCATTTTTGTGACTTGCAAAAAAGATCACACAAGGTATGGATTTCTGTTGATACAGAGGTTAGACAAAGATGTATAAAACATAAATGGCATGGATTTCTGTTGATACAGAGGTTAGACAAAGATGTATGAAACATAAACGGCATGGATTTCTGTTGATAAAAATGTATAAAACACAAACGGCATGGATTTCTGTTGATACAAAGGTTAGACAAAGATGTATAAAACACAAATGGCATGAATTTCTGTTGAGACAAAGATATAAACCACAATAGGCATGGATGTCTATTGAGACAAAGATATATAAAACAATTGGCATGGATTTCTATTGATACAGAGGTTAGACAAAGATATATAAAACAATAGGCATGGATTTCCGTTAATACAGATATGTATAAAACACTAACGGCATGGATTTCTGTTGATATAGAGGTTGGACAAAGATATATAAAACATGTAAGGCATGAAGTACAACAGTTGATAAACCCAGTAAAGTATTATATACATTGTACATGCATGTTAAACAAGGCTATAATTCAAACAATCTTAAAATCTCCCTACACATGACCTATTTTTGAATATTTGAATTGATAAAATCACTATATCTACCTTAGATGAGTCTGATCCAAATATGGCAAGGCCAGGTGGAAAAAAAAATGAAATAGATATGTCCTGGACAAAGTGAGAGACTTCAAAGACAATGCTCTTACCATTCAGCCACAGAGGCCCCGCTATTTTAAGAACAAACTATACATTACTGCTTGTACTTATTTCTATTCAGCAGACTTTTGACCAATCAAAGAAATAATAATCAACAGTAATGTAATAATATCTTTTAAGTTGCTTCCTCTAAATTTTTATATGTGTTTAATTTTACGTAGGGGCAGAATTACTTCCTAATTTCTACACAAGGAAGTTCAAAACCAAAGCCATTCAAATTTTTCTGATGTACTTAAAGGTGTTTTTCACTTAAATCCATAAAATTTCTATTTCTTATTATAATTTTTTCTATATGTTGAAACAATATCATTCATTGTTCTGTGTTCATAAAATGTATTCCACGATTCATGGGCTAGGAGTTTTTGTTTTGAATGGTGTTTTATGTCTCACTCACACTTTTTCAGTTATATTGTGGCAGCCAGTTTTTAATGGAAAAGAGAACCCAGTTACAATTCCATCAGGAAGAAATCACCGGACTTCTATAAGTAAAATAGCTGAAACTTTCTCACAAGATCAGCTTAGGTTTCAGCGGGTTAGAACCATGCTAACTAGAGGTGAGAGACTTCATAATTTTAAGCGCAATGCTCTAACAATTCAGCCACTGATGTGGGGGGGTGAGACAGGTCTATATGGTTACAGACGCTTTATAATTTTGTATCTTTGACTGAGTCACAGACTTTTAGTTTGCTACATCTATTAAAGGTTTTTTGTTTCAATTTCAGTTTTATGTAACTGAGTTTACATGTACAGTAAGTTTATCTCATCCACTATCTCATCCCGGCAAACACATTCACGGTTATTAGCAAGATTTACAGAAGTTGGCAGACAATTGATATGAATACGACGATCGTTATAGTTGATTGTCAGTTCATATGGGTATCGTGATGACTGGTTTTTTTTTTTAAATACTTGCAAAAAAAAAACCACTTTCCAGATTTAATAATATTAAGTAGTTACCTACAAACATATATTTCAGCAAAAAAAAAATATTTTGTCTGTTACAATGTACCAGGGAAGAGATCACCTGCTTTCTGACAAGTTTCTAACAAAAAAAAACTTTGGTTTCAGCGGGATTCAAACCTGTGCTGATCACAGGTGAGAGACTTTTTGGTTTTATGTGTGATGCTCCAACCACTCGGCTACAGAGGCCCCATAATACCCCCCCCCCCACATGTATAATGCTTCGACCCTACACACAACAATTTTAAAAATAGGTACAACAGCTGACAACCACGCACTATTGAAAGTAACTGATTAAGAAATAAACAGATCATTATCTAGAATTCCACTGGGCCTTTTACTTCTATTGACTTCATACAAGCTTGGACCAGTTTCATCACGGTTAGTGTATCTTCTCTTGTAATAAGCAGCTCTTCTTTACCTGTCAAAATTAATATTGCCTGTTGATTAGTTTTAGGTGAAGACATTAATTAGCTTTTAAATACATTTTATGGATCACAAGAGTTTGAACTTAATGTCCATCCTACAGGTCCTAGGGATCATTAATTCACATTTGATAATCTTACCACAGATGACAACCTATTCTCCCGTGGTTCACAGATTTTCCCTCTTTTTTATGGAGATGAGCTTCATGTCAATCCCTAGCTACATGTCATATGATGTCACGGAACAATTTATGACAAAGAACTTCTGTGGCTCTGTGTGCAGTACAGACTTAAAGACCCATGACCGGCGGTTTACGTTCATCAAGGTTGTTAATTTTATTAATACAATGCAAAATGCTTATATAAAGTTATTATCTTCCCATTAATTACACTTCTAAGTGATTTTCTGTTTTCTAGTAATTTGAGTTTGAAGATCAAAAAATGATTTTTACTCGTAACGACAATAAATACAAACGGATTTGCATAATATTCAAGGCAACCTCAGATGAACAGTTCAATATATGGATTACAGTCATCTAGTATCCATTACAACTCGTACCTAAGTGAATTGGTTGATTCATACCCATGTTTTAGCTGACAATAGATTAACTCACTCATGCCCATCGCCTGTAGAATTATTTTTTAAGTTATAGGCCTACATGTATTTACCAACTAGGTAATTACCATAATGCCAATCTTTATGGGAAAAGCTTTTTATTCCCTATTGGATACTCGTAGGTAGGATATCACACAAGAATGACTACTCATGTCAGTGTAAATTTAAGGTTGTTATACTTTATTACCTAAAATTGGAACGTGTCCAGGTCATCTAGATATAAGGTAAAGGAGCTGTTACAAATTTGTGAGTTTTTGGCAATTTGATTTTGGTTTCGAAAACAAAGAAATTTAGAACTCCCCAAATGTGCATAGATGTTTATATACATGGGCACCATCATTGTCATAAAACCACGGTCTGAAATCGCTATGAACTTGCCTATCCATGGTTTCATGTACCCGAAATCATTCGTAGCTAGTGAATATTTATAAAAGAGTAAATGTTGTCAATTTATCCAATCATTGTAGTTGTGATCGGCAACAGAAGTTAGCAAAATCTGTTGATCTAACATAATTCTGAAATTGATTAAAAGTCTCCATCTGATTAGGTGACAAATGCGCGAGCACCGTTTACTCGCATTGGCTAGGGCTTCATGAATAATAGAAATATGCAAGAGTGATTTCAGGTACACGAAACCACAGGTAGGAAAGAGCATAGCGATTCCAGACCGTTGTTTCACGATGATGGGCTTTTTGTACTGTCTGTTTACAGTTCAATTTAGGTATCACTACATGTCAGATTTTTCACTTACCATATTTATATGAAAGGACAAAAATTGTCCTGTACAAGTGTACCCATAGTTGTTTTAGAGGAAGATTTAAGGAACATACTATTAAATTGCCACTGCGCTTGGTGAACCTTCTTTTAGGGATATTAAAAGAAAATCCTTCTATCTTGACATGATTGCATAAAACTGACAGAAACATCTTATGCCATAGAAAACATCGTAATTTTCAAACAAAATTGCACTGCTTGCAAACACCATACAATTTCCTTGTATACCGCTATAATTTCAACCCACTAAAACATATGTAACTTGTACCACATGGTTATTATTAACTGCTGAATATCTTTTTTTTCTATTTTAAGAATATACTTGGGTCATTTTTCAATGGTGAAAATATTTCCAAGCCTTTTCTATATCCGTAAAAAATATCTGGAAAATGAGTAATTTTTCCTACTGATATGGGTCAAAAGACCTGTTTGGAGTTGATCCTTTCCGTTACGGTTTGTCATAATAGTATGCCACTTCCGAGAAAAATGCAGGAAGCACCACTTAAAGTTAAACATCTGCCAGATGTGAAAAGCCGTCTACAAGAAGATCAAGGAATTCCAACATCTATCAACGATTAAATCCTAGGAGAATAACTGAGACAAGATTTCATTGAATGTTGTCGATGTAAATATTACGAAACCGATCTTGCCGGACAATCTGTTGAGGCCACATGATATGAACACTAATAATTCTGACAAAACTGAACGGAATGGAATAATCTGAAAAATCGTAATAGTTGTTCATGATTTCTACATAGAATAATGATCAGGCCCAGGTAGTTTTTCTATGTGCTTGAGAACTAAGTCATCAGTGTAACCATAATTCCTAAATTATTGTGTACAAGTCAGTACAATGATGGGTATGACTCTTCCAATTGTTTTGGTTAAGAGTCAGTCAACCATAGGCATGACTTAGCCAAAGAGGCTACGAGTTCAGATGGGTATGAATTGAGATGGGTCCGAGTTTACCAAAATTCCACACACAGCAAATAAACAAAACTCAAAGGAAAAAAAAGACAGGTAGAATGCATAAAGAAATTGTGCCGTGTATTTAGGAACAAAAACATAGCGTTGAAATGCTTTGAGGGAAGAAACGAAACTGACCCTTCTTTGAGTTTCCCCTGAAGAAACCTCAATCTGTCAAGGCTATTTACATAACACTTCTGTTCAATCATGGAGTCTCAAATTGGTCAAAGAATACCAATACTTTCTTTTGTTTTTATCTATTTAACTTGAAAGTGGTAAAATTATAAGTATGGAAGTACAATATATTTATTTTGAAAAATGAATAATTGCAGTTTTCGGTGAAATACTTTCAACAATTTGACATACATTCATGTTTGACATGCTTTCTGTATCGATGTAACAGCAGTGAATGGTACACGTGTGATCGCTAGTTAGGGGTGTTTGTATCATGTTGTTTTTATCATTTTCTAACTGCAGTGTATGTGTGCACTAGTTTTGATTTGTATGTCTTTAAATTGTATAAAGTGTGAATCAGGGAACTTTTTACGATACTTCATGTTGGTCGGTTTCAGCAATCATGGGCCTTTAACATCTACAAAGACACATAGATCACGAGTAGATCTACATGTACATAGATGTGTATTTAAGACCATGGAGAAAAATAATCAGCCCCTACCTTGAGGGTATGACAATGGAATCTCAATCCTCCAGATAACATTCTTGAATGACAAACCCTTGGCAAGCCTCGGGTATGTCATTCAAGAATCTTACCCTTGGATTGAGATTCCTTTGTCATACCCTCAAAGTAGGGACTCTAATAATCAAGTACTGTTGTGTTACATTGTTATGGAATTGTTAAAGTATGTCTGATAAAGTTATAATCCTTTACATCTACATGTATCTATAATACCCATTTTAATCAGGGTCAAGCACCACACAGAACTTGAGAATTTACTCAAGTCTCAGAATATTCTCAACTTCACCTGCTCAGCCAATCAGATTTCAGGATTAGCCAAAGTTGAGTAAAATTTTTAGACATCAGTAATTCTCAAGTTTTACAGTGCCAGGCCCACTTACATGTTTACAATGAATTAATGATCAATCATCAGGAATTAATTGATAAATAAATCTATGGTAGCTGAAAAGATCTGCCGTCATCAATATACTGTCAAAATACGCAAAAATAAGCACCAAGCAAAGATAAGCCAACACACAGTACAATGACAGGACAGAGAGTCAATTTTCTTTCTCTGTCTTTATCCAGAAACTGCAACATTTTGTATCATTATCTATTACTGTATCAATCACCATGTTTCTTATTTTTTTACAAAATTGTTTTAAAAAATCAGTCACCCCTTTGGACGCCAAAGTATAGATGTTTGTACAGTAAAAATCAACTCAAAAGCCCAGAAGTTAACAAAAAATATTAAAAACCTATATAATTTTATAAAAAAGTTGGAAAATGAATAAAAATGAATTATTAAAATTTTCGTCACCTCACTACGCTCGGCCAAAACAATTACATTATACTCTCCCTTCCCTGCTCATCATTTCAGTAAAGAAATTTTTATTTTATTTTCCTCATCTTGTATGAATATGAAAATTTATTTGTAAACTGTATCAAAATGTAAGTTATATCTTACCAATTATTTACACATTACATGTATGTAGGCATAGTTACCGGGCGGCCAGGGGGTGCCCCCTCCCCACACTTTCTCACATACCAATTTTTTTTTATACATCATCAACACACATCTGGAATCCAGAAAAAGGCATCCCAGAACTTTTTAAAATCAAAAATTTTCTGGACTCCCTCATGGACAAGTTAATTTAATGTCACAAACCTCAAACCTAACCCATTTAAAAACCACCTTTTTATTTGATTCTTACACCACTGCATAAAGTACCCGCTAGTTTCACATGCATGGCTTTTTGTCACACCCCCCCCCCCCAAAAAAAAGTTATGCTCCCTCTTTAAAAATTCCTGAATCTGCCCCTGAAATTATACCAGCAATTGGCAAATTACAAACTAACTAGAAGTAAGTGAAGCCATACATTATCTCTAACTAATCCAGGAAAAAGGCAGCCTAGTAGGCTATCCAGGATATGCAGAGGATAGCATAATGACTTCTCAACAATGGGGTTGCCTAGAAAACTCACACTGACAAATGGTGACAGATTTTGAGGTTAGAACAGCGATACTTTCACAAAGCTGTAACCATACGACTAAAGTAATATAAATCTGGGTACTGAATCATCTGCCATCATTACATACCTTGTAAAACATCTAAAAAATGTTCTAGTTCATTGGCATATGCTATATGGTATCTAGTGGAGAAATGAGAATCAATGCGCGGAACTTTGGTTACACTACCGCCATGCTCTGATACCAGATTGGACGTCTTATTGTCAACAATTAACATTCCTTCATCACAGAGAACCTACAATATTGAACTTTTGTTAAACAAATAATATACATCTATGTTCTTTTTACATAAGTAAATCATGGAATATAATTTTTATGTTCATTTTTATCATATGATTAAGATTTACATAGTGAAGAAACTATCAGGAGGGACCATCTCTAAATATCTAAATACACTTGCATACCACTGCCAGTACAAAATATGCCTGCCAGTATAAAAAACACCTGCTAGAATAAAATACCTGTCAATATATAATACACCTGCCAATATAAAATATGCCTGTCAATATAAAATACACCTGCCAGTATAAAATATGCCTGCTAGTGTGAAATACACCTGCCAGTATAAAATACACCTGCCAGTATAAAATACACCCGCCAGTATAAAATACACCTGCCAGTATAAAATACACCTGCCAATATAAAATATGCCTGTCAATATAAAATACAACTGCCAATATAAAATACACCTGCCAGTATAAAATACACCTGCCAGTATAAAATACACCCGCCAGTATAAAATACATCTGCCAAATATAAAATACACCTGCCTGTATAAAATACACCCGCCAGTATAAAATACATCCATGCCAGTATGAAATACACCTGTTAGTATGAAATATGCATAGCAGTATAAAATACACCTGCCAGTATAAAATACATCCATGCCAGTATGAAATACACCTGCCAGTATAAAATATCTAAAATATTCCTGCCTTTCAGTATAAAATACACAAAAAGCAATAAGGTTTTATCAGTGAATTTTGATTCAGTTGACTTAAATATAAGGTTTCTTAACAATAGGCTCATATGAGCCTGAATTGCTCACCTGATTTACATGTATATCTATGTTCTATTTATAGTCAAAGGAAATTACATACTTGAATCTACATACCATATCGACCATTCATGGTTTGGTCACAAATGATTGGGTAGTTTAAGAGAAGATTTATGAAAATGTCAAACAGCTGGACAACTGCCAGATAGATGACAGATGCAAAGTAACGGCAGTAGCTCACCTGACCGTTTCGGCATCAATTTTCTTACCTCCAATCTTTGATCATAACCATAAGCAGCAAGTCGTCCATTGTCTATGGAGGATACGACTCCATTTTCATATTTTACTGTAACAAGCACCTGATCATAGTCGTTACACTTGCCAACCTCTGGGTCAAATGCAGAACCAGCAACATAAACTGTCTTAGGACGGGAACCTGACAACCATAAGGACACATCAAGGTCATGGATTGTTGAGTCGTTAATTATTCCACCTGAAAATTTGAACAAAATTGCATCTAGTCGAGAAAATTATATATAATTGGGAAAAATTATGCAATAATGAACTTCCTCCCACAAGCCATAAAACATTACATTAGATTCTATCCAATTCTGAAAATAAGCTATTTTATTTCAAGGAAAACACTTTTTCAAAAGAATTTACGATGAAAGACAAAAATGGATGATCACATGACACAAAACATCGAAAGTCCAGCTGAGCTGAAAAATGAATGTCTGGATCATAAACATAAAAACAAATGTATATTGAAATCTTATTATGTCGAAATCAGATGAGTCACAAATTCCGGTTATGTCAAAGTTCAACTGTCGGTTCTGATTTTTATGGATAGATAAATTTGTTTATTAAAATCTCGAATTCCATATTATTAAGATAATAGGGGTGGTCCCGTGAGTTTCCAGATAACGAAATTTCACTCCTTGCATGCTTTGGCTTGATTTAACAAGTGATGTGACTACTTAAAGCCCTTGCCACTCATCCCCATGAGGCAGGGAGAGATGTTTAGTGTGTGTGTTTATGTCCTATCATGAATGTTCCACATTTCAAACGGCTGTTTAAGCGCCACTTCACTTCCTTGACCATCTAGGCATAGAGCTGTGTGGACAGAAGATGGAATCTCACCTCTGAAAATCAAACTTGACTGGGCATCAAACCAGGGACCTTCATGTTGAAGATCTGATGCCCTACCAACTGAGCTGCCACTGCATGGGATTCAGATTTCTATTTGTACACATACCTGAGGTTTTGATATATGAAACTGGTGGTGGCTGAAGGTCCCGGCTTGTTGCTTTTATCAGTCGTAAATTTCCCAGATCACCTTTCTTCACTTTATCATGGACTGCACGGAAACTTGGATCAAATCGTCTGTGAAGAAATGCATGCTAAAGGTGATACAGATGAAAGTACAATACAATTATTATTTCAATTAATTTTAATCTCTAACATAACACCGATATATATATTCTAAATTCTGTATCTGATATATTCTACATTCTCTATTTTGATAAATTCTACATTTTCTACAATCTGTATTTGATAATTTTTACATTCTGTATCTGATATATTCTACATTCTCTATATCTTATATATTCTACATTTTATATCTGATATATTTTAAATTCTCTGATATATTCTACATTCTTGATGTGATATATATTCTACATTCTATATCTGATATAGTCTACATTTTCTATTTATTTGATTTATTCTCCATTTTCTTATATAATCTACATTCTCTCTCTGATATATTTGACATTGTATATCAGATATATATTCGACATTCTCTATCTATCTGATATATTCAATATTTTCTACCTGATATATATTCTATAATCTGTATCCGACACATATTGAACATTTTCTATCTGATATATTCTACATCTTCTGATATATTCTACATTCTATATCTCTGATATATACATGTACTACATTCTATCTGTAATATATTCTGCATTCTGTATATTCTATATTCTATCTCTGATATATTCTACATTCTATATCTCTGATATATACATGTACTACATTCTATCTGTAATATATTCTGCATTCTGTATATTCTATATTCTATCTCTGATATATTCTACATTCTATATCTCTGATATATACATGTACTACATTCTATCTGTAATATATTCTGCATTCTGTATATTCTATATTCTATCTCTGATATATTCTACATTCTATATCTCTGATATATACATGTACTACATTCTATCTGTAATATATTCTGCATTCTGTATATTCTATATTCTATCTCTGATATATTCTACATGCTCTATCTATTCAAAACAGTATAAATATGCATACCTGTGAAAAGCACATAGTAATGGCTTGTTTTTTTTCTGTGCTAGTTCATAGCAATCACTTGTAGACTTCACATCTGCTGTTATTGGCTTTTCACAGAAAACTGCTTTATCTATACACAAGAAAACCTGACATAAGCCATATATATGGACAGACACTACCAATTATTTCTCCAAAATATCTGTGCCCATGTTGTAAACTAAGTAAGTATTTTTCCTAATATGTTCAAATGAGATTCTCCAGCAATCTTATAAAACGACATGAGGGGGGTCAAAAGTAGTTGATAACAAAAAACCATTACCTCCATGTACTTACAATCCAAAATTACCTCAGACATGAACCTGTCTTGAATGATCACCCCTTCTGCCACTGAAATGTGGTCTTAAGATACAAGTGGCCACACAAAAGCGGTTTTTATCTGGAGAATTATTTAACTTAGTGGTTTACAGAATGTCTTTTTAGGACAGTGGTCACACATGATATATGAAGTCCATAGATTTACTTTCAGTGTTTAACACATCACTGCCTGTCTGACTGATTCATACATTTACGCTTTACAGGGGTTTAAGCCATGGGTTGTAATTTTCACGTTTTCATTTTTTCTGAAATGATCTTGATCTTTTAAATTCGCGGATAGGGAGTAGCTTCATCATGTTCATAGAAGATTAATGTCCTGCAAAGATGGTGAATAATATATACCGGTATTTAATAATATACTACATATATATTATTTAATCAAAAACTTATTTATTGTTTCTTTAATTCATGGATTTATCAACACTGTCAATATAGCGAACAATAACATCGCAAATAATTTCCCCTGTATAGTATCAGAAATATGGTACAGCTAGCGATCATGTGATTGGTAAATATAACCTACATGTTTTTCTCTTTTGAAATGTGATACCATAATAAACTTGCTTACATAGAGAAAAATTAAAGCAAAATAAATTGAAAATATTTTGCTTCCAGCGGAAAACCAGAAATACCATAAATATGACACCCTGATGAGAGGTAACTCAAATGTGACCCCATAGTGTTTTCCGTTAGATCCTCTAAATGACATCAGGAAACAGAAGTGAAAAGAGATAAATTTACATGTCTGTCAAAATTAATCCTTGACACAGCTGGCAGGGACAAGCTACCATACTTACAAAAAATGTCAAAATCAGAGCTTACTAAAAGATTCATTACAAACAAACCTTACCTGCCGCTAAAGAATCTTTAATTATTGCTTCATGTGTTGTTGTTGGGGAACAAATTAAGACCGCATGAACTCTGAAATAAATTTTTTCAAATTGTTGTACAGTATTTAAATTTTTCACGGAAAAGGTGGCTTTTTAAGATCGGTACCACTGTTTGTTCTTTACATTTCCTCCTAACATTTTTCACTAACATTACAAAAGTTCAATAACTTTATATCTACTACAGTAAAACCTGTCTTAAGAAACCACTGTTATGAACTTACATACTTCAATTTTTTTCTTAAAAGTCATCAAATTTTCAGTTATATGGCGGTGACCATTTTTTACTGGTGCCGAGAAGAGAACCTGGTTACAATGTACCTGGGAAGAGACCACCGACCTTCCGCAGGTAAAGTGGCAAACTGTTTCACAAAAAACAGTGGGGTTCCAATCTGTGCTGACCAGAAGTGAGAGACTTCATGGTTCAAAGTGTGATGTTCTATCCATTCGGCCACAATGGCCCAGTAACATTTGTTATAAAAGGTCTTCTGAGGACATATTATGAACACCATTTAGTTGAATTGTCCTTTAATTAAATCCTTATCAAGAGACCATTGCCTGGCACCATAAACCTTAAAATTTACTCACTGGTAAGTCTAAATTTTTCAATTCAGCTTTGGCTAATCCTGAAATCTGGCTGAGTGAGCACACTTGGGAATATTCTCAGACTTAAGAGAAATGTTTCAAGTTTTAAGGTGCCAAGCTTTCATGTTTCACTCTAGTATGGTATGGATACAAGTACATCTGAAAAACACCACCTTGGACATTCATTCCTAATGCAGAGAATTTAGCAGGAGTACTCACTAACTCACTCACTGCTTTTAAAAAGAAAGACTCAAATAAATACTAAATCTCAGTTTTGAAGTGTTAACCCCAGCCCAGCCTTTAGACCCCAAGGTAACGGGGAAATGAAATTCAGTTTTGGTTTGTTTTTGTTTTTTTGTAAATTGTAATAAGGTAATACTACATAAGAAATCTTAAGAAATTTGACCCTGTGCTTTATTTTTGCCTTATTTTAAGAAGTTAAAAATGTTAAAATTTGTACATTTTTGATACAAAAGGACAGAAAGCAACCAAATAAGAAGCTGACAACTTATAAAAAAAGTTGTCAATCAAATTATCTATCACTGAATGCACTGTGAATTTTTCTCAGTTGTGGATAGTTGTTTACAACCTTTTAAAAACATCATAGAATTAATTCAGTTAATGTCTACCAGCTCTCATCTCTATCAGGATATACAGCTTACCCGGCATCATTGTACACAGACTCCAGTTTGTCTGGGGTTGTACACTTAGCGTTTAAGTTGTAGTCTTTCACAAACTTCTCGGCATCTTCAATACGATTTCGTATGATCCATCTTACACTTGATCTGGTTGACATCATTATATTCTTCACATGAGCTAGGCCTAAAACCAAATCACAATATATGTACATTGTGTTATCAAATATTTTTTTTCAAATTGTACATAAGGGAGGAATGTTTTGTTCATCAAGGACTGTTGACACATATTATTTGACAAATAAACCCTTGAAAATTACTCTCATGCCTGTCTTTAATTGTTTCAAGTCAGCAGAGGTTCGATATCATTTGATAACTTACCCATGATATTCAAGGCAATCATATGTGATAACTTACCCATATTATTCAAGGCCATTAAATGTGATAACTTTTCCATGTTATTCAAAGCCATTATATGTGATAACTTATCCATGTTAGTCCAGGCCATTATATGTGATAACTTATCCATGTTATTCAAGACCATTACATGTGATAACTTACCCATGTTATTCAAGGCCATTACATGCGATAATTTTCCCATGTTATTACCAGGGTCATTACATGTGATAACTTAGCCATGTTACCTAGACAATAACATAGTGATAATTTACCCATGTTCTGTAGAAAATTACATGTGATAACTTCCCAGTGTTATAAACAATGTCATAACATGTGATAACTTTCCCATGTTACCTTGACAATTACATTTGATAACCAACCCATGTTATTTCCATGGCCATTACATGTGATAATTTTCCAATATTACCTAGACAATTACTTATGATAACTTACCCATGTTACCTAGACAATTACACATGAAAACTTCCCCATGTTATAGTCAAGGTCATTACATGTGATAACTTACCCATATTACCAAGACCAAACAACGCAATTCCTACTCTTGATGCCATTCTGGGCTGGTTGTCACCACACACACTTTAGATCTACAGTGATAAAGCAGCTACATATTTAGAAATATTCAAATATTTGTATAAAACATACACAAATCAGTGGCGTAGATGGGTCCAGTGGTGTAGGAAGCAAATCAAAAGGTGGTTTTAAAAGGGGTAAGGTTTGAGGCTGGTGACATAAACTATACTTGTTTATACTTTAAAAATTAAAATTTAAACTTAAATTAAAACTGTATCTGCAATGCATACCTCATCAATAGTAGAGTGATAATTTTAAGTTGGAGTGGTGTAAATTTTTATTGAAGTCGCTGAGCGAAGCGAGGCTCGAATTTTTTGTAAAATTCTCTTTAATTTTTCAACTTTTTATAGAAAAACAAAAGGTTTTACACCAATTTTATCAAATTTAGGCAGCACTTTCTCCCTCATCACTGCACAGTTTTAAGTGTTGGATTAATTGTGAGGCAATGTTTCATTAGGGGTAGGGTTTTACGCATCTTTCAGATAGTTTTTTGTAAATTTGGAATCTCTTTTTTCTCCATCCAGACATGAAAATACACATAGCAATCCACTGATAAACCTCTTTGATTATCCTTCTCAAAGGAAGGTAGGATCAGTAAACAAGTAACTAAAATTGGGACAGAATTTTGGCCTAGTATCCTCCAGACATTGAATTAGGACCTCTTTATCGTTTAAAATATCATTGATGGATTAATTCGGAGCCCCATGGGGCTCCAGACACAAAAATCGCCATTTCCCCATACTTCCCAGAAATGTTCAATTACTAAAGCCCAGAGAGTTAATTATCACATTGTGACTTGTTTTTATCATGTCAAAATATTGTATTAAATTGACATGCATATCATTTATCAAAAATAAATTGAGTATTAGCAAACACAAATGCATACAGATCATGATGAGGGAGTCCAGAAAATTTTTGATTTTTAAAAGTTCTGGGAAGCCTTTTTTCTGGAACCCAGAGGTGTTGATAATGTATTAAAAAAAAATGGTATGCGAGAAAGTATGAGGAGGGGGTGTCTCTGGCCGCCCTGGTACCGACACCTACATATATGTTATGTGTAAATAACTTACACTTTGATATAATGCATAATTTGCAAAGTTTACAAATAAGTTTTTAAATTTATACAAACTGAGGAAAAGAGAACAAAAATTTCTTTACCCAAATAAATGATTGGCAACAGGGAAGGAACAGTATAAATAATGTAATTTTTTGGCTGAGCGAAGTGAGGCGCAAACATTTTGGTAATTGTAAGTACGGATTCCAGAAAATCAATTTTTCAAGAATTATAACTACTGGCAATTTTTTAAATACATGTACTTGATTTTATCAAAGCAGTAGTACTGCTTTGAAAAGATCAAAATCAAGTACATGTATTTAAAAAAATTGTGGCTTTGTGATAAAAGAAATTACCTCAAAAAAGTGGGGAGGCACAAACATACATAAAAGTGCACCCACAAGAAAATTGAACACCAGAAACTAGGTGATGTAAAGTCATAACTCCAAATCTGCAGAAAGTCTATAATACCATAAATTGACATTAAAAGAAAGTGAAATTTGGCATAGGTGTAAATTTCATGGTAAAATTTTATTTTGGAAAAGTACTGGAAAATCTGTAACGTCATTCCAGAATAATGACGTCATGAATGATGATCATGTCTTCAAAATTTCAACATGGAACCTTCAACTCAGCAGCTTGCTGAAGTTATAAAGTTGTTTTATGAGACAAAATCAGCAACTTTAGTTTATAGCTGAGCCATGAAAAAAAAGTATCCAGGACTTATTAAGCTGAATAGGAAGAGAATTACAGAATTATTAGCAAATTTGAAAACAGGGGGACAGTTAATGATATTAAATGTTGTCATGCAGGTAGACCAAAGAGTATGTGCACAAAAGAAAATATTGCTTCTGTTGAGAAAGCAAATTGAAAGTGGGGGGCTAAACCAACTTAAAACACACACACACGCCAGAAATGTCTGGGGGCTAAGCCCCAATTTTCAACACCTATGTCTATCTTTGCAAAAAAAGTGGAGGGGCTAAGCCCCCCCCCGGTTCCGACGCCTATGAGTCAGTTAGACAAATCATACATGATTTAAATGGCAAAATCAGTAAAACAACTGTACATAGAATGTTAAAATTTGAGTTAAACCTGACAACATATAAGATCAGCATTATGCAACACCTAAAACAGTCCGACATTGACAGCCGTCTTGACTTTGCACACTGGGTTTTAGGAAAGTCAGTCTTTTCCAAGCTCTATCTGGTTTTCAGATGAGGCTCATTTTTATTTGAATAATGCGGTGAATAAACAAAACACTAGATTTTGGGGCACTGAGAAGCCAAACATACACACAGAAAAACAAAATGGTGACAAGGTAACTGTATGGTCCGCACTAAGCAGCAGTGGAATAATCGGTCCGTTTTTCTTTCAAGACATTGACCAGAATACTGTAACTGTTAATTCTGAACATTATTTGCATCTGTTGAAATCCAAATATTTGCCATTTCTGACAAGGAAAGTACAGAATCTAAATTCAGTTTGGTTTCAGCAAGATGGGGCAACACCTCATACTGCAGTCATTTAGTTGTTGGAGACAACATTTGGGGATCAATGAATTTTGTTCAGGATGCAGAATGTTTTGTTACCCCACTCACCAGACCTCAACCCTTTGGACCCTTTTTTATGGGGATACAACCCTTTGGACCTTTTTTTATGGGGATATCTTAAGGACAGAGTGTATACACCGACTCCTGACAACAGTGATATGTTAAAGTGTGTGATTCCCAGGGAAATACAGAAAATTTCAGTACAAACCTCAGAGCAGTTACTTCAGGAGAAAATTTATGTTGTTCACTGAGCATAGAGGATGCCATTTAGAGGATATTTTATAAAACAGCACTTTTATATTTTTAGATATATCTTTGTAACAGTGAAAACAAATTCTACAAATTCAATAGCATAAAAACTTTAAAATATGAATATATTTTTCTGAAAACTTCACTGGGATGTGTAAAGAAATATAGATTTTGTGAAAATTTGAAAGTGTGACATGTATTATAGGACACCCTGTGTATGTTAAACATTATTGCTTGTTGTGATACCAAACCAAATTTGAAAGGAATTAAATGAAAAATAAAAAAGTTCTTGAATTTTATACATGTTCTTTTTTTGACAAAGGGCCGCAACTCTCGTGAGAACTAACACAGCATCTTCCTTTTATGATATACACATCTTCATATGATACCAATCACACATGCCGAATTGCAAAATATTCGAGTGAAAGCTATGGGACTAGTTGCACCCACAAGAAAATTTAACACCAGAAACTAGGTGACAAAAAGCCATAGCTCCAATTCTGCAGAAAGTTGAAAAACAACGTCAGTACCCATAATATATGTTAAACATTATTGCTTCTTGTAATACCATAAACAATTTGAAAGGAATTAAATGAAAAATAAAAAAGTTCTTACATTTTGTACATAATACTCATATTTAGCAATAAAAGGGGCATAACTACACCAAATATGGTTGAAATTTCACAATTTACGAACTCGTCTGAACGATTCAGGCAATGCAGCATCCTACCAAGTTTGACAAAAATTGGGCCATAATTGTTTGAGTTAACACATAAAACAGCTGGACGGACAACGCCATACCATAATACGACATCTTCGACGGGCATACACAAATGTGTGAAAAAAAAGTGGGGTTAGCCTCACCCGGTTCCTACGTCTATGTAACTTGAACATAGAATAAGAAATACGAGTTGACTAAATGAAATTCTCATAATGACTTCACTAGCACTAATTCAAGCGTAACATTGCTGTTCACAAAATATCTTGAAAAAAAAACCCAAAAAGGATGATAAAACTAAATGAAGTTTCTACTTCCTAACAACATTGTAGACCATCCTGTATTTAGTGCAACCATTTTCAATGCCCTGCATCTTTCCACCAAAGTTTGTAGGTGACAGCACTCACATGCATGATGTGGCAATGCACTGTCATTTTAAAGGTTTGAAATTTCTTTGTCTTGATATCTACTTTTGTTTACAAACATTCAAATAAATTTATCCCACGTTAACAGAACGGATCTATAATTAGTACAAATAATCCCCTATTTAGTTTACCGACTCAAGTGAAGTGTAGGCGTCGGAACTATTATTCCACGCGTACTTTTCACTCGGTGATAAGAGACGTTGGCCATGAATATATACATACCAAACGTTCACACCACACGATATAAATAAGTCTATGTTCCATATCTATGTATGCGTGTTTGTCAGCGGATTAAACATTCACTGGGCCTTAAACGCCATTAGCAACTCACCGTTAACACTAAAATGATTGTAAATCTAAATATATAACTGTATCAAACACGACATAACACTCTCAGGCTCCGTTTTGTCACTAGAATATGTAGTCGAAAACCTGTCACGACTGCATTACCTTATATGACCTAATTTGTGACCTATTAAAAGATAACATAGGCCTCGAATACCTGCACTGACATTCTTGTTTCTGGATACTCGTTGTTTTTATCATTTAAGTAATTTGTGCTATTTTGAATTTTCCTATCATACGTACAAACTTAAGTACTCGCATCTAGATATATAGGCCCATACGGCCATAGACTAAAGTAACTGTAAGGTCACAACTTTGTGGTAGACCGGTTTACCCACCCGACAAAATGTATATATTGTTATTTTATGTTCAACTAATATTATCCAAGAATCTTCTGCTAGCCCAACAAGCTCCAGAATAAAAGAAGTTTTGTAACAAAATGGGATTCAGGACCCGAGATCAGCAAAATTTACTCCATAGGACCCACTGTTGAAAGTCCAACATTTATTTTATTATTTTGATCGTATAAACATACGCCAGCGATATATAAAGCTAATATATTAGCTTTATATATCGCTGCATACGCTTAGGGACCATAGGAGGGGGCGCCCCCACTTTTCCCACATACAATTATTTTATGGGTATAATATTCTGCCTGTAACTTTTTTTTTGCTGATCCAACTTTCTTTTGAGAAGGATAATCAATGTTTATTAGCGTATTGCTAGGCATATAATTGTTCACGTCTGGACGTACAAAATGCGTTTACGGGATACCAAATTTCAATCAAAGAAATGGGTTATTATTTTGGCAAAATAGCCATGGGAATCAAACTACTTCTATCTAACATATATGAAATGAAAATAAATTGAATTAATGTAGATAAAAAAAATCAATTCCCTGCCTCTAAATAAATTCAAAATTAAAATTCTAAATTTTATTTGTTTTATCTTCCGCATTAAGCCAAACATCCTGCTCCGATTTTAAGCGATTTTTTGGTGCCTGATTTTAACCCCCATCGCTTAAAAGTTCGTTTACTTCCGCACCAACTTTAAATATTGTCTTAACTAAATTTAATAATCTAAATATTGCATTAACACTCGTTTTAAAAAAAACCGTGAGCATTTATGGAACCAACTTAAATTTAAATCAAACATGACACTGGGAACAGGTGTGATTTAAAACAAAGTTTAGGGCTTGTAATATCGAATGTAAACAATCCTGTTTAGGTCTATTGTCGTGGTACATGAACGCATACACGTATAGACTAAATAAACAACCAAACAACGTTCTCTATCTTGTATTAATTAATATAAGCAGCGATATATAAAGCTAATATATTAGCTTTATATATCGCTGATATAAGTAACTGTACTGAGTGAAGAAGACAGTCTTCTACGAAAGCCGATTAGTATCAAAGAAAAAATAAAATTATCTCGTAATTACGAGATAATTATGTCGTTATTACATTGATGTTAATGTTAATGCATTGAGTCTGTGCAAGGCAATAATGTTTTACCTGTGCAACCTATATTGGTATCGTTTTGATTTTTGACTCCACCCGGATGTGCCACTTTACCCGGTAAACCTATATACACGTATATACTATGTTGCATACTACAATAAGCCTATTCATCTCGTTTAAACATCAAGGAGTTATATTTCAAATTATTTTCTGATTCACCAAACATGTTGACATAGGTAACAACCAAGTTAAATAAAATGTAAATAATAAAAATGTGTGTAGGCCTACATACGAAATACGATAGTTGAAGATATCAACATTTAAACATCTTTCCTTTACAGGTAGTTTCACATTTAATTCGCAGATCCGAAATTATCCATACATAACATTCTTTACGGGGGGGGGGGGCACAAGTATGTATTTTTACGTAATCTCTTTTATCACACGGATGTGTGTAGTCTTTTGCCGCTTGCGTACCTCTTTGCACTCGATGACCCCAAAACGACTAAAACTGCTAAAAATAGCTAAATGGGTAATTCCCCGGGTCGCTCCGCTAGACTATTAATAGCCGCGAGTCCGATAGTTTCGCAGTCGTCCGGGAGGTCCTCGAGTGGTGTTGATGATGATATTGACTCGTTGTATCGTGTTAATAAAAGATTTGAAAACCCGATAAGAAAATGTCAAGAGCAATAAAAATGGCGACGAGTGAAAAAGTATGTAAAATTACCCCCAAGCAATTCGATGTAACTAAGTTGATGATCCAACCGCCCACCAGAGGCAAAAAACGGTTGTTTCATCAATGTGTTATAGTACAAATATTCGGATGGCGTTCACCAACCTCTCAGAATGAAAACTCCCACCCTGTTTTCGTTCGGAGTGAGTGATATGTACAAACCGCGTTACAGCATATCGTTGAAGCTCGATGATGACGAGCACCAAGAATTCAAGGATGTTATCACGGAGATTGAAGGATTTATCAGAAAAGATATCGTGAAGCATAGGGCTGCTATTAAACAGTTGGGTATAAAGAAACCGCTTCAAGTCGGAGAACTACATATCTTGAAAGGTGAAGAACGTGATCTCATGTATTCTAAACTTATTATGGATGGGAAGAAGATAGGTACTAAATTCAGGTTTGACGGTGAAAAGGTCGAGCCGCTGGAATACGTCGGCCAATGTTGTAAGGTTGTCGCCGTCTTGACTGTAGATCGCGTCTTTATCGGTTCGCAAAACCAAGTCATCACAACTTTCGTTGGTCCGGTGATTATCAAAGAAAAGGTCGAGAGAAAACCCGTTGACCAGGATTCTGATGTTTCCGAAGACGAAGATGATGAATGATCATGCTATAAATAATAATTCCTCATTTTAAAAAAGAAAATGTCTCTTCAACAAATGTTTCACAGCATCGGGATGGAACCTCGCGAGGTAACATCTTGTCAGATGCCCATTCATTCCAGGAGGATACGCGACGCGCCGTGCGCCTATCCGCTTATGGCAGAATCCATCTTTTGCGCCACTCATCACAGATACATGAAAAATCGCAACTTTGAACCCTTGAAATTTTGAGAACTGTGCGGATTTTGGATGTTCGATGCTACGCCGCACACGATGTGTGTTTCTTGTGATAATAGAAAACAGCGAAGTCATTACTATTATATGAAGTATAGAGGACCTCCTCAGACGTGTGGAAGACCTCGTAAATACTAAAAATTTATATTTTTACAAAAAAATATAAATGATTTAATCGTTATAATATGAATATTCGTTAAGAAAACTCGGGTTATAGAAAAAAACTGAGATGGTGTCGAGTTTACAGAGTCTTTGTGTTCGTGTTATAGATGATAAACAAATGTCCTATGCCCCATCGAGCCTCAGGATATTATACTATAGATCACTTATAGATATTATCGAACAGGAGAGGTATTCTTATCCATTCATTCAAGAGCTTTTCCCGTATAGCTGCGAGGAAAAAAAGCCTAATCATCATGCGTATTGGTCGTTATTTCGTGCTTACGGAGGAGAAGACGAATGGCAAGAAGATGTCGATTGGCGAAACAAATTTTATTGGTTTTGTTATTATCGAGCGAATAATTTATGGGATAGTAAACGACATTGGTATAATGATTATCAATGGCAATGTTATAACCGGGATGCAGGGTTAGGAGAGCCGTGGGATAACCTTGGCGAGACGTGGGATAACACGGAGGAGTGCGGTTATACACGCGATTGGCGTAATAAATACGATTGGTATCATTATAATCTCGAGTTAAATAAGAACGAAGTTTGGAATCCCGACATCGGTTGGCGTCGAAGATTATTATTTGTTAATCCACAAAAAGACCCTTCTTGTTTCAATGAAAATTTTAATGCGTGGGTTGAATATAATAAATCATTTCACAATCCTGAGTCTTGGAATCCTAAAGTTAATTGGAATAATAAGCATGCGTGGATTGACTTTAACATTTTCTCTACAGAGCATGAACCCTGGGATCCTACTATTAACTGGGAATTTAAATCCGGCTGGGAGTTTTTTTAACGCCGAGTACACCGATGAGCCGTGGGACCCTAATGTAAATTGGTATAATAAATGTGCTTGGTATCATTATGCCAACACCTTTGAGGACCCGTGGAATCCGTCTGTATTATGGTTTCCGGGTCGTGTTTATGATTGAAGAGCAGTGATGATGTATTTTCCTTTCCGTTAATTTATATTTTACACAAAATATAAATTATTCTATAAACTTGTAATCCATCGGACGTTCCGTCCGCAAGATCAGCTTGGAGTATTCGCGCTGCAACAGCTCGCGCATGAGACGTTCCCTCTCCTCTTTTGGAATGGCGTTGTTTTCCTTCATACATTCGTTGAAGCTGAACTCGTCTTTGATGAAGAAGAGGGCGATCCACTTGATTTGCAATCTAAAATCCTTAGACGCGCTGTTGTAGCGTTGCGTCAAGATCCACAAGACTGGTCGGCGTGTCTCCCCGAAAATGCCAACATGGACAGGGCGTCCGCCTTCTTCTTGATCTGCTTCGTGGCCGAACAGTCGTTGATGATGTATAACGTGGACGTTCCCTCGTAAATGTTGTAAAAGTGACGCAACAACTCCTGTAATTGCTCTTCCCCCGTTTTCTGACAGACGGGGTTGACGATGACGACTCGTTTGTCTTTGGGATGTTTCAAATCTTCGCCTATCCACTTTCTCGATTTATAGGCCTTGTTGTGTTTGATCGTGGGGCACAGGATCACGATGTGTTCGAAGACGTCTTTGTATTCGGTTTCCAGGAGATCGAGGACGAATTCAGTCTTCCCGGATCCGGAGGCGCCTATGATCATGGCGGCGTGAGGTTTTTGCGTGAACATTTTTTCTTATAGGATTTTAATTTTTCTTAAGAGATGACACTCGCGAAACGACCGTCCGACATGTTGATCTGTCCGTCCTTGATGACGAAGATGTAAATGTCTACGGGATCGGTATCGGTTTCGGGCGTTTTCTCGATGCGGACGGAAACGCCTTCGCTGATGTTTTGTAGCTTGCGACCCGTGCCGTGGAGATGGTTTTCGGGTGTCGTCCGCAAGTCCAACCAGAGTGCGTAATGTAATGATCTTTGAGATATTTCCCCAGAGTCACGTTGCTCAGGTCGAGTTCCTTGACGATTGTTTCAGTGACGGTTTCGCGATTCAGGGAGAAAAACTTTTTAATCTCGTCAAAGTGGTGATGCGGTCTCATGCCGGCCGAGAACAGTTGGTTCGGTTGTCCCTCGATGGTTGTTTCCACTTTGGTGATTCTCGGATTATAAAATTTTTCAGGATCGTTGACGGAAATGTCTTTGAAGAGAAACACAGTATGCCCGAGGAGACTTCGCGGGGGTGTTGATCTGATAATTGAGGATGCCGTCCGATTTACTCATCGTCGTTTTGCGATATCGCAATATTTGGTTTGAAGTAATAGGCGTGATTTTTCCCGCGTACCTCTGTCTGATGCTGCGAGCGAGATGCTCGTCGTGATTTTCTCGAAACTCCAACGCGATGTTGGTCGCCTTATAACTTATCGCTTTTATCGGTATCGCTGGATCCGTCAGGACGACGTGTATGGCGTCGTTAAACGTCAGCATGTATTCCAAACGATCTTGTAACCCCGCTTGATAAAAGGGTTCGCTCGTCTCCAAGATTTCGAAATCCAAGGGAATGCAAAAGCGATTCCCGAACGTCGCAACAATTTCATAGTCTTCGTTGGTGTCGCGGGGTTATTTTATAGCTGGTGGGTTTTGCTCTTATTATATTTAGATCGTTAGTCTGTATCCCCTGATAGGCCATGTTACCTCGTTCCACTTTCCAAAGATCGTTATAGACGAAGAATTTATCAGCATCGTCTATGGTCTGAACGGTGTTTCCCGAGATCTTCACCTCGATTTTCTTGACGATGTTGCGTCCCAGATTATTATAAACACCCGTTTTGGTGAGATCGCCACCCTCCCACGGCGACTTCCATGTCGAAGCATAGTCTTGTGCTTCTGGGGACGATGACGTCGTTCTCGCTCAGATTGGGAAAAAGGAACCGTCAACGTTTGGTTTTCTTCGATGCTCGAAGGATTGTGGGACACGGTCACCGTTTGGCGTATACCCTTCACGCCGAAGGCAGTGCGCAATTTCCTATCGGGATTGAGAATGTGCCCGTAATTCATCATCTTTTTTTATTACGTAATAAAAAATTTAAAGCGTTTTAAAAATGGCAGAGCCACATGACATTGAGTTAGATACTCGGAAGGATAACGACTATGATACGACAAATGACGATGTTCAAGAGACATCGCTCGGCAATGATCAAGCTACCGTCAAACAGAATCCGCAGGGTCTTTTTAATCCGTCCGCGGATGTAAAAACGGATCCGCGGGATGATTTTAATTCACTCGCGGATGAAAAACAGGATCCGCAGGATGTTTATAATTTACCAGATCCTCTGGAAGCTTCACAAACGACAGAACAGCTACGACAAGCTCTAGAAAAGCAAGAACAAGAAGCAATAGAAAAAAAGCAAAAGCAAGAAGCAATAGAAAAAGAGAAGATTGGGAAGATTACTGGGAAAAACAGGGTGTTAGTCTTGATAATCTGGATATAACATTTTCATCCAATGATGAAGGTGATTTAAAAGCATGGAGTAAGGATAGGAAAAAGTGGATTTTATTAAACTACGAACGTAATCGTAATAAATTTCGAGCGGCATCTACGTTAACAAAGGAAGGAGGTGTGCGATTTGTTGAAGACCTGGGATTAAAACGCCAACTTGTCATAGTACAAAAGGCAGAAGAACTAAATAAAGCAATCGACACCTCAAAAGAGATAATAGATAATACTATACAAACGGACGAAACGCAAGTGAAACAAATAGACGACGGACTAGATCCGGTAATGGTTAAGTTGCAAGAACTCGAGGAGGAAATAACGAAAGAAGGAGATGAGCACGGCCCCGTCGATGCATCGACGGAAATCCATGAAGAAGACTTTAAGGGAGAATTCCCCCTGAGAACATTGAAGAGATTGGATCAGATTTTACAAACCATTCGCGGTGAAATACGTAATAGTGCATAAAAAAGTAGCGACGCATCTACGATTGATAACGGAATGGACCGAAGAACTCGAAAACAATCCGGAGAAAAAAGAAGAGCTCGAGGGGAAGATAAAGGCGTCGCGCGAGATACTCGAGATACATAGAGAGAATATTAAAGAGCTGAAAGGGGAATTAAAGACTCAACTGGATACCATAAAAGCATCGATCACGGGATTACTCGACAGCAGTAATTCCTTGAGAGATAGAATCGCCAATCTCTTCAGAGAACAGGGCGTCACCATCTTCAGCGTCCTGACGGCGATCGGTATGACGATAGGTTTCTTAGTCGAATTACTCCTTCCGGGGACGAGTCCACCACCACCCACTCCATCACCACCTCCCAACAAGGAGGGAGGAGTGAAGGAATGGATCAAGAAACAGCTGGACGCGATCGGTAAATTGCTCGCGAGATTAGCTGTCAAGTTCGGCGAAGCATTGCCGGGTATATTAGGCGCCATCGTGTCCTCGATCCTGTCGACGCTCGGCAAGACGGCGATGTGGTTGGGAGAACATCTGTGGGTGTTGGGCATGGTCGTCGTCGGCTGGTTGTTAACGAAACTCGACGAAGACAAGAAAAGAAAGTAACGCTAGAGCCAAGACGGCGGCCTTCTGATCTTCGTGATCGTCTGACGGCTTGTCCTGTAGCGGCGGCGGTGCGATCTCCACGGGAGGTGACAGCAGTGTGATCTTTACGGGAGGTGGTTTATCCCGCGCGAACGTTTTCGCGTTGAGGTCAACGTTCGTTCCGGACGTCGTGGTGTCGGGGGCGATCAAGATCTCGTTATTGTAGTCGGCGATGTTCTTGCCGATGTTCAGCTCCATGTTGCTGGGCAGCATATAGAGCCCCGGATGGACGACGTAGTCGAGCTTGGAATTGGCGTACTTCAGACAGTCTTCGTAGCGCGAGATGTCGGCGGGCAGGTCGAGCGGTCGGGTTGATGGGCGTCCTCGACATTGACCAGGAACTGTTTCTGGGCGTCCAGCGACGTGGCACCGGCGTCCACGATCGAGGCCCTCGTCTCCCCCTGCGAGCCCAGGATCGCCCAGGCGAAGACCCGGATGGACGCGTCCAGTCTGGCCAGACCCGGAAGCGTGAACCCCCTCCGGTCGGTTTCGCGATGAAGGTGGACCACTTTGTGTTATAATTTCCCGAAGATGGTCCCCTTGATCTTCCAGTCCGCGTCGACCCGCGCACCCCGAATTCGCGACAGATCCGCTGGTACGCCGACGCGTCGACGTTGTTCGTGAAGTGCTCGAAGTCGGCGTCGCTGGGTAAGGGGGCGGCGATCTCCTGCAGGATCCTTCTGATCTGATAATAGATGTGGAACCGGAAGAACGACTTGGACAGGTTGTCGTTTTCCCATGTCCAGCGTCACGCCGCATCCGGTCGTGGCACACCACACCGCGAAATTCAGCTGGTTCTGCCAGAATCCCTCGATGGGATGCCGGTACCACCGCTTCAGCATGGCGTAGTACTTCCACGTGCCATCCTCGAAGACGTCCGGGTTGTCGTACTTGACGAAGATGTTCTCGAACGACGCGCGAAACTTTTTGGTCGCGTTGACGTAGACGTCGAACGACGATAGATTTAGATTCTCTCTTTACTCGTAGACGTTCATTCTCTTTTTTAGTTAAGATTTATTAATATTAAAAACAGCATGTTCTATCTCGTGACGGACATCGGAAAAACCCGTAAAACTCTCTCGCTACATCGACAACGCGAACGGTGGGTGGTGTGTGGGCGTCAAGTCCTTCCGTTTTTACAACGGCTTGTACAACGTTAAGAAAGACGTGGAGATACGCTACGTCAAAGGGAGAGACAGACCTAAAGTCCAAAGCGTGCATGCCGGGTCGTACACCTTCACCGACATACGACGAATTCTCGAGAAATACTTCGACAAGGTATTCCTGGACAAGACCACCACGAGATTGAGAATCGACGGTTCGAGCAGTACGGCATTGGAGCTTCCGCCGGAAATCGGCAAGATTCTAGGCATTCGCGCGAGTGTGGCTCTCGGCGGGACCATCTCCTCGAGCCAGAGCATCAACCTGCAACCGGTGGAACTCCTCAACGTTCATCTCGACGAGTTGGAGGAGGGCATCAGAGACGGTACGGTGAAGGACATCCTCATGTCCCTGCCTTGTCCCAACGTGAAATTTTCCGAGTTGTACGAAAAAGACGTCGAACATCCCGTGTTCTTAACGTTGAGACGCGATCGCATCTCGGAATTAACGATACGTCTAAAAGACGAGGAGGGCAATCCCATCGACAATCACGGTCAATCCGTTCACATTCTCTTGGAATTTAAAGAAAATCTATAAATAAAAATGTCTAGATCGGGATTCTATTACGAAGACTTGGAAAGGGAAGAACTGGCGGAGGATCTGAATGAGAGACTCTTGAAAGACATCAACGATGCCAAAGAGGAGATCACCGCGTTGGCCAAAAGCCGTCGCATCATGAACACGTTCCAATTCGACGTGACTAAAAAACGGAAGAATCAGACCGCAGCTGGGCACGACGATCTTGTTCGACGGTTACGTCATCCGTCTGGGATTTTTGGGGGAACTGGATGTGACGCTCGTCGTGAACGACGTGACATACGAGACCTTTCAGACTAAGACCGGCGAGATCGTCCCGTTGAATCCACCGTTGCGGGTGACGTTGGGCGACATCCTCACCGTCAGCGTGAACAAAGGATCGAAAGTGGGCACCGTCAACGGCGTTGCCGTTCTCGACATATAAAAATTTTTCATTAAAAAAGGAAGGATGAGTAAAGAATAAAATGCACTGAACCCGACGTTAGAACTCGATCCGCAACACTATCGTCTCAAACGCATCGGCGAGATCGAACAGACGTTTCGGCGAGAGATCGAGACGCGGAAGAGCATGCACAAAAAGTATAAGCGAATCGTCAACACCGCCGACAGTGTCGACGGGGGCCCTCTCATCTTGGGAAGCGCCGTTGTCGGGGGAGTAGGATTGATCGTACCCGTCGCGGGTCTGCCTCTCCAGATCATGGCCCTGACCGTGGGGTCGGTGGGATTGGCCATGAAGGGCATCAGGCGATTACTGTCGAAGAAATCGGACAAGCAGCTCAAGATCATCAAACGGAGGAGGAATTCACAGCCGTGTCCCGCGAGCTGATCAAGTATCGCGAGATGAAGGACAAACTGTATTCTAAGGACTTAGAAAAGGAGTCGAACCAAGAGACGGAGGACTTGGGTAAGCAGCTCCAAGAGCTCATAAAGAAATCCAAATCTCATTAAGCCTGAGTATTATAAAAACAATGAAACGGTTCACCGAAATGCTCGTCTTTGCTCTGCTCTCGTTTATCGCGGTATGGGCATTACTCTTACTGTTCATGATTCTGCATCTACTACGATTAGAACGTTATCGCCGAACGGAACGATGGCTGAGAAAACTTTTGCAGTCTTTATAAAAAAATTATATCTCTCTTAAAAACGATGAACGGGAGCGAGATATTAGCGAACGGTACGATGGATATATCTACCAAAGACAGGACCACGACTGATATATCTACTAAAGACAGGCTGTCGACCATCGTCGGATCCGGACGACAAGGAGCTGGAAAACCTGAATCGTCTGTTAAACGCACGGCTCGGCATGCGCATGAGCAAATCGATCGCCAATTCCTTCATCACTCTGTACGCCCAGGGTCTTAAATATTTTTTCGAGTTGAAAAACGACCCCAGACTGATCGAAGAGCTGAACGAAGACCCGTTCCTAGACGCAGCCATCGGCGAAGTGTGCTGTAGTCTATATCACAACTTCGGCGCCTACTTGGCACCTCTCAGCATAGCCGCCACGTCTAGCCGATATATAACGGGGTTTAAAAAATCGGAGGATATAGAAAAAGACGATGGAACCAGCAGAAGCCATAACGATAAAGAACCCAAAACGTCAGGAAGCGGGGAAGAAGGGGGCGCAAAAGAGGTGGAATCGTAAAGCTATTAGCCAGGATAGCAATGCTAATAGCAATGCTAATAGTCAGGATAGCAATGCTAATAGTCAGGATAACAATGCTAATAGCCAGGATAGCTGGAAATGGCTAGCAGGCGGCGGACTCGCGGTCGTCGGATTGTTGCTGATCTACACGAAAAAACAACCGCCGCCGCCTCCTCCTCCAGAACCTAAAGAATCGAAACCCAATCCCCACGAAATGTATTAAATATTTTTTTCTACTAAAAAATGTGTAACGAGACACTGAGAACGTTCATGAACACGGCGGCGTTGATGGCGTCGGGGATCATCACCACGAGTTTATTCGTTGCCATGATCGCACAAGTAGTGGAAGCTAACGTCCACTACGTCCACGATTGCAGAGAAGAAGAGGAAGAGGTAACACCTGATAAATAATTTTTTCTCGTCTTAAAAATGAGCGAAAAAGATTTGATCAACACCGTGTATCACGCGGCCGTCAGTACTGGAATTGCCATCGGATATGCGCAACTTTCCAAGAAAATCTTAAAGATGCCTGCGCCCAAGATGGATCTAGACCCGAAGGACTTCGGGATGATCCTCCTGGAGTTTGCGCTCGCCGAGTACACCAAAGACATGTTGGTCAAGAAGGGCATCATCCCCCCCCGATATCATGAAATAAACTAAACTCTATTAAAATGGCAACGATCGCGATGATGATGGGCGGCGCATTAGTCAATGCTCTAGCCTTCTCGGGATTGCAATTTCTATTCTCGAATCACGAAGAACAGAAAAGACACGACGAGGTGATGGAAAAACTGACCAAGGCCAGAGACCAGTGGAATCACGAACGCACGAAACGATTAGATTTTCTCAACGAGAGACTCAAGAAAGAAGGACATGCGCTGTACACTACAAAAGAAGTAAACGCCGCCATGTCACTCTACTCGCGGATGACGAACGAAGAGGCGATGGCCCCCGAACCGAAGTTGAGCGATTTCTATCAACCCTCGGAAGAACAAAAAGACAAGGAAATCCTCTTCGTGGTGATCGGGACGGGGCTCGTCTTCTACGGCGTTAAAAAATACGTCGCGTTAACTAAAAACATGGAAGAGATCTATTACAGCCCTAAAGGTTATTGGAAGGGGAAGACCGCCATCAAGAAATTAGCCAAGGCGGCCAACGTCAGCGAGAAGGAAGCCTTCAATTTTTTTAAAAAACAAGACGTGTGGCAAATCTATCTCCCCGCTCCCAAGAAGATCGTGAGACCCCGATTCGAACGCGTGGCAGAAAACGACATTCACCAGGCCGATCTCTTGTATCTGCCGCACGATAGGGTGGACGGGAAGATGTACAAATACGCGTTGACGGTGGTCGACGTGGGCACGCGGTACAAGGAGGCGGAAGCGCTGACCAAGAGAAGCAGCGAGGCTGTGGCGGACGCCTTCGAACGGATCTACGAACGACGATTGTTGTATCCCAAGTTGCTACAGGTCGATCCCGGTAAAGAATTCATGGGAGACGTCCGCGCGCTCATGAAACGTCATGACACAAAAATAAGGACGGGACGGGTCGATGTTCATCGCGATCAGGCCATCGTCGAGCGATTCAACAAGACGTTGGGAGAACGGCTCTTCACTTATCAGTACCACCAAGAGATGAAGACCGATAAGATGGGAAAGGGGAAGACCACGAAGAAGGTGAACACGGAATGGGTGGAACGATATTTGGACGTCGTGAAAGCGATCAACGATGAGACGCAACCTCCCGAGGCCATCGTGCCTCACGCTCCCGTCGAATCGCCGATAGGTCCGTTTAACAAGGTCCGATTTCTCTATCTGCCCGCCGAGGCGAATAAAGACGATACCACGAGAAATTATCTTCCACAGAAGCGCAGGGCGACCGATCCCATCTGGAGCGTGGACAAACACGAGATCGATCGACAGTTTAATATACAGGGCATCGACGTCTATTACCTGAAAGACACTCCCGGTAGAAATCCTAAAACGCCAGAGAGAGGTTTCGTGCGAGAAGAGTTGTTGATCGTCGAGTAATAATTTATAATCCATCAGGATTATAAATTGTGTTAATCGAAGGCATAAGTGTGAATGCGATCCTCCCGAATGCGGAGTGTAGTGTCCAGGGGATCCAACGTCGTCTTTTCCTGTCGGATCCCGTAGATGATCTGTTTGAACGATCGAAGACTGTGCATCGGATGCGAAGTCCTGACGTCGTGAAAGAGAGCCTCCCTGTAGTCGTGGAAACCTATCTTATTTTTCAAGATGCATCGTCTCACACCTTTCGCTCGTTTGGTAACGCTATCGTCGTCCATCAACGTAGCGTACATCTTGGGTCTCAGACCGACGAATTCTTTGATGGGTTTCCCTCCGCAATCGTCTTTGAACTTGCCGATCACCTTCTTGTTCTTATCTTTATTCGGCGGTACATGAGGATGATCGTCTTTGAAATTGGAAAAGTCGTATTCGTCTTCGTCTTCGAGCATGTCTCGGTAGATGTCCTCTGTCCGTATCTCCACCAGCAGCGAGTCCGTATCGGTGTACAACAGATTGCAGTCGACGCCGTACCTGGCCTTCAAGTGCTTGTAATACCAACCGTACATAAGACGCTTGGACAGATCCAAGATCGTCATACCGCAGTAGATGGGTTTGTCCAATTTGACGGTGGTCGGTTTGAAGTGGAGGAAGACCATGCCGTCGTTGATCTTGGTCAACCCGTCGTAAGCGGGCGAGGCGATCATCTTTCGGATCTTTTTTATCTCCGTCGTTGGCGGTGACGATCTTCAACTCTGTTCTGTTCCGTTTGTTTTCCATGGTCTTTCCGAAGACGGCGTTGTTCATGAGCTTGAAGAAGTCCTTTTCGAAATCGTTTTTAGCGCATTGACGCAATTCGAGTGTTTTTTTCGACGTAACCCGCGAGCCACGGCTCTTCGTCGAATTGCAGAACTCTGTGCACTCTCGTCAGTGTCATGCCCAGCTCCAGATAAAGCTTTAGCGTCTCGTAGTGCACGACGTAGTCCTTCTTGTCTCGGAGATTGGGGAATGAGCTTCTTGGGACCCGCGTCGCGCATCTCGTACTCCTCCATCAGCGTTTTCTGATAGTCGGACAGATCGTTCGGATCGACCTGCATCGTCTCCGGAGCCAGCGGATAATTATTATGCTGTAATGCTTTCGGATACTCTAAATCGACTTCGAGGATGTAGCCCTTTCCTTCCGGCGGATGGCACGGATCAGACACGTCCTCGACCCATTCGAACTTTCTACAGGGCAAGGGATGACTCATGGCTTCGCTGTAGAGCGCGTTGGCGTCCAGATACATGATGTACTTGGAAGGTCGATCGGGATCGTAATCTTTCAAGTACTTGTTGTTCGCTTTAGAATAACGTTGCGGGACGTAGGTGATCCCGCCTCTGATCCCCTTTTCCACGAACAGATGCATGTCGTAATCGGTGAACAGCTCCAACTCGATCTTAGAGGTGAGCAACGCCGCGTCCCATGCCAAACCGGGGGCTGTGTAGTATTGAGCTGGATCCAACGCGTAGTGGTTCAGAGAGATGTTGCGGAACTCTTCAAACACGTCGGCCAGCAGGATCACGTCCGTCTTCAGATAGAGATCGTGGTAATCGCCCATGGTCTCGCATCCGCATTCGCGCCAGACGGTCTGAGCGTGATCGTACTCCACCGGAGAGATGTCAGTGTCCGACAACGTGCTATAGAAGGCTTCCCTGGGCGGTAGGGACGTTTCCTCGAACCTGGCGAAAGAGTCCATGTACTCGTAGGGATAGACTCCCTTTCTCGTCAGGAGCGAGACGTCCTCCTCATTGAATACGGATTTCGTGATGGGATAGTCCGTTAGATTTTTAACCAGCGTCTCCAGACCGCACGACAAAAACTGGAAACTATCGATGAATCGCAAAGAACCGACGGAGAAGCTGATGAACTTCTCCTGATTCATCGGAATGCAGTTGATGGACTTGTCCACCTCCATCTCGGATAATATCAGATGGGAATCATATCCTCGCAGGTTGTGAAAAGACGACGGGGATATGCTTTGCCCTTCTCAACAACCTGTTGCACTTGTTGTGCGCGGCCCCCCGAAACTTGCCGGATGTGTGACAGTGATCCTTGACCTTGATGAGCTCGAATGTCCCGATCTCTTTCATGATGTCGTTGATCTCGGTCTTTATGGCGACGCGATGTTTGCAATACCATTTCAGATCGGACAGGTCGACCGGATCCGACGTGGCGGCAATGTCGCGGTCCAGAGAGGACAGACTGGGCAGATTTTCCCGTTCCCGAATAAGTTTATTTCTTCGAGTCCACAGAGCTTTCCACTTGCTAAGATCTCCCGAGAATTCGTCTCCGCAGATGTAGCAGTGAGTCGCCTTCTCGAACTTCTTCTCGTCCTTCCGGCTCATGTGAAGCTCCTTTTTCGCGACGCCTTTAATCTTTTCTTCTTCTCGTTTCAGATTATCTAAGAAATGTTTCACGACGTCATCGCCGCGATAGAGTACGGGCTCTTCGATCTTCTCGACGCCCTTCTCCGATCTCCAGACGACGACGTAGCAGTATCCCGACGGAATGTGACGCGACGTCTTCGTCGTTTTATCTCCTGCCTCTTCGTCGAGGGGTGAAACGATGCACTCGAAGTCCGCGTAGATCGTGGCGTGGACGGGCTTTTTGTGAGCGTCGTTCTTAAACTTGAGGATATTCTTCCCCTCCTCAGGCATGATGGGTTTCATGGCCGGATTGTTGATGCCGCGACAATCGGCTCTGTGCTTTTCGTAAACCTCCTCGCTGGATAGGACTTTGAGACAACGAAGGCACGGATAGGATTTATGTCTATGTTTTGATTGAGAAGAAACCAATCTAGGCATATTCTTGATCCAGGAGTAATGCCAATTACCCTCTTCCTCTAACAACAACAGATTGACTTCGCGATCGTGAAATCTTTCCGATATGTAATAAGGGAAGAACCCGTTCTTCTCCGTCCACCCGAAAACTTTGACGGCGAGTTCGTTTTGCGACGTTCGAATCTGGGGATCTGCTTCAACGGCGTCGGATAATCGATGCACCCGAAGTCGTACAACTCGGTGTACGGCATATAATTTCGAGGTCTATACTTGTTCACATCTTTAAAATCATTGTGATGTAGACACGCCAATACGCTATACATGAAACACCTCTGATCCTTGTTTTGAACGTTGATGACGGCCTTCTTATCCGCGATCTGCTTGGGCAACTTAAAATAGGAGGATCCCAGGGGCGGCTCGTACTTGGCAATATTCAAATAAATCATTTGAGCGTCGTCGATGACCCACCCGGATCCCGCCTGAACGGTTTTATCGAGGGGAATCGATCAACTCTTCGATCATGCTCTTAAACACGTCTTCGATCTCGTCTTCTCTCATAATCGCGTGTTGCCGAGTTTTGTGGATTTGCGTGATGAACTGCCAGCCGACCTCTAATATGTCTCGCTTGAATCGCTGTTCCACTTGAAGTTGGATCTTGATGGGACCTTTTCTCAGTTCGTCGGTCATCTTAGAGATGAAGTCGTCTTTAAAATACTCTAACAACGCTCTGAGATTGGCTCGATGGATATGTTGACGAACGTCTTTTTTATAGCTGGTATAGAAGTGTTGAAAACTATCACCCAAATCGAGCGCGCGACGTTGCCTTCGTTTTCGGTCGACCCGAGCAACGCCTTCCTCGAGTTCTTCGTTTAGCACCCGTCGTAAATTTTGTCTGACGTTTCGTTTTTCTTCAATCCGGGCAACGCCTTTGGGAAGATCCGCCTGTAGAATTTTTTTACATTGAGATCTAATTAACTTGCGTTGCATCCCGGAAGAAGCGTCCCCGAGTTCATCCTTTCAACGCCCGTCGTAAATTTTGTCTGACGGTCTCTCTCGTCTGCTCTTCCGTCGACGAGCCCGTCACATAGTCCCAAACGGTTTCGACGACTTTCTTATATCCCCATTTACTAGTATATTATATAAACGTTTCACACCTCTCAAGATGTTCATTGCTTTTATGTATTTACCATTTTCTTTAAATCATCATCAAATGTTTTCTTACGTCGATACGGTGACCACGCGAGGACGACCGCGAAACTATCGGACTCGCGGCTATTAATAGTCTAACGGAGCGACCCGGGGAATTACCCATTTAGCTATTTTTAGCAGTTTTAGTCGTTTTGGGGTCATCGAGTGCAAAGAGGTACGCAAG
The DNA here is from genome assembly GCA_030159075.1 of Atrina japonica. NCBI lineage: Eukaryota > Metazoa > Mollusca > Bivalvia > Pterioida > Pinnidae > Atrina > Atrina japonica. The sequence continues at coordinate 261,918 of BROG01000476.1, read as the reverse complement.
CGGCAAAAGACTACACACACACGGACAAATTTGTTTTTAAATATTTGATTTTTTCAAAGCAGTAGTTATGAATAACTAATTATCCGGAAACCGTACTTATTACCAAAATATTCGCGCCTCGCTACGATCGGCCAAAACATTTACATCATATACTCTTCCTTCCCTGTTGCCTATTATTTCGGTAAAGAAATTTGGGTTTTCTTTTCCTCAGCTTGTATGAATATGAAAATTTATTTGTAAAATTGGAAAAAAATTGCATTGTATCAAAATGCAAATTATATCTTACCAATTATTTACACATTACATGTATGTAGGCGTTGGTACAGTGGCAGCCAGAGGGAACTCCCTCCCCACACTTTAACATTTTTTATATACATTATCAGCAAGTCTGGAATCCAGAAAAACGCTTCCCAGAATTTTTAAAAATCAAAAATTTTCTAGACTCCCTCATCATGCTCATGCATTTGTGTTTGCTGATACTCAATTTATTTTTGATAAATGATACGCATGTCAATTTAATGCAATATTTGGCCGGAATGAAAACGAGTCGTAATGTGATAATTAACTCTCTGGGATTTAATAATTGGACATTTTTGGGAAGCATATCCTGGATCACGGGGGAAAGGCGATGTTTGTATCTGGATGCTAGAGGATACCTCATCGGGCTTCCGAATTAATCCATCAACGCTATTTTTAACGATAAAGAGGCCAAAATTCTGTCCCGGTTTTAGTAATTTCTTTTTTTGCTGATCCAACCTTCTTTTGAGAAGGATAATCAAAGTGGTTTATTAGCGATTGCTATGCGTCTGCAGAAAAAAGGGATTCCATATTTAAAAAATAAAAGAAAAAGAAAGAAGCGTTAAACCCTATAAACAATGCATCACAATTAATCTAGCACCTTGTGCAGTGATGAACGATATAGTACCGCCTATAGTTGATATAATTGGCGTAAAATCTTTCATTTTTCAATAAAAAATCGAACTATTAAAGACAAATTTCCAAAAAATTTCGCGCTTCGCTCCGATCGCCAACTTTTTTTAACATTTTACACCATTCCAAATTGAAATCACTCTACTATTGAAGAGATATGTATTGCATATTTTTTAATTAATGTTACCAGTCTCCAACCTAACCCCTTTTAAAACCACCTTTTGATTTGCTTCCTACATCACTGCATAAAGAGCTAACCGTTTTCACGCGCATGACGTCTTGTCATTCCCCAATAAAAAAAAAAGTTATGCCCCTCTTTGAATATTCCTGATCCCGTCCCTGTAATCCATTTTCAATATGCTGTGCCCCCCTTTTCTGGACCCAATTACGCAATCGATTGAAAATCACTTCAAAAACTATGTAATAAAGTATGCGGATGTAGTTTTGGGCAATATTTACTGGAACTTGTTAATAAAATTGAGCAAACTGATCAGTCTTGAAGCGTCAAGAATAATAACAGGCAGTATAGAATTGATTAGCAGACGCTATTTATATATCGAAGCTGGACTTGAACCCCTACTACATAGACGATAAAATACAATTATACAATTTCACAAAACGGTACATGGCACCCCACCAGAATATCTATATAGTTTAGTACCCCCAAAAGGGAATGAGCGTCACTCTAATACACTAGACAATCGGATAATATAATGCAAATTAATTTCAAAACAACATTCTATATGAAAAAAGCTTTTTGCCAGCTACTATCTCATTATGGAACGAAATGCCAGATGAAATAAAACAAAAATCCTCTATTTCCAATCGGAGGTATCACCTTAGCAGAAATATAACACCCCCTCTTGCATATTATTATACCGGCATTAGGAAAGCTCAAATACTTCACGCTAGATTACCCCTAAAATGTAGTATTCAAAAAGAACATTTATTTATAAAAAATATTAACGATAGTCCATTATGTACTTGTGGGAATATAGAGAATTCTAGGCATTATCTTTTAGAATGTCCAATGTACATCACATTTCGCAATAAATACATCTCGGCCCAGAACTACTTCTGTTTGGCGATCCTAGTCTTCAACTTAACCAAAATATCCAAATATAAAAATTTCAGATACCAAAGTATAAATCAATAGAATGTCCAGGACATAGATACAAATCCGGTAAAAATGGACAAACACGGACCTCTGGAAACCAAGAGGTGGGATCAAGTCCCATGGAGGAGTAAGCATCCCCTGTCGACCGGTCACACCCGCCGTGAACCACAGTCAAGTGAGGAGTGTATCCTCGTCACAATTGGTACAGACGTCTCAACAACCGCCAACGAAAAGGCAACTCAACATTTCACTTAGTGAAACAGAGTAGTCGCAAACAAGACTATTATACCGACCGTAAAAATTGCGGAACGTTGACATTAAACGCGGTTTTCGATATCCCTGTGTCAATAATTTGTCAGTGAGTAGTTTACCTCTGTATGTGAAATATCCACATGTTGTGCACGCCCTGACATATCGGATCATTTGTGAAATATAAACTCCATAAGCGGGTGACTGAGGGATATTACTACTTAAATGTGGAAATTTACGATGGGAAAGCCGAAATCGTCGCGTCTATCGTATAGCTTAGTTGCTAATATCCCGTCTGTGTTTATATTAAGTAAAATGTCTAAGTATGAAGCGTGTGTGCTTGATTCTGCTGTATCTTTAATTTCTAGTTCGCTGGGATATGTCATGTTTTAATTTTTGAATTTACTAGGTGGGTGGTAAATACAAAAATTAAAACATGTCATGTTTTAATTTTTGTATTTACCACCCACCTAGTAAATTCAAAAATTAAAACATGACAGATATATCGCATTGACATATGTATGAAAATTGTCGTTATTAATTGACAAAACGTCGTCGATATATCTAAATGTCAAATTAAAGGACACCGCTAACTTTTTCTTCTTTTGATTCAGCAGTTTCTGAATGAAGTCTGCTTCGTATGAATAAAGGAACAGGTCGGCCAATAAAGGAGCACAATTAGTTCCCATAGGAATGCCGACAGTTTGTTGAAAGACCACGTCTCCGAACATTACAAATACATGTATATTGTCTATTAGAAATTCCAGCATGTTTTTATATCAACTTCAGTATATTTATGTGTAGAATCAGAGTGGTGTTTGACGAAATAAGTATCCTGATAGCCAATCACTAGATATTTAAATTTTTGGGTACCACCTTTAGTGAAAAAGCAGTTGTCTATGATGCTGAAAAGTCTTTCTTTTAATTTTTTATGTGGAATAGTAGTGTAAAGAGTAGAGAAGTCATAAGTTTTAATACTGTGAATTCGAGAAAAATTGTGTGCCTTCAAATTTTCTAAAAGCTGTTTAGAATTTAAGACAGCCCCCAAGCTCAACTTACTTTTCACGATTTTTAAGATAAAAAGACACTAAGTATAAGGTTAAAAACAAATAGGGGATGCATTTCATTATACATGTACATGTATGTTAGAGTGCATCTCACTTCGGGTAGAAAGTAAAAAATATTTAGGTAAATACTTTTGTGAAAGTAAATATAGCAAAAAATATTGACTAATGTATTCAACATATTAACGCATGTGTCATCCACTGGAAACACTTAATGTTGTTTATGATTTTGCCTGAAATGATTGATACGTATTTTGTATATATCTTGACATGACAATGTGCTAAATATTGTATATACAACATGTATTTCCTGTTGTAAAATTTAACTTTACATTACAAGTGTGTGTGTGTGTGTGTGTGTGTGTGTGTTACATCTCTATACCAAATATCGTGGTTGACGTGAAATAAATGAATTTGAATTTTCTGCAACTGTACATGTGTGTACATGATATTGATGACATACAATTGTAAATAATGATAAAAGTATTGTTCTTTGAAGAAAACTTCGGATAGAAAATTGTGTTTGTAGCTACATACTTATTTTACAGGAAAATCATGAATGTGATTAAGCTTTTTAAGGGAATTGCTAACAGTAATATTTTAATTATTCAGTCAGATTCAGAAGTGTTGCAGTCCAATATAAAATAAATATAATACAGTTGAGCTTCAGTATTGAGGAAATATGATGACATCTATGGGGCGCCGTTTTACTTTTTAATACCAGTGAGTGATATCACTCTTTCGAATAGGTGATATCACTTATTCGAATATGTGATATCACTTATTAAAACGTATAAAGTGATATTTCCTATTTGAAAGAGTGATATCACCTATTCAAAGAGTGATATCACTTATACGAATAGATGATATCACTTATTTGTTTTTATAAGTGATATTACTTATTCATATAAATGATATCACTCTTTCGAATAGATGATATTACTCTTTCTAATAGGAGATATCACTTATTCGAATAGGTGATATCACTTATTCGGTATTCCAATCGGTGATATCACCCATTCGAATAGATGATATCACTTATTGAATAAGTGATATCTCCTATTCGAAAGAGTGATATCACTAACTGGTATTAAAAAGTAAAACGGCGCTCCATAGACATCGGGCCCCAATCTTTAGAAGAGGTCCGTCTCAACTGTACTGAGCATGAGTTATTTATAAAACAGCTCTCGCCGAATTAACATAACTACTTATTCAAATTCTTGATGAGATATAAAACAACATTATATACTTTATAACATAAAATAACAGATGCCAAAGTATTTATCTTCAGGGTACATGTTCAGGGTCAGTGTAACTCTTAACAATTCAAAGATCCGTACCCCACGGTTTTGGAATTTCAGATTTTTCGATTTTTTACTGAAAACCTTAAATATCAAATATCAACATATTTTGGAATATTAGATTTTTTTTACCAAAAACCCTTATATATCAAATGTCCAAAATCGTTTTTAATTTTTTATTTCAAAGTTCTAAAACCTTTTTACAACATCCGAGTGATCGCGATCCCGATCTGCGAAACTGAACTGAGCAAATTTAGGACTTATACCAACCTCAGTAGGTCAATTCGGCATTTCATTTCATCGTTGACCGTCCACTGAGGATACAGTGAGTATACAAATCTATGGAACATTGGAAGAACAATGACCTCTTGAAATCTAGAGGTGGGATCAGGTGTCGTCGAGGAGTAAGCATCCCCTGTTGACGGGTCACACATATTTTCTATTTTCCTCATTAATATTTGTATTTTGTTGCCTGCATGTGATACATTTTAATATCTATATTGTATGAAACTTTAGTATTACATTGTCGTAGATTGATATTAAATGACATGCACTGTGTTTAGACTAGACCGTAAGATTCGGGGTATAGGATTGTTTACCGTGCAAATTCCAAACATACCTATGATTAGTGTTAAGGGACAATAGGAGACGTACAGAATCCTATTAAACCCGCACCTACGCCTTTCATCTATAGATATTAAGTGTCTACATGTATATATCGAGTTTCCACACAAACAAAATATTAAACTGTCACGTTGACGTGTAATGAATATATTCTCAACCATAATCTTGACTTTAAAATGCCAGTTAGTTTTCTATGATTGGTTTCATACTTCAATTCACAAACATCCGCCGGTTTTAAACTTATCAGGGTATTCCCCGTGTACCGCGTTTATAAAGTTTAACTACTTATTGATTGTTTATCTTATATATGTCAGTGGCAGATTCAATGGGGGCGGAACGGGCGTACGACCCCGCCTCCCCCATTGGATGCCATAGTATAGATGTACGTACTGTCCTATGCATAGGACAGTACTGTAAAAGTCAACTCAAATGCGCAGAAGTTAACATAAATGTATAAAACCGATATATTTTAATAAAAAGTTTTAAAATCAGTAGAAATAAATTACCAACATTTTTGCACCTCGCTACGCTCGGCAAAATCATTTTTATACTCTACCGTCCCTTTGTTTTGTTTTAATTTCTCTATAGAGTGTTTGCTCTATATATCGGTAAAGAAAATAAATTGCGTTTGCGTTTTTTTCAGCATGCATGAATATTAAATTTTATTTGTTAAAATTTGCATGGTATCAAACTGCAAGTTATATCTTACCAATTCTTTACACATTACATATATGTCGGCGTAGGAACCTGGGGCCCGTTTTACGAAAGGTCGCAAGTCCTCAATCCTAAGTCATTGTCCTAATTGTCATGGAACTGACCAATCAGCGATGCATTGCCATGGTAGTTAGGACTGAAAGTTAGGATTTAGGACTCACAAACTTTCGTAAAACGGGCCCCTGGGGGACCGGGGGATGGACGCCCCCACTTTTTCACATACCAATTTTTAATACATTGAATACAGAAAAAACTTCTCAGATCTTTTAAAAACAAAAAAATCTTAACTCCGTCATCATGCTCATGCATTTGTGTTTGCTGAAACTCAATTCATTTTAGATAAATGATACGTATGACTATTTAATGCAATATTTGGCCGTAATAAGAACGAGTCGCAATGTGGTAATTAGCTCTCTGGGCTTTAATAACTGAACATTTCTGGGAAGCATACCCTGGACGGCACAGGGAACTGGTGACTTTTGTGTCTGAAGCTGAAGAATATCTCATCGTTCTTCCGAATTAATCTATCAACGATATTTTTAACGATAAAGAGGTCATAATTCAATGTCTTGAGGATACTAGGTCAAAATTCTGCCCCGATTTTTATTTATTTATTTATTTATTTATTATTATTATTATTATTATTATTATTATTATTATTATTATTATTATTTGCTGATCGAACCTTATTTTGAGAAGGACAATAAAAGTGGTTTATTGGCTGATTGCTATGCGCATCTTCGCGTCTGGATGCAGAAAAAGGGTATTCCGAATTTAAAAAAAATATCTGAAAGATGTGTAAAATCCTACCCTAATGAAACAATTCCTCACAAATACCACCCAGGACGCTGCCACGATATGACAGTACATCACTAGCATAACTCTAAGACACAGGGGACAGCGATACGAATCATCCCGATTTCGGAAAAAATGTTGATGTCTTGGCAGTGTCTTGCACATTTGAGACACCGCCTTTATACACAATCAAAATATGTGTTAGACAAGGGGCTGATACCAGAGCAAGCAGGATTTCGACGGGACAGTTTCACGAAGGGACGACAATGTTGGTTGCTAATAAAATCTCGTCATTTCTGGCATAAAAATTGTTGACCTTTCATTGTTTCGTCCGAAAGGACCACAAATTATTTTTCTTAATTGGCGGCCTTTCGTTGTTTAGCCCCGGGAGAATGACATTTTATTTGTCTTAATTGGCGACCGTTCGTTGTTTCGCCCGACTGGTCGAGATTTTATTTTCTTAATCGACAACATTTCGTTGTTTCGCTTCGAAAGGACAACAATTTTTCAGTTTTCTTAGGTCCTGGATACCAGCTATCTCTGTGCTTTTAAATTTGTTTTTGAATTGAAGGATCCCGTAATAAACATATATCCATCATAAAGTGTTTGTCTATTTACCAAAGGGAGCAGAATTAATATAAGTGTGTGTATGCTGATGTTTAAAATAATAAACAGGATTTAAAAGACCCGCACCTCAACCAACGGTGTTTGCAGATATACCATGTTGATCACATAATTACTTAAGTTCATCCTTATCAAACTATTTGTCCTCTTACTCAGTTTTCACATTTTAAAATTATTTATTTATATCATATTTAGTGAGGATAATTTGATTAATATCTACTCCTTGTGTGGATTTAACAGATTTAGTACTCTTTTAAGTTCACAAGACAAATCAACCAATGTATGGAATGCTATAGATAGTTTATTTCCGCATAGTTAAATACGGAATTTCCTGTTTTGGGTTTTCCCAGACCTACACATTTCTGATCCGCATATTTAATACCCATGATCTCTATTTCCGTTATTTTATACCTTAACAGTGAAGTCGATTGCTGACATCGGGGGGAAATGGGCGATACAAAATCAGCTATAGATAGCACGTCCTACCAGGAGATTCGACAGCAGAACAGGGAGAACACATTTAAAGGACACGTATTCAAATTGTCAATTGCATTGAATGTTGTCCTCTGCATTTTTGGTATCGCTGGTGTTATATTGCATTTAGCTGATACGGACGAACCAATCCCATCCCCGGTGGTAGATAATGATGCTTTTTATATGTGCTTACCGTGCGAACCTATGGCTGTCACAGAAACATCTGAGGAGGAATTCAAATATCACTTAAATGGAACAACGATGTGTTGCAAAAAATCTAAGGATCCGCTAAAGGTAAGGCAAATTGTTTCTAAGCTCTATAAACTTCTTGTGCTTATGTTTACATATTGGGATTTACATTATCCAAGGTGTTTACATAATCTATTTATTGATATGCAATTTGTTGATTTCCATGGCGGTGCAGGCTGAAATTCTCAGCGGTGGATCCAAACTTTTCAAAGTGTAATGGTATCTTGTTTTCACTTTCAGATTTACCATTGATTAAAATTGAAAACATGATATTTATGTTTTCACTTCTTATTACATCTTCTAGTAAATGAAAAGGTGAAAACATGATAAATCTAAACAACCAACCGGCATGGAAAAAAAATCGACATCATATCGAATTCACTGGGGGCGGATCATGAACATTTGTTCGTTAACATGTCCTTTTCATCGCTGAAGTATAATAAGGAACATGAAATTCTTTCTGTATGTGCTGTGTTAATGCGCATACGCACATAATTTCAGGCTCCTGTACTGTAGGTAATATCAGCATAGCTTTATTTGTCCGCTATTATGTAATTTACATGAAAGTAATTTGATAGTGAACTTATTTTTTATCATTTTACCTAACGGGGAATTCCCAGTGTGAAGCAAGAAGACAGATCTAGTGTCGTCTGGTATACCTTATATCAAGTAAAATCAGCTATATATAAAGCTAATAAATGTTAGCTTTTTATTTGATAACATGGGCGTAAAACAAGATAACTCATTACGGTGGCGGATCCAACAAAACTCTAAGAGGATTGAAATATATATTAACCTTTTCCACCCTACAGGCCATAATAGACTGATCTTAAACATTAGAAAAAGGCATACCACTCATACATTCAGGGGTGAAAGGGTTAACATAAATATGCCTATATTATTTTAAATTGTTACCCAGTTAACTCACAGGCATTATTACATTTCAATTTGGTTTTGGAAACGTTTCCTAAAAATGTTTCAATAATGTTATTTTGGGTGGTTTTAAAAACGTTTAAAAACAGTTTCAAAAACATTATGCAACAACGTTTTAAAACATTTTAAGAAAACATAATTCAACAACGTTTTAAAACATTCTCATAAAACATTATTGAACAACGTTTTAAAACATTCTCAGAAAAGATTATTGAACAACGTTTTAGTAACATTTTATCAAAAATCTTCCTAAAATGTTAAGTAAATAATTTCTTCATGACTACAAACAATTCAAACAATTGTCTTTTGAAAATGGAATGATTTCAGGAAAGAACATATAAGAGAAACAAAAAGCTTAACACAGAAAAATGATGACGGCGATGCCTGATGCAGAAGCAACTGACAGCAATAGCTCTTTTGTTCTTTGAATGAGTGAGCTAAAAATGGAGCCTGTCTGTTTTAGCAAGTTTCAGCAAGCATAACATTTGCAAGAGTAATGCTTGAAATGTTTGGGGTAAGGTAAACAATTTTTTTAAATATAATTTGAGCTCATGAGAGGTCATACTGATTTAGATTTTTTTTTGTCTTTTTCCAGATACCCAACAAAGGAGATATTTTATCAGCATGCCATAGAGGTAATATATATATATATATATATATATATATATATATATATATATATATATATAATTATTCAGAATCATGACCAGTAATTTAGACATCCACAAGGATAAAATAATATAAGAAGACAGTGATATTGTTTGTTTACGTTTTGTATTCTGCTCTTTTACAAGTTGCCACTGCATTTTCCAGTTATATATTTTACATCCTCTGTTTTTTTTTTGTTTTTTTTTTTTTTTGTCTGTAGTGGAGAAGAAAGACAGCGGTTACAATTTATCCATGCTATAACCACTGACTTAACACAAGTAGACTCACAAACACCACGCACCACAGAGAACAGTGATGCTGTGGTTGGATGCTTTTAATATTGCTTACAATACATGTACACTCAACAATTTTCCAGTTATGAGGTGGGAACTAGTTTTTAGTGGTGGAGGAAAAAAATCCTGGTTACAATGTAGTCTACACCTGAGAAGACCTCCAGCCCTCCACCAGTAAACTGCCAATTGTCCTCACAAAATCAGCTTAGATTCCAGCAGGATGAGCACTGGCACTGACTAGAGGTCCGAGAATTCAATAAATCATAATACTGTGGTGATAGAGGTTCCCTCAGTAGGATAAATATGAATTATCTGTGACACGACCTTGACAATGACATTTTTTTAACCATATGACCTTGACTGTTGACCTTTGTCCTTGATACTGCCAGATAACTTGCTCACATCCTTTTAAATACAAATACAACTCAACAGGGGTTTTCCACATGCTGTTGAGAACGGGGCCTGGGCCTGTTGGAGTTGGGAATTTTAGCAACATTTTATTGAAATTGGGAAATCCAGAAATACAAAAAATTATGAGAATACAAGAATCTCTACAAATTCTTTGTGAATTGACTTCTGTTAGGAAATTTTGACAGCAAATGGGAAAAAATTCAATGATTTTGCATTGGGAATGGAGCCTTGTTTTTGCCCCATAAGATAAGGTGGAAAAATCCCTGCTCAATTACCGTTCAGTTTCATGTTTGTTTTGTAATGTCAGTCGTCAGTCCAGAATGTTATTTTTCATTTTTTTTTGGTTGACCCTCTAAATCTTGAAAATTATATTAACCAGGAAAACCTAGGAAACAAAATAGCTGAATTTTTTTAAATCAAAGTTTTATATGAGGCTTGTTTACTATTTATTAAGCATTTTTCGGTATCACAAAATGAATTATTGATATCATATAATCAAATTTAACATATCTTAAAATAATTTTATGATATCTTAAAATTCTTAATAAATAGTCAAATAGTAGTACCTCATAACTTCAAAGTTTACAGGATATCATTGATTAACAAATATGCCTCGCCTGATTGGTTTAAAACAAAATTTAATCAGACCCTGTAATACATGTATGTTATACCAGTATATTATGACAATTATTTAATATATTCATTATCAACTGCGTATTGACCTTTGATATAACTTAAGAAAAAAAATTAATACTTTGAAAACCAAATGATTACATGGAGCTCTTTATACAACCCAAATCAAACTCATGCAGAAATATCAGTTAAAACTATCTAAGTGGAAAAATATTTTTAAAGCTTTATTGGAATGATTTAAATTCCAAAATGGGAGTCATGTATGTTGGTTATATTGTGTGAACTAAATATTTAACATGTTCAATTATTGTTTTGTAGGTCTAAGTTCAGGTTATGACACCAAACCAGCAGTTTTGTTATACCTTGACTTACACTTAACTAAGTACAGAGGTATGTTGTCAAGTTCTGTATGGTACAAATATCAATACTTATTTAACTAAGTACAGAGGTATGTTGTCAAGTTTTGAGGTTCAATATGATACAAATATCAATACTTATTTATCTAAGTACAGAGGTTGTTGTCAAGTTTTGAGGTTCAGTATGATACAAATATCTATACTTATTTATCTAAGTACAGAGGTATGTTGTCAAGTTTTGAGGTTCAATATGATACAAATATCTATACTTATTTATCTAAGTACAGAGGTTGTCATCAAGTTTTGAGGTTCTATATGATACAAATATCAATACTTATTCATCTAATACAGAGGTATGTTGTCAAGTTCTGTATGGTACAAATATCAATACTTATTTAACTAAGTACAGAGGTATGTTGTCAAGTTTTGAGGTTCAATTTGATACAAATATCAACACTTATTTATCTAAGTACAGAGGTTGTTGTCAAGTTTTGAGGTTCTATATGATACAAATATCAATACTTATTCATCTAATACAGAGGTATGTTGTCAAGTTCTGTATGGTACAAATATCAATACTTATTTAACTAAGTACAGAGGTATGTTGTCAAGTTTTGAGGTTCAATTTGATACAAATATCAACACTTATTTATCTAAGTACAGAGGTTGTTGTCAAGTTTTGAGGTTCTATATGATACAAATATCAATACTTATTCATCTTATACAGAGGTATGTTGTCAAGTTCTGTATGGTACAAATATCAATACTTATTTAACTAAGTACAGAGGTATGTTGTCAAGTTTTGAGGTTCTATATGATACAAATATCAATACTTATTCATCTAATACAGAGGTATGTTGTCAAGTTCAATACTTATTCATCTAATACAGAGTATGGTACAAATATCAATACTTATTTAACTAAGTACAGAGGTATGTTGTCAAGTTTTGAGGTTCAATTTGATACAAATATCAACACTTATTTATCTAAGTACAGAGGTTGTTGTCAAGTTTTGAGGTTCAATATGATACAAATATTTATACTTATTTGTTTAAGTACAGAGGTTGTTGTCAAGTTTTGAGGTTCAATATGATACAAATATCTATACTTATTCATCTAAGTACAGACGTATGTTGTCAAAATCTGTATGGTACAAATATCAATACTTATTTAACTAAGTACAGAGGTATGTTGTCAAGTTTTGAGGTTCAATATGATACAAATATCTATACTTATTCATCTAAGTACAGAGGTATGTTGTCAAGTTCTGTATGGTACAAATATCAATACTTATTTAACTAAGTACAGAGGTATGTTGTCAATACTTATTTATCTAAGTACAGAGGTATGCTGTCAAGTTTGAGGTTCTATATGGTACAAATATCAATACTTATTTAACTAAGTACAGAGGTATGTTGTCACGTTCTGAGGTTCAATATGATACAAATATCTATACTTATTTATCTAAGTACAGAGGTATGTTGTCACATTTTGAGGTTCAATATGATACAAATATCTATACTTATTTATCTAAGTACAGAGGTATGTTGTCAAGTTTTAGGTTCTATATGGTACAAATATCAATACTCATTTTTCTAAGTAGAGAGTGGAGATATGTTGTCAAGTTTTGAGGTTCTATATGGTACATTTAACTAAGTACAGAGGTATGTTGTCAAGTTTTGAGGGTCTATATGGTACAAATAACTATACTTATTTAACTAAGTACAGAGGTATGTTGTCAAGTTCTGTATGGTACAAATATTAATACTTATTTAACTAAGTACAGAGGTAAGTTGTCAAGTTTTTAGGTTGATGATAGATAAACTTGCAGAGGTTGGGAAAATGATAGAATCTTATATTGATGAGTGGGCAGATAAATCTTGCCCCAAGTCAAGAGTATGATTGTCCAATCAGAGGGACTCAAGATTTCCAGAATTTTACCACCAGGGACGAGATTTCCCAATATTGACCACAATTGTTGAGGACATTTCACAGGGTGTTTTCTGCATATTACAGCATTATATAAACAGTAAATGATAAAGTTGTAACGCTAATGTATGGAGATAGAAGTTAAAGATCTTTTAGAAATGAAAAATAATTGATCTACAGTTCTGCTTTTGTTGATTTTAGCCAGGATTCTGTTTCATTACAATGATTTATTTGACCTTATGACTGGATATAAAATTTGGCCATTTAACGAATGAACGCTTGTCAGAGTGCATTTGTTGTCAATATGGATGCCAATTGGGTGATAGAAAAATAGAATAGCACCTGCCAGGGCTCTATGAATATTTATCTGTCACCCAAACGACATCCATATTGACAATAAATACACTCTGACAAGTGTTCATTCGTTAATGTTTTTGAATGAAATATATCTTGGTGTGATGTCATGTTATGAAAAAATTAGCTTCATCAATGTTTGACTTCATATGAGGAACTTCGTTTATTGCCAATATGACTGCCATCTAGACTAACACCGAGTCTATGGGAGACTGCTGCAGGAAATGTAAATATATGATAGTAACTGAACAGATTTTGGGGAATAAAAATTGTGTAAACCTCAATCTTTGTAAATTTGTATATTTTAGTGAAACATTGATTAACATTTATATTTTGATGCATGCAGCAGGTACTGTTGAATCATAAAATGTTGTGAGGTCAAAATTTCGTGGTTTTAATGATAAAACAAACTTGTTGACATTATATTTTGCTGTAATAGAAAACATTTTTGTAAAAGAGTTATAATAAACATCATCAGTGTAATTTATGTAAAATTTTATCTTGTTTTTAGAAGACAATGAAATGAATGAAATTAAAACCACAACAAAGTTTTCTTATTGTACAGTATAAACATAGTACAGTAAAACCTGTCTATAGGGGCCACCCAAGGGACCAGAGAATATTGACCTTTATGTGCAGGTGACCCTTATACACAGGTTCAATTTAGTTGAAGTATGCAGTAAAGGGACTTTTCAAAACTGGCCTTTATAGACAGGTGATCCTTATATAGAGGTGGCCGCTATAGCAGGTTTTACTGTACTTATTAACAAACATGTTGCTTGTTTCTTCAGGTCATGATGGTATTATACGCTGGACGAATATCTATAACTCCACCTCCTACATAAAAGGCGGGGCACAATACGACCGCGATCATGGTATGATAACGATTCCACACGATGGACTCTACGTGGTGTACAGTTACCTACAATTGGATACATACACAGTTGACAAAGAGAAAACAATACCGCAAATGGCGCCAATATATCATTCTATCATCACAGGCTCAAACAAAATTATACAGTTAAACAAGTTTATGCTGTTTCCAAATGCTTTTACCTATAGCCAGATTGGACCAATAATTGTCCATTTGAACAAAGGAGAGAGTGTTATGGTTGCTACAAATGGTCACTTGTACTTGTACAATGACCAAATGACCAGCTTATTTGGATTGTACCAACTTTCTTGAAAAATACATTACAGAAAAAAAAATTCTGTTAAAATGAATTCCTCGTTTGGAGATAAACAATAGGTCATACAGCCATTTCTGATTGCCATGAAGCATTTTACATGTATTGTTTGAGAGATATGTTGAAATGCTGGAGAGGCAGACCTCCGGTGGAGTAATTTTTAAGAAAAATGATATGTTGAATCATATCTATGTAAAAATGTTGGAAGCTTTGTTTGCTTAAATGGAAAATTATACTCTATTTGGCAATTTATAATGTTATACAATGCATTTGAATGAAAAAACTTTTTTTTTTCTAAAAACTATAGAAATACAGATATAGTATATCTGGAAAATTTTGCCCCCGTTTATTTTCACCCCATTACGACAGGTAATATTTTCACCCTTAATCACCATAGCTTCCTGAATGGCATACATGTCCATACTTCAGTTAATTAGCTAAACAATTTTGCTTTCATTTAAAATTTGATCTCTCTAATGTAATGACGAAAATTAAACAAGGAGCCAAAATTTCCAGGTATACAGTACGTTGTTATGAAAAGTACGCACAAAATATAGTCTGTGACATCTATAGTGAATAATCCTGGCGGCATGAAGTCTTGTGAATCCTTTCTTGAGAACTTTAGGTGATAAAGCACAGCATTAAAATTACACGGACTAGAGTATTCATTCTTACTTGTCACCAAACATAAGAGAGTATCCAGTGAGGAATAAAATGTTTTTCCAGTGCAGCTATGTCATAACTGAAAAGTGAGTAGAATCATATGTATGATAATCAAAAGGTTACTCCGCCCCGCCATCTTATGTGAATTGGACAATATCTTACTGTGATACAAAATAATATTAACCTGTAGGTTAGCATTTATACTTATGTACTGCACGACACCTAAAATTATGGACTTGAATATCAAGAGATTGTTCATTGACTTCCAAATATTATTGAAATATTTCTAGAAATTTTATTTAACTATGGTAAAATAAGTGCATGTGTCTCTCTGTGTCAATATCTTAAACCAAAAATGTACATTTGTATAAATTGCCATTCAGTTAAAAATGTTTTTGCACTTTCTCTAAAAAAAAAATTCTCTATCTATATCTATATACAGTAAAACCTGTTATAGCAGCCACCTCTATATAAGGATTACTTGTTTATAAAGGCCAGTTTTTTTCAAGTCCCTTGAGTGCATATTTCAACTAAATTGAACCTGTGTATAAGGGTCACCTGCACATAAAGGTCAATATTTTCTGGTCCCTTGGGTGGCCCCTATATACATGATTATATATTCGTGTGTGTGTGTCTATATATATATATATATATATATATATATATATATATATATATATATATATATATATACAGTGGATTCCTCTTAATTGCATAGCCAAAATGTCAGAGTAAATTATTCAAATAACAGGAATATGCAATTAACAGTAATAGAATATTTCAGTAAACAATGATTATTTATAATCATCTAGTCCTTTCATTTGCATGACATAAAAGTATATAAACATCCGAGGCACACTAGTAATGGATTCTATTTAAGCATTAGGGTAAAATAATGTTGTAAAGCAAACTTTTCATAAAACATAGTTTGGTATGTTCACATTTCTATTAAAATAGGATTTCCACACATCAGTACATTTTCCCCTATTTTGAGGAATATTTTATGCAATTAATTCATGGTTTAACCTATGCAATTAAAAGGAATATTTTACAAATAAGAGATAGGAAATGGTTTTGTGTTTTGAGTTCTTATGCAATAAACAGGAATATGCAATTAACAGGTATGCAATTAAGTGGAATCGACTATATATATATATATATATATATGAGTGATCTGTCATAAGTTCCATTCATATCACATTTATTATATGAGTTTTTTAATTTTCCATATTGCGAGCCTCTGGCGAGCAAAAATGGAAAATTCATAACGTGTATCATAAATGTGATATGAATGGAAACACGTGACAGATTCTTTTTATCATATGATCAAACATATGCGATAAAAACTACATTATCTGATGACTGGGGATGAGAATCTATATTCACCTTTCTGTTGAGTTGACCAAATTGTTCCAAATAGGTCAAATACTTGCATGGAAAATATTGCTTATATTTGAATACATACATTTAGCCTACATTTTAAATTATTATTTACATCTAAGCATACTTTATCGGATGTTGAAATTAGCAAAATTGCCAACTTTAATATAACAAAATTTAGAATCATGTACACAACATATGTTTTATTTGATTCTCCCTATCCTAGTTAAAGTGACGTCACAAACACCAAGTGACTTCATCGCCAACCATCAGATGAATGAAGTGACGTCAGATGAATGAAGTCTGGGTGAGTATTCAGTTTGCTGCACGTTAGCCAATCAAATCGCCGCTAGGCTTTATTATACGTGATACATATAAAATATTTATGTGATCTGTTATGAAGCTGCATTACACACAGATCATATGATAAATACATATATATACTAAAGAATTTTGATGAGTCGAATTTCAAAGGACCACCTAGAATAATCAGGACTTCGACTCATGGACGGTAACTGTGAATCATACGTTTTTAGTTTCACAGGTTCTATAACTTAATTTTCGTGAAATTAAAACATTGAGTGTTTATCAGAAGGAGGGGATTTATCATGGGGTGATTTTGTACACATATAAATTTTGACTTCGAATTTTATGTAGGAATTTTCATTGTTTTTATAGAAAAGGGCCCAAAAATTTATTCAAAACATCAAGAAATTTGAGTCATAAAAGTTTGAATTATAAAATGTTTATAAGTAGCGTTAAATAACAAAATTATACGGGACTTTGTGAATAGTTAAAAACATCTAGAAATTCGACTCATTGAAGTTTGACTCATCCAAGTTCTACTGTATATATATATATATATACATATATACATGTGTATACTTATTTTTTTTAATATTTCATTCATTTATTCAGTATGTTCAAGGAATGTTTTATAAACATGATGAAGTGATGAATTTGATTCACAAGGCTGTGTAAGTTTTTGTAATAAAACATGACATTTCATTTATATTATTGAGTGATATTTTGGTAAAATGTATTTCAGTAAGGTCAGTGATTTATTATAGTAAATGTATTTGGTTGTATTATGATAAAATGTTGTATTTCATTCATTTAGCTGATTGTGTTTTTGATAAAACATTGTTTTTCATGAAGATCAATAAATTCTGGAAATAAAAAATATACAATATTGCAACCAAAAAGTTGACGTGCTGTATTTCTATGCAATGATAAATTGTCTGGTCTATACAGGCACTTTTATATTTCCAACACTGGTTTGGTCTAAACAGACACTTTTATATTGTCTTAATGACACTGATCTGTACTATACAGACACTTTTATATTGTCTTAATGACACTGATCTGTACTATACAGACACTTTTATATTGTCTTTATAACACTGGGGCCCATTTTACAAAAGGTCCCAAGTTCTAAATCCTAACTTTTAGTCCTAACTACCATGAGAATGCATCACTGATTGGTCAATCCCATGACAATTAGGACTAAAACTTAGAATTTTAAAAATGACATTTAGGACTAAGACATAGGATTTAGGACATTGTGTAAAATGGGTCCCTTGTCTGGTCTATACAGACACTTTTATCTACATGATACTGGACTGGTCTATACAGACACTTTTATATCGTCTAGATGACACTGGACTGGTCTATACAGACACGTTTATATCGTCTAGATGACACTGGACTGGTCTATACAGACACGTTTATATCGTCTAGATGACACTGGACTGGTCTATACAGACACGTTTATATCGTCTAGATGACACTGGTCTGGTCTATACAGACACGTTTATATCGTCTAGATGACACTGGACTGGTCTATACAGACACGTTTATATCGTCTAGATGACACTGGACTGGTCTATACAGACACTTTTATATCGTCTAGATGACACTGGACTGGTCTATACAGACACTTTTTTATATCGTCTAGATGACACTGGACTGGTCTATACAGACACTTTTATATCGTCTAGATGACACTGGACTGGTCTATACAGACACTTTTATATCGTCTAGATGACACTGGACTGGTCTATACAGACACTTTTATATCGTCTAGATGACACTGGACTGGTCTATACAGACACGTTTATATCGTCTAGATGACACTGGACTGGTCTATACAGACACGTTTATATCGTCAAGATGACACTGGTCTGGTCTATACAGACACTTTTATATCGTCTAGATGACACTGGTCTGGTCTATACAGACATGTTTATACTGGTCTATACAGACACGTTTATATCGTCTAGATGACACTGGACTGGTCTATACAGACACTTTTATATTGTCTAGATGACACTGGTCTGGTCTATACAGACACTTTTATATTGTCTAGATGACACTGGTCTGGTCTATACAGACACTTTTATATTGTCTAGATGACACTGGACTGGTCTATACAGACACTTTTATATTGTTTATATATTGTTTATATTGTCTAGATGATACTGGACTGGTCTATACAGACACTTTTATATTGTCTAGATGACACTGGTCTGGTCTATACAGACACTTTTATATTGTCTAGATGACACTGGACTGGTCTATACAGACACTTTTATATTGTCTAGATGACAATGGACTGGTCTATACAGACACTTTTATATCGTCTAGATGACACTAGTCTGGTCTAAACAGACACTTTTATATTGTCTAGATGACACTAGTCTGGTCTATACAGACACTTTTATATTGTTTATATGACACTGGACTGGTCTATACAGACACTTTTATATTGTCTAGATGACACTAGTCTGGTCTATACAGACACTTTTATATTGTTTATATGACACTTGACTGGTCTATACAGACACTTTTATATTGTCTAGATGATACTAGACTGGTCTATACAGACACTTTTATATTGTCTAGATGATACTGGTCTGGTCTATACAGACACTTTTATATTGTCTAGATGATACTGGACTGGTCTATACAGACACTTTTATATTGTCTAGATGATATTGGACTGGTCTATACAGACACTTTTATATTGTCTAG
Organism: Atrina japonica; assembly: GCA_030159075.1. Taxonomy (NCBI): domain Eukaryota; kingdom Metazoa; phylum Mollusca; class Bivalvia; order Pterioida; family Pinnidae; genus Atrina; species Atrina japonica. The sequence goes on along the minus strand of BROG01000476.1, from coordinate 241,957 downwards.
ATGACACTGGTCTGGTCTATACAGACACGTTTATATTGTCTAGATGACACTGGTCTGGTCTATACAGACACTTTTATATTGTCTAGATGACACTGGTCTGGTCTATACAGACACGTTTATATTGTCTAGATGACACTGGTCTGGTCTAAACAGACACTTTTATATTGTCTAGATGATACTGGACTGGTCTACACAGACACTTTTATATTGTCTAGATGACACTAGTCTGGTCTAAACAGACACTTTTATATCGTCTAGATGACACTGGTCTGGTCTATACAAATATTTTTATGTTGTCTAGATGATACTGGACTGGTCTATACAGACACGTTTATATTGTCTAGATGACACTAGTCTGGTCTAAACAGACACTTTTATATCGTCTATATGACACTGGTCTGGTCTATACAAATACTTTTATATTATCTAGATGATACTGGACTGGTCTATACAGACACGTTTATATTGTCTAGATGACACTGGTCTGGTTTATACAAACACTTTTATATTGTCTCTATGCCACTGGTCCCATTTACAGACACTTTTGTATTGTCTAGATGACACTGAACTGGTCTAAACAGACACTTTTATATCGTCTAGATGACACTAGTCTGGTCTAAACAGACACTTTTATATCATTTAGATGACACTGGTCTGGTCTATACAAACACTTTTATATTGTCTAGATGACACTAGTCTGGTCTAAACAGACACTTTTATATCGTCTAGATGACACTAGTCTGGTCTAAACAGACACTTTTATATTGTCTAGATGACGCTGGTCTGGTCTATACAGACACTTTTATATTGTCTAGATGACACTAGTCTGGTCTAAACAGACACTTTTATATCGTCTAGATGACACTGGTCTGGTCTATACAGACACTTTTATATTGTCTAGATGACACTGGTCTGGTCTAAACAGACACTTTTATATTGTCTAGATGACACTGGTCTGGTCTAAACAGACACTTTTATATCGTCTAGATGACACTAGTCTGGTCTAAACAGACACTTTTATATCGTCTAGATGACACTGGTCTGGTCTATACAGACACTTTTATATCATCTAGATGACACTGGTCTGGTCTAAACAGACACTTTTATATCGTCTAGATGACACTGGTCTGGTCTAAACAGACGCTTTTATATTGTCTATATGACACTGGTCTGGTCTATACAGACACTTTTATATTGTCTAGATGACACTGGTCTGGTCTAAACAGACACTTTTATATTGTCTATATGACACTGGTCTGGTCTATAGAAACACTTTTATATTGTCTAGATGACACTGGTCTGGTCTAAACAGACACTTTTATATTGTCTAGATGATACTGGTCTGGTCTATACAGTCACCTGAGCCGGCATGGCTCAGTCGGTAGCGCGCTCGACTCTTGATCTTGAGGTTTTGATTTTGAGTCCAGCTGGCAGCAGGTTGGTTTCCTGTCCTTCTGATGAGACAGTAAAAATCAAGGTCCCGTGTCGCAGTAGATGTCAGCACATTAAAGAACCCTCACTGCTCAATGGCCGTAACTGCCGAGTATAGGCCAAAATTTGAAGCCCTTCACCGGCATTTGGTGAAGTCTCCATATGAGTGAAAGATTCATGAGTGGGACATTAAACAACAAACAAACTATGAAGACACCTTTATATTGTCTATATGACACTGGACTGGTCTATATATGACACTGGACTGGTCTATATATGACACTGGTCTAGTTGATACAGACACCTTTATATTGTCTATGACACTGGACTGGTCTACACAGACACTTTTATATCGTCTAGATGACACTGGTCTGGTCTATACAGACACTTTTATATTGTCTATATGACACTGGTCTGGTCTATATGGGTACTTTCATATGCTCTTTATGGCACTGGTCTGGTCTGTATACTTTTGTATTGTCTAGATGACACTGGTCTGTTATATACAGACTTTTATATTGTATGTATTATATTGTCTATATGACACTGGTTTGGTCTATACAGATACCTTTATATTATTTATATTACACTGGTCTGATCTATACAGACACTTTTATATTGTCTATATGCCACTGGTCTCATTTACAGACACTTTTGTATTGTCTAGATGACACTGAACTGGTCTATACAGACACTTTTATATTGTCTATATGATACTGGACTGGTCTAAACAGACACTTTTAAATTGTCTATATGACAGTGGTCTGGTCTATATGGGTACTTTCATATGCTCTTTATGGCACTGGTCTGGTCTGTATACTTTTGTATTGTCTAGATGACACTGGTCTGTTATATACAGACTTTTATATTGTATGTATTATATTGTCTATATGACACTGGTTTGGTCTATACAGATACCTTTATATTATTTATATTACACTGGTCTGATCTATACAGACACTTTTATATTGTCTATATGCCACTGGTCTCATTTACAGACACTTTTGTATTGTCTAGATGACACTGAACTGGTCTATACAGACACTTTTATATTGTCTATATGATACTAGACTGGTCTAAACAGACACTTTTATACTGTCTATATGACATGGTCTGGTCTACCAGAGACACTTTTATATTGTCTATATGCCACTGGTCTCATTTACAGACACTTTTGTATTGTCTAGATGACACTGAACTGGTCTAAACAGACACTTTTATATTGTCTAGATGACACTGGTCTGGTCTAAACAGACACTTTTATATTGTCTATATGACACTGGTCTGGTCTAAACAGACACTTTTATATTGTCTATATGACACTGGTCTGGTCTATACAGACACTTTTATACTGTCTATATGACATGGTCTGGTCTACCAGAGACACTTTTATATTGTCTATATGCCACTGGTCTCATTTACAGACACTTTTGTATTGTCTAGATGACACTGAACTGGTCTAAACAGACGCTTTTATATTGTCTATATGATACTGGACTGGTCTAAACAGACACTTTTATATTGTCTATGATACTGGACTGGTCTATACAGACACTTTTATATCATCTAGATGACACTGGTCTGGTCTATACAGACACTTTTATATTGTCTATATGACACTGGTCTGGTCTATACAGACACTTTTATATTGTCTAGATGACACTGGTCTGGTCTATACAGACACTTTTATATTGTCTATATGACACTGGTCTGGTCTAAACAGACTTTAATATATTGTCTCTGATACTGGTCTGGTCTATACAGATACCTTTATATTGTCTATATGACATCGGTCTAGTCGATACAGAAACATTTATATTTCAAACACTGGTCTGGTCTATATGGGTACTTTCATATGCTCTTTATGGCACTGGTCTGGTCTGTACACTTTTTAATTGTCTAGATGACACTGGTCTGGTTAACAGACACTGGTCTGTTATATACAGACTTTTATATTGTATGTATGGCACTGATCTGGTCTATATATGACACTAGTCTGGTCTATAATGATATCTTTATATTGCCTATATGACACTGGTCTGGTCTATACAGATACCTTTATATTGTCTAGATGACACTGGTCTGGTCTATAATGATATCTTTATATTGTCTATATGACACTGGTTTGGTCTATACAGATACCTTTATATTATTTAAATTACAATGGTCTGGTCTACCAGAGACATCTTTATATTATCTATATGACACGGTCTGGTCTACACAGACACTTTTATATTGTGTAGATTACATTGGTCTGGTCTATACAGACACTTTTATATTGTCTAGATGACACTGGTCTGGTCTAAACAGACACTTTTATATTGTCTATATGACATGGTGTGGTCTACCAGAGACACTTTTATATTGTCTATATGACATGGTCTGGTCTACCAGAGACACTTTTATATTGTCTATATGACACTGGTCTGGTCTAAACAGACACTTTTATATTGTCTATATGACACTGGTCTGGTCTATACAGACACTTTTATATTGTCTATATGACACAGTCTGGTCTATACAGACACTTTTATATTGTGTAGATTACATTGGTCTGGTCTATACAGACACTTTTATATTGTGTAGATTACATTGGTCTGGTCTATACAGACACTTTTATATTGTGTAGATTACATTGGTCTGGTCTATACAGACACTTTTATATTGTCTATATGACACTGGTCTGGTCTAAATAGACACTTTTATATTGCCTGTATAACACTGGTCTGGTCTATATAGACATTTTAAATTTTATGTTACTGGTTGGTTCTATATTCAGCATAAACAATTCTGTGTAGACAACTTACCCCAAATATTTTTTCCAAGGCATATCAAACAGGCAGTTGAAATAATTTGAAATTAAGAAAAAAAACAGGAAACTTGTTGATGTTTATTGTGTAATAATAATATATAATATACAACATTTCTCTATAAGAACAAAACTAATATTAACATACAACCATCTTTGCAAATTAATGTATATATACTGGTACACTAGTAAATTATGGGGACATAACACGTCTCTTGTAAGAGTATTCTCCCTTTAACTGTATTAATCTACCTTCAACCAGATTTATAACGGACATATTAGCACTGTATATGTTTCTGATTGAAGTATTTCTGTATATATATATATATATACACACACACATATATATATATATAGATATATGTCTATATTTATTTAATGCTTTATTTCTACATAAACAATAACATAGAAAACTGCTATATTATATTTTAAGGTAAAGTAAAACATGTTTACATAATTCTAAGATGTCCAAGGTAGCAAAGAGGTAGGGACATGTGGGTTCATCAGATGTCTTTAACTACATATATATCTCAATATAGATGTCAAGTAGCCTTTCCAAAACTGCATTCAAATCATAACATGATCAGCTTTGAATTTTAAAAAGTGTTTTATGCTATTCAAAATGATGCTTAACAATTTTTCAATTATATGGTGGGGCCTTCCACAATTAAGCTAGTAAACTTTATTACAAAATCAGCATAAGTACCAGTGGGGCTTGAACCTGTGCTGATCAGAAGTGAGAGACATGGTTCAAAGCGTGATGCTCTAACCACTTGTCCACCTCCTGATTTGTATGAAAGTATGAAAAAAAAAATAGTGAAAACATATCCCAATGTTCTATGTATCACATGTTGTCATTTTAGGGTGATTGCAAGTCTTGAACTAATAGAAAGCTACTGTGCCAATGTTTGGAATTTGTTGGATTGATTAATGAGATGTAAATGGAGTAATAATAATCTCAAAACTTAATTGTAATGAAATAAAATATCAGAATTAACCTGAAGGTGCAATAATCTCATTTTAATGACTTCTGAATTACAATCCTACATTAAGAATATTTATCAAGAAAAATCGTGAAAGTTTATTTTCAACTTTGGCATGTAACATTTCTACACAGAGAGGCTGTTAATTACTACAAAGTTACGTCAAATACTGTATTTAGGTCATTGGTAATGAACAAAGAGGATGGTTTATATAAGGTAATTATCGTAAGATACTTATAAACACTATTTTACATATTGCTATCCAATTATAACGTGTACTACTGTTATATGAAACTTTAGACAACTACGGTAATTAGCATACACAATACGTCCCTACTGGATAGTTGATACATGTACTTATAAAAAGATTACCTAACTCGGAGACGGCTAAATGTAAGCATAATTTACTGTCATATGAACTTTTGATTATCATTCTCGTTAGTTAAGGTATGACACATACCTGGGGTGCCATTTAAAGACGACACCACTAAGTAGGTACTGTAAGTCCTTCACAAATAGTGATATACCTGTACATATAATATAATGAGATTCTAACAATGTGTGAACTGTTCTTGGTACTTGTGAGGTGTTTGTCATGGACCCCTGTCTCTGTACATGCAATAGTTTTCATCCAAATGAAAACCAATGTGAATTTGTGTACATTACCTCATCAACCCCTAAAAAACAATAAACTCTCCTGTAAATCAATTACTTGGACCAATCTGAATGTGTCTTTAGGGGTGAATGGGTTAATGTGGTGGTATGTTAAACTATCGAAAGAATTTTATCACTGTGGTTGTTTATATAAAGATATATATATATCTTAAAACTCTGCACATCAAACATTAAATGAACTATAAAAATAGAATTATACAAAAAACAACAGTATACCGTAATACGCCCCGTAATAGAAGAGTATAAAAAAAAAAATGCTGATTATCATACCATATACTGTATAAAGAAAATCTGATAAAATTTACATGAAGCAAAGCTGAACATAATCTTTTACAAAATATGTACTTATTTCTCTAATTTTTTTTCTGTTACTTTTACATTTTGTGACTCGGAGCAGCAATTTATGTGTATCTGACATTTCCTCTCTGTCAACATATTAGTTATATATAATCGGAAGGAAAAAAAGTAACTAGTAACAATTTTTATATCAATAAACAAAATATATGTATAGAAAATATGGTGCTTCATTCATAAGATAAGGGTATCACATAAGACAAAAAAAAAGATGCCATATGCCTTAGTTACAAACATGTAGCATATAAATACAAATATCCATCCATAATTAGTATTCGTCCTAGATCTATCATCGTTTGTGTCAGTTTTATATTATAAAGTAGAGCATTAAAAATTATAAAAAAAACCCAAAAAACAATATGACGCTGGAAGACATAAATACGGGCTATATCATGTATATGTATCGTAAATAATCTTATTTCTAATATTTAATCTCGAAAATAAGTATTAGTTGCAAGATGAGTATTGGTTAAAATAATGTCATACAGCATGTACCGGTACACATATACAAGTGGTAATTGTTAACCTATACGATGGAAAAGATATCAAATTAAAACGAAAATACTGTAGGTTAGTATCTTGAATATTTATATTCACAGCACAAAGTTTTCTAGTATTGTAATTTTTTCTTTGAAATGTACTTTTGTTATCACAATGATGTCGTCATCACCAGCTGAAATGTACATTTTTATCACTATGACATCATCAAAGTGTTCACGAAAATTTCAACTTAAATTCTGCCATGCTCTGAAGAAATGAAATGTTGCAAAAACACAGCTAAAGAATCATAGTATAGGATTTTAGTGAAGATATCATTAAACTGTATAAAAAGAAAATTATTTTGTAGATTTTCTCATCCTGAGATGTAACTATTTAAATATAGTAATTTGAAAATTAGACATCCAGAGAAGGTGGGTCTCTACAAATCTAGATATCCTCTCTCCACTGGCTGTAGGATCTTGGTGTTATGGAACTCTGGGAAAATGAAGCTTCCTGTAAAACTTGCTCCAGTTCCTGTTGTGTGTCAACAATATGAATTTGGAATGGCGATCCGGGCACATCCACACCTGACCACTTAACACTGACAATGTACAGTCCAGTTTCAGTAGGATCGTAGCGACACAGAATTGTTCTGTCTCTCTGACTGTCTCGGTACATTTCAACTTGGAAACCACCTGAGAAAGACAATTAGACAGAGTTAGGGAAATGTTTCTGGTGATATTACCAACAACATACAATTTATTATAATGTACTAGAAAACATAATACCATACTTTTAAATGGGATATACACATAATATGTTAAGTGATCTGGTCAGCATTTCACGAGAAAAGGTTGTAAACTGGTAATCATTAAATTTTCAATAATGGTCACATGGTAAAAACAACAATTATTGATTTCTGACCTTTTGTCTCCAGTAGATTTATTCAATTTCATTGTTTTATGATTTTAAAGAATACACAAGTATATCAATGTGATTATAAAATGTAAAATAATGCCTATAAACAGAAGATATACCCTAAATAAATATATCAATAGATTTTGTGATATCTCGGCTTTTACTAAGAATTTTTAAAACTGTTAAAGGATAATTTAAAAAATAAGTATAAAATTTTGCCTGATATTTTGAAATTATTAACAAACTCAACTATTAGCAGACAGCCAATTCTTGGTGAGTACCAATCTTCACCAGGGACATTACTTTAACAATATGATGACAAATTTGCAATATTTCAATATACACAAAACAGTAATTTGTGGTTAAAATATGACATTCATGGAGCATGCCTGTGCTAAGAATAAAAAAATTGTCATCAAAGTCCTCGTGAGACTTGAATTGGTTTTTGTTTATTTGAATGGTGTTTTACGCCTCATTCCGTAATTTTCCAGTTATATGGTGGCAGTCATTTTTAATGGTGGAGGAGAGAACCCAGTTACAATGTAGTGGGGAAGGGACCACCGGCCTTCTGCAAATAAAATGGCAAACTTTCTGACAACATTAGCTTAGTTCCAGAGTGACTCAAACCTCCGCTGACAGGAAGTGGTTTAGAACGCAATTTTCTAAGCCCTTGGCCACAGAGGCCCTGAGAATTGGTCATCTGCCAGTGGTGTGTTATTGATGAGAAAACAATATATTCAGTAAAACCTGCTTTAGCCACCACCTGTGTATAAAGACTTACTGATCACAAAGACTGTTTTTTCCTGTCCCCAATAGTACCATTTGTGTACAAATCAACCTATATATAAAGACTCCTTCCCTATAAAGACTGGTTTTGTTGTGTCCCAAAGGTGGTCTTTATATACAGGTTTCACTGTATATGTATGGATGGAAAACAATATCAATTTATCTGTCATCTGGATTGGGAAGTAGAAATGTCAATCTGAATTTCTTTTGTTATGTATCAATTCTCAAATATGATATCAATATCAAAGCAAATCATTTTTCATTGGCGATACATAGATATTGAATATACTGATAACATCCCTAAAAAACCCAACAAACAGTACCTTTAGGTCCTCTGATTCTGACGGTAAGCTGTCCTGCTCCAGCCCCACGGGTTTCAACGATAAATCTGCTCTTGAATGTTGCTAAGATGCCATGTTCAACACCAGGACCAGTGACACGCACTTTACTTGCATCAGGCTGTGCCGATACTTTCAACACAAAAGGACTTCCTGAAATTTATTAGGTTTGAACTTATTGATATGCCGGTTGTCTCATAATACAATATATTTTCACAATGTAGATAAAGGCACATTGTTGCTCAAAATCGTAATTTTTTTGCCCATTGAAAAGTGATGGGTATTGATGTGTCAAAAAAGCTATTAAAATCGTGAATAATTGGTGTATTTGACAAGAATTATGAGGTTATTCTGCCAGCAGAATCTAATTAACTATACACTGATCCAGATTCCAAAGATGCTTCTGAAAGGCTAACGGCTGAATTTTAGAAAATGATATTTTCCTAACAAATAATATGAAAATTGACCACCTGAAATTTAAACGTGAATTTCAACATAACACATAGATAAATAATATTAAAAATTTCACTTGAAGCAGAACTTGTCACAAAATAAATACATGTATATATACTGTGTACTGTGGCAAAAATTGCAGTTCAGTCGTCTTCAAAACACCCAAAATAACCAAAGTCTAGTGGATGGCACTTAATGGGACTAATTCATGTACCACGTGATACCCGAAAACGTTTGTATAGGACTATTGTTTCTATTAGTGATGGAATGGTGCTAGAAGACGATATCCTGCCCTCACGTCATTTTAGTGGGAAGATTACGTAGAGTTATGTTCCATCATCATTGGAGATACTAGTACCGCACAAATGTTATCAAGTGGTACATGTACATGAATCAGTCCCAGTGCATTTAGCTGGAAAATTTCACTTCCATTTTAAGAGCACTTTCTCATCTTCAGGCGGAAATGTCAGTGAAAATTCCCTTATACTCAGTAATGATATAAAGTCTCTGAATTTTTCATTTTTAAAAAATTTAATTCTAATATGTTGTACCGTAAATTAGAATATTTTGGCGTCACTAATATTTGGCCCTTGAGGTCATTAAATGATGGGTTACTTTTTGGTCAGTTAAATTTTTGCCATTTGTGTTTATCATGTTTAAATTTGATCTACCATCAGATTTCGGTGTTGTCGTGTTAAACATTCCAGCTGTTTGACATATCAAAATAACGGTATTAAAAAGTGTCAGTACAATAACTAGAATTGATGCGTCACATGGTACTTTAAAATTGATGTCCACACAGTGTTATCTTAAAACCCTTGTTTGTTAATCTATAAAACACTAAAATATTTTTAAAAAGTACCTGTAGAAACATTGTGTAGATATTGTGGACCGTTTAATTTTGGCCATTTTAATATGGTTGCCAAGTTAGCCAAAATTAAACAATGGCCAATATATCCCAATTTATGGTAGAGGATTAAAAGAATTAAGAAATAGTCATACCGTTTACATGTTCTCCACCATATTTGATCTGCAGTACATGACGTCCGGCTTCTAATGCCCTGATTTTCAGGTAGAATGTGCCGTCGTGGTTATCATCAAGTTCACAGTAAGATGCTTTGTTTGGACCCATACAAAAAGCTGTTAATTCACCTGAGAAAAACAAAAAACCAAAAAGTGATTAATTGTGTTTTTAAAATGTACCTGTAAAAAAAACTTGTACAAAAAGATGAAAGTTACAGTTCCTTATCTCACACAAATTTTAAGTCCTGTATTAATGCAATAGGCATTATGAATTTGAATTTTGAATGGTGTTTTACGCCACACTCAGTGAACTGGCGAATTAAACTTTTTCACAAAAATCGGCTTAGATCTCAGTGGGATTCGAACCTGAGCTGACCAGAAGTGAGAGTCTTCATGGTTCAAAGCGCGATGCTCTAGCCATTCGGCCACAGAGGCTGACCAGTAGGCATTGTGTATTTTACATTTATACAGAGATCATAAATTCGCACACTGTGAACAACATAAAAACCTTTATAACCGTAGCTTTTATACATAGTTCATACAGCCAATGCAAATAATTTTTCAAGCACTTTTCCAGGACTTTTCATAGTGTTTTTCAAGCACTTTCAATGGTATTTTTAAACTGTCATGGTCTTGAAAGCCAAACCAAAGACTGAAAATACTGTCAGCAAGGACCTTTCACAGTTTAACGGCAATCCTCGAAATGCCACTTAAGACTTTCACTAAACACTAAAGAGTTCCAACAGTACAGCATCACAGAAACGCTTTACTATAATGGAAAATTCTGAATATGGTCAATTTTTCATCCCCCCCACCCAGATATATCTTTTTTTTTAGAGACAAAGAAACACATACAAATAGAATTCAAGCTCTCTGTCCAAAAAAAAAAATCAAGAAAATAAAATCACTGCCAATGATATATTTCCAGGTGACCACTGGCATTGATATATTTCAAAGTGACCACTGGCATTGATGTATTTTGAGTAATTAGACCACAGTCAGTATCATATTTTGTGTTATAAGTTTTGTGCAAGTAAATTTTTGGGCCAATTTCTATAAACAAAAAACAAAAAACCCTGTGATTCTCAGATACAATCCATGAGTCAAAGTCCTGATGTTATCAAACTTCTAGGTGGTCACCTGAACTTCAACTCACCAAAGTTTTACTGTACAATATTATTTACCTGGTCCAGCTTTTCTGGTGTCTATCCCAACTTCCATATTCCTTCCCAGAATGCCACCTTTCAGTCCCTCTCCAGATACACTGACCTTGTTAGGATAAAATGCACCAATGACATTGACCTTGTATGGTGATCCTCGTAGCTGTCTGCCGTTCCAGGTGATATGAAGCAGGTATGCACCCGGAACAACGGGGATATAAGTGCAACGATACTTTCCATTGCCGATCGACAAGACCTTGACATTTATCTCTGCTCTTACTCCTGTCAAAGTCACTTCTGGGGTACCTATTGAATAAACAACAATTTCATATATATATATATATATATATATATATATATATATAAAAGAAGGTAAATAAATGTTATAATAATCAAAGATTGTTTATATTCTTAACAAATCATACCAGTAGTTTTAGAGATATACAATATATACACGGATAATCTGATAAAAAATAAACGCTTCAAAACACACGACAAAAAATAGTCAATAGTATATCCGGCACATTCATTCCAGATGATTTCTGGGTAAAAAAAAATCTACGATGTCAAAAAACCAAAGGAGACAATGACGTATATGATATTCTGTAATACATTATGTTTAATTATATATTGCGCACACATAAATAAATACCTCAGTAAAAATCTATTTTGATAAAATTTAACAATGTAAACAAATGTTAGATAGTAAATTTCAAGTTACAAATAATTTCATCCAGAAAGTGATCAATTTGTTATATGTTCTATATCAATTAATTTAAGCTTCAATTATTATCATTATTCATTATTACTGAAAAAAAGCTAAAAGCGCATTTTTAAATCAATTAAAAATAAAAGCAGTTTCCCACAGCTCAACTGAGCGAAAGTTTGAAGATGCAGAGTTCATCAAATAGTTCGATAAGCGATAAATAACATGTGCATCAATTCGATGATTACTGATTCATCATCAGAAAGTCGTACCAGGGTACAGAAATTCTCTACAAAATAATGCGCAACATGGAAAGTATGAGGGGTGAATTAGAACTACGGTACAATTTGTATGTGAAAGATAGATATATGCACAACATGGAAAGTATCAGGGGTGTAATTAGAACTACATGTACTTGTATGTGAAAGATATATATATATATAAATTTACAGGGATATGAATTGAGTGAGAGGTGTATAAGTAGAAATACTTGTATGTCAAAAATAGATATATAAATCTACAGGGATTTGAATGGAGTGAGAGGGGTATAATTTGAACTACATGTAGGTGAATGATAGATACATGTATATAAATATACACAGAATTGAATGGAGTGAGAGGGGTATAATTGTAACTACATGTATGTGAATGACAGATACATGTATATAAATACAAAAATGTATACATGGAATTGAATGGAGTGAGAGGGGTATAATTGGAACTACATGTAGGTGAATGATAGATACATGTATATAAATATACACAGAATTGAATGGAGTGAGAGGGGTATAATTGGAACTACATGTATGTGAATGACAGATACATGTATATAAATACAAAAATGTATACCCGGTACATGGAATTGAATGGAGTAAGAGGGGTATAATTGGAACTACATGTAGGTGAATGACAGATACATGTATATAAATACAAAAATGTATACCCGGTACATGGAATTGAATGGAGTAAGAGGGGTATAATTGGAACTACATGTAGGTGAATGACAGATACATGTATATAAATATACACAGAATTGAATGGAGTGAGAGGGGTATAATTGGAACTACATGTATGTGAATGACAGATACATGTATATAAATACAAAAATGTATACCCGGTACATGGAATTGAATGGAGTAAGAGGGGTATAATTACTATGTATGTTGACAGAACTACATGTATACCCGGTACATGGAATTGAATGGGTGAGGGGTGATTGACAGATACATGTATATAAATACAAAAATGTATACATGGAATTGAATGGAGTAAGAGGGGTATAATTGGAACTACATGTAGGTGAATGACAGATACATGTATATAAATATACACAGAATTGAATGGAGTGAGAGGGGTATAATTGGAACTACATGTATGTGAATGACAGATACATGTATATAAATACAAAAATGGAGTGATAGGGGTATAATGGAATGTTGAATGGAGTAAGAGGGAATTGAATGGATAAGGGGTATGGAACTACATGTAGGTGAATGACAGATACATGTATATAAATATACACAGAATTGAATGGAGTGAGAGGGGTATAATTGGAACTACATGTATGTAGATGACAGATACATGTATATAAATATACAGGGAATTGAATGGAGTGAGAGGGGTATAACTGGAACTACATGTATGTGTATGATTTAAATGGGAATACAAAAGGAGTGTTTCAGTGTCCTTGTTAATCTGTATAAAATTAGATGAAAATTTTCCCATTATATAAATGAATTAAGGGAAGGAAAGGTTTGTAAAGAACTATATTTGGATATAGAGAAGTAAATTAAAAGTTTATGTAAAGCTGCAAGGCTATGGTGGATTTCCTGTAAAACTTCAGCAGATTGGTGGACAGCTTAACAATTTACAAAGTACATAATGTATTGTTTGTAATTTTAATAGTACCATCAAAGGAGTTAAAGGGGCATTAGCTGCCTTAACATAAATAATATTTCAATTATTTCTTCTTTTACCATTTGTATTTTGCATACTTGCCAAGTCTCCCCCATAAATAGGGAGACGCCCTATTTTCTGTGTAAAATTTTGATAATTTCTTTGAGATAAATGCATATCTCCCAAATGAACAAATTTAATTTTCCTATTAATTCTTACTAAAATTTAGAGTCTCCCCATGAAAATTTTTCAAAGTTGGCAAGTCTGATTTTGAGTATAATATCGCAGGCATAAAAAATCTTATATTCCTATATATTTTTTTTAGAAGAAGGTCAGACCTAGTTTGGTATACATATATACAAATAGTAAAGTTAATTCAATAATGAATTGTGGGTGAATAATTGCCAAACTGGGTTTCTCAAGAAATTTTTACAAAATATATAGAGAATCAAGAATTGTTATGCCTGTGTATATCTCTTTTTTGTTATTGTACATCAATGTAAAAAAGGAAAGAAATCTTTTTGAAAAAAAAACAGCTAATGCCCCTTAAATGAAATATTTTGTATAGTGAAATGAATTTACAGTTAAGACAGAAAAATAAGCATAATGATGAAAAATAAAATCTATAAACAAATAAATCTTTGGAATATATGTACAAAAGGTTTAATGGAATACAGAAGTGACCAAAGCTTGACCAGTGTGGAAAGGTTTATGAAAAATCATAGAAATTTTTAAAAATATTTTTAAGTAGAGAAGGTTCACATTAACCTAAAGAAGAGTGAATGAAATGTGACTTTTTTTTTCATAAAGTGTAATAAAGGACTCTGATAAATATAAATTAACAATCTATTACATATATATTTTTGTATAAAATAATTGATCTGTTGTTGGTGAAAGTTTAAGTTCTAAATAATATATGAATTGTCTGTGGCACAGTGTTTATATTACTGGGGTGATACAGTAGAACTAAAAGACCACCCCATCAGCCATGAAAATGTGGTCTCTAAAGACAGGTGAATTCTCAAGAGAGGTCACAATGAAAGAAATGTTTCACCAAGATATTTTATGAATGTGGTCTTTCAAGACAGGTGATCTTTCATGACAGTGGTCTCTCACGACAGGTTCCACTGTAGTAATATTTGCTGTTGGATTCTATAGATAGGGACATCAACATTGGTCATGTTTATTACACTGTACAAGATGTACCTTGTCATTAAATAGTCCAGGTGATATTTACAATGCAGTGACCAAGACGATGTAAATGGTTGCAATTGATCCCATATCATTTTGCTATATCACAATTTTGAAAACAGAATAATCATATTAATTAGACATTTTCACAATGACTCTGGAAGGCAAAATGATAAAGATACCTGCAAAAACAGCCACGACATTACAGTAACTGATTGTCAATTGACGTCATTTTCTGGGGAACCAGTATCATTTTGCTATCTAAAGTCACAGATTTTGTGAAAAGGTCTATTAAGATATGTTAAAATGTTAAAGAAGATTACTTTTGTATCTAAACCATTAGACACACAGACCATTAGCTGCAGTCAAACAGGTCTGTATAAACAGGACAAGGTCACAAAGGGGTGGATAAATGAAGCATGTAGCCCACCCACTAGTAGTCACAAATATTTATACAAACATTATAAGGTCACAAAGGGGTAGATCACTACAGCAGGTAGCCTACAACAGTCACATATGTCCATATAAACAGGACAAGGTCACAAACTGGTAGATTGGTAGACCACTACACATATCTGTAGCGGCTAGTCATTAGCAGCTAGTCTACCCTACAGCAGTCACACATGTCTGTATAAACAGGACAAGGTCACAAATTGGTAGACCACTACAGCGGCTAGTCTACCCTACAGCAGTCACACATGTCTGTATAAACAGGACAAGTTCACAAATTGGTAGACCACTACAGCAGCTAGTCTACCCTACAGCAGTCACACATGTCTGTATAAACAGGACAAGGTCACAAAGGGGTGGATAAATACAGCAGCTAGTCTACCCTACAGCAGTCACACATGTCTGTATAAACAGGACAAGGTCACAAAGGGGTGGATAAATACAGCATGTACCCTACCCAATAGTAGTAAAAAATATCTATTAAAACATTATAAGGTCACAAAGATCATTACAGCAGCTAGTCTACCCTACAGCAATCACACACGTCTGTATAAACAGGACAAGGTCACAAAGGAGTGAATAAATACAGCATGTACCCAACCCAATAGTAGTAAAAAATATCTATAAAAACATTATACTACTCTACTTAGTCCTAATCTTCTCTTACTTATCTTAGTCCCTAGTAGTACTTTTTCCCCTTTCTATCTAGCCTTCTCTGCCCTTTTTAGTAGTCCTCTCTCTTATCTTACCTTCTAGCTACTTATATGTCTATACTAGTGTTACTATACTATTCTTTACCTATTCCCTTACATTCTTTTTTTTAGCCCCTTATTACCTCTGTACTATTTCTAGCTTTTTTATTTATAACCTCTTTTATCTCTATATCTTTCCTCTTTTCTTATACTTGTATACTAGCTATTTCCTTCCTATCTCTATCTCTATACTACTTTATCTTCTTCTTATCTATCTATTTTCTTTTCTTCCTCCTTATTTATCTACTCTTCTATTCTAATATTATCCCTTACCCCTAGTATCTATATCCGCTTTTCTAGTTTTTCTGATTAGCTCTTATTAGTCTATAGCTTAATTATGGCTACTTATTTCCGTAGCCTCTTTATTATCTACTTTATTACTACTTCTATGTTATTCTCTTACTATCTTTCTGCTTTAGTTATTTTACCTTCTTTTTTCTATTCGATTTTAGTATACTAAATACCTATACTACCCTCTATGCCTCCTATTAGCTCTTGTATTATATCATTATTTGTCATTTTTTTTTCTCCCTTTCCTTTATACGCTATCATTAGTCTAATGCTTTATTTATTTTTTCTACCCTTATATCCTCGTTTTTACGCCTATATGTTCTAGCTACCTATTCCCCTTAGTTTCCTTTACTAGTACTATCCTCTATTACTAGGACTCATACTATTCTTCTCCCTTTTTTTCTCCCCTCCCTATTAGTTATCCTATCATCTCTTCTTTTCTTTATTCCTTTCTATCCTATTTTCCTTATATTATACTCTCTTTCCTCTAACCTTCTCTACTTATACTATTAATCTAGTATATCTCTACTTTTCTATTACTATCTAGGGTCTTATATACTTACTATACCTTTACTCTTCCTTTTACTATTTACTTCTATACCTTACTATTTATTTTAGTATTGTATTCCTACCTTCCTTTCTTTTCCTTTAGATACTGTCTACTATCTTTTTATTTTTTTTAGCTTATTATTTTCTCACTAGTAAATGCTATTCCTACTCTTCCTTCTTAGTTCTAACCCCATTTTTATAGCTATTAGTACTATCTACTTATACTTAGTCTACTAGTCTTATCTTATCTTTATCTAGTCTATTTCTACTCTCTTTCCTCTATATTTTTTACTAGTGTTTCTTTAGTGCTATCTCTTATATTATTCTTTAATTCTTAATTTTATCTCTTATTCCCTATATCTCTTACTTTTATCCCCTTCTACTTACCTAGATATCTACTCCTCTACTACTATTATCTACTACCTTTTATTTTTTACTTAGTTCTACTTTTTTTGTGTTTTTACCCTTAGTAGACTACTTATATTTCCCACTTTCTCTACCTTTTGCTTAGCTATAATTTTACGTTCTTCCATTTCTATTCTTTACTTACTATTCTTCTCTTTATTCTTCTATCTCTTCTATAACTTAGCTACGGTCTTTTCTTTATCTTTACCTACCTACTTTCTATTATCCTCCCTATTCCTTGTCTACCATATAGTTCTTAACCTTCTTATATTACCCTCCTATTACCCTACTTTCCATTCCCTCTATCTATATATGTTTACCTATTGAGATTTTCAGTACCCTATATTATATTCTCTTATCTATCTCTCCTACATATTTTACTACTTTGCTACTTTTTCCCTACTAGCTTTTTACCATTTAGCCCGTATCCGTCTTACCACTCTTAGTTCTTTACTTTTTTTTTACTTCACACCTGATTATACTCTCCTATTCCTATTCTTCTACCTCTAGTTCTACCTTTAGTACTTATTTGTTCTTCCTCCTTACCTATTTCCTATTTTTTTATCTTATATTTACTTCCTATCTTTTATTCCTGCTCACTGTTATTCTGTCTTCCCCTCCATACCCTCTTTATACCCTTTACTATTTTTTCCCTCTACCTTTTATTCTTCCTTTCTTATTCTTACTCCTGCCTTACTAGTCTAACCCTACAGCAGTCTCACATTGTCTGTGAAAAAGCAGGACAAGGTCACAAATTGGTTAGAACCTACTTTACAGCAGATACTCTACCCTACAGCAGTCAACATGTCTGTTAATAAAAAGGTAACAAGGTTCACAAATTG
Organism: Atrina japonica; assembly: GCA_030159075.1. Taxonomy (NCBI): domain Eukaryota; kingdom Metazoa; phylum Mollusca; class Bivalvia; order Pterioida; family Pinnidae; genus Atrina; species Atrina japonica. The sequence continues at coordinate 223,465 of BROG01000476.1, read as the reverse complement.
GTAGACCACTACAGCAGCTCACCTACCCTACAGCAGTCACACATGTCTGTATAAACAGGACAAGGTCACAAACTGGTAGATCACTACAGCAGCTCGTCTATACAGCAGTCACTCCATTGTAGTATAACACAGCCATGTCCCAAATGGAGACACTCAGCGGATTAGTCTACCCTACAGCTGTCACACATGTCTGTATAAACAGGACAAGGTCACAAACTGGTAGATCACTTACAGCAGCTAGTCTACCCTACAGCAGTCAAAATGTCTGTATAAACAGGACAAGGTCACAAACTGGTAGATCATTACAGCAGCTAGTCTACCCTACAGCAGTCACACATGTCTGTATAAACAGGACAAGGTCACAAATTGGTAGACCATACAGCAGCTAGTCTACCCTACAGCAGTCACACATGTCTGTATAAACAGGACAAGGTCACAAAACTGTAGATCATTACTGCTGTAGGTCTACCATACAGCAGTCACACATGTCTATATAAAACAGGACAATGCGTCACAAACTGGTAGATCATTACGCAGCTTGTCTAACTACAGCAGTCACACATGTCTGTATAAACAGGACAAGGTCACAAACTGGTAGATCATTACAGCAGCTAGTCTACCCTACAGCAATCACATTGTCTGTGTAATAAAACAGGACAAGGGTCACAAAACTGGCTAGATCATTACAGCAGCTAGTCTACCCTACAGCAGTCACACATATCTGTATAAACAGGACAAGGTCACAAACTGGTAGATCACTACAGCAGCTAGTCTACCCTACAGCAGTCACACATGTCTGTATAAACAGGAGAAGGTCACAAACTGGTAGATCATTACAGCAGCTAGTCTACCCTACAGCAGTCACACATGTCTGTATAAACAGGACAAGGTCACAAACTGGTAGATCACTACAGCAGCTTGTTACCCTTCAGAGTAACACATGTCTGTATAAACAGGACAAGGTCACAAAGGGGTGGATAAATACAGCAGCTAGTCTACCCTACAGCAGTCACACATATCTGTATAAACAGGACAAGGTCACAAAGGGGTGGATAAATACAGCATGAACCCCACCCAACAGTAGTAACAAATATCTATTAAAACATTATAAGGTCACAAAGATCACTACAGCAGCTAGTCTACCCTACAGCAGTCACACATGTCAGTATAAAAAGGACAAGGTCACAAAGGGGTGGATAAATACAGCAGCTAGTCTACCCTACAGCAGTTCACACATGTCTGTTTAAAACAGGACAACGGTCACAAAGGGGTGGTATTAAATTCAGCTAGCTTAGTCTACCTACAGCAGTCACACATATCTGTATAAACAGGACAAGGTCACAAAGGGGTGGATAAATACAGCATGAACCCCACCCAACAGTAGTAACAAATATCTATTAAAACATTATAAGGTCACAAAGATCACTACAGCAGCTAGTCTACCCTACAGCAGTCACACATATCTGTATAAACAGGACAAGGTCACAAACTGGTAGATCATTACAGCAGCTAGTCTACCCTACAGCAGTCACACATATCTGTATAAACAGGACAATGTCACAAAGGGGTGAATAAATACAGCATGTACCCCACCCAACAGTAGTAAAAAATATCTATAAAAACATTATAAGGTCACAAAGGGGTAGATCACTACAGCAACTAGTCTACCTTACAGCAGTCACACACGTCAATAACAGACAAGGTCACAATGGGGTAGATTAATACAGCATGTAGCCCACCCGATAGTAGTTTCAAATATTTCAAAATGGAAGGTACATGTAATTGTAAATCTGAAAGGCATGGTGTTATCTGTTTATATGAAGAATTGGTAGAAATGACAGAATGTAAGGAACTGCATCATTTGCTAATAACATCAGCAATTGTTGTATTACCGGTAATAGTACCGATGAGCAAGCATTGAACACAAGCAGGGCGTTTACATTGTCTGGAAAACTTTATACACAACTTTTATTTCCAAATGATAGTACACATACAGAATCTGGTATTTCTTCAAACAAAATGAATAGATAAAAAGATTTTATGAATATTAAAAACTCCAATGATTTTTTTTTTCACTTTTGAAAAATTCTGAAATATGCTGACACTTATAAATAAAGTTTTTCTAAGGCTTTGAATACCAAACCCATTTCCAATGAAAACAAGCTCTGTTTGATCAGAATACAGATAACAATTCCCAATTCATAATTTTTTTGTAAGAATACCAATTAACCCACTCACCCCTTAAAACACATTTGGACTGGTCTATGTCATTGATTTACAGAACAGTCCATTGTTTTTCAGGGGTTGATGAGTTAAAGCTAGACTTTTTATATACATAATCAGATTCATATATTTCATATGATCTATCATCATATTACAAATTATTCTTTATAATTTTACTACTTCAAAAATCATGAGAATATGCAAATTTTACTTCTTCTGGTCCGAATCTCATCATTACAATGGAATTTCCCACATGTATAATTTGCTGTATGTTGATCCAGAACAGTGGAACCTGTCTTAAAGGACATCCCAGTCAGCCACTAAAATGTGGTCTATCAAGACAGGCTTCACTGTATTTATCCCCACTGAGTTTTCATTAATCCCTGCTGGTCAATTCCCTCTCAATTTGTCTATAAACTAACAAGTATATACATGTAACATCAAACCAAAATGCCATTTCAACAACGAAGCTTCAAGAGTTGTTTATCTTGAATTAAGACTGCCACAACTACTGAGAAGAAAAGTGTTACTAGGTGGCATTGAAAAAAGTTCTTGCATAGAGTGCTGAGCAAACTGTTCTTTGCCTAGAGATGAATAGCAACATCTATATACACGCAAGAAATATTGACAATAACCGCAAACACATAAGCTTCACTCAGCAAAATGATAAAAAAACAACATATATATAAACTACTGCAGAATCATCACATTCTCAAGTTCACAGCAAACAACAAAGAATATGCCAAAAAAATCAAGTTCTTTCACAAAATTCAAGCTAGGTTGCCCCCAAAGTGTGCTACTAAAAGCCATTTCATTGCAATACAGCGACTTGAATAAAAGAACAGTTATTACAGGAGGTAGGATTACAGCCTGCGCCAATTCTCCAGCACCAATTAAAACCATGCGATACTTACTTCCTTCGGTGTATCCTAGCAACAGTAAATAATCACTTGTACAGACATAGGACATCCTAAATTCATGCAGTTAGTTTCTGATATTTGTATGAATAAGACAAACATTGTATATAACAGAAATACATAGAATAAAAAATACAATTTTTTGTCAATTGATGGTAAATAACAGCTGGTTCTCATGAAGGCTTTATCAGGTAATGTTTACTACTCTTGTCTAATAATGGGTTTATGGACCAGGTTTCAGGACCAATTTTACAAAACAGTCCTTAGTCTTAGAATTGGTCTTAAGATCATACTTATGATTTGTGCCCATTTTACAAAGACTTGTGACTTATGACCTAATTACGGTATGTCTTTATGACTTACCCGAGGCAGTGCAAAAGTCCAAGATGATGTTGTTTATGTGTCATATTTTATTTTTGTCAAATTTACAGGTGAGGATCCAAAAATTTTAAAATGAGTGACTATGCCTTAAGACTTTACTTAGGGTAGATGTGATAAACGGTTTTGTTTTAAAGTCAATCAATTTAAGACATACTGACTGAGGACTGATGATGCTTTGATAAAACCAATTCCCAGAACTTTGGGTTAGACGTTTTTTCAATACGATTCAAGATTGCTTTATACAAAACACTGTCGATTAAGTAATACCCAGAATGTAAATATTTAAAAACTTTAAGCAATATGAATGTTCCCTAAAAAAAGAGCCAAAGTACTGGTAAAACATGTTAACCTCTTGGCTGCAATGAAAAAGAGATGTTCAATAAAACATTTTTTTAAAGCTCAAAAAAAAATTTCTTCTAAAAATTCAGGGTGAAAATTTTTAAATTCAATAAAAGGTTTTTGTTCTAATGCACCAGCAAAAATTTCTAAATCTCATTTGATGGTTCAAGAAATATAACCAGGGTTTACATTTCATAGAGGTTTTTAATTTCTGAATCAAACTTTTTGGATGTATTCAATTAACATGTGTAGAGTTGTACATTTTGATTTTTTTTTTACAGACTCTTGTACATAAATTTTCTTTCATATATATTCCATTTTCTATTTTTTACAGGTTCAGATGAAGATGTTATGAAAATTTACGCTCAATAACAAAGTTAATATTCCAAAGACTAAGATCTGTGTTGACTTATGTATAACATTAGTGTAACGATACTCCCGTCTCCTTTACATGATCTTCAGTTTGTTTAAAGGGACACAGGAGGTGTCTTTTTTTTTAAATTGTCTGTCCTTTCTACTACTAAGATTGATACACCATAAAATAATATTTCAGAGATAAACACAGGCAAAGAAATTCTTAAATCCATATATATTTTGTCAAAACTGCTTGAGAAACCCAGGTTTGGCAATTATTCATTTGCAATTGATTAATTTGATCTTACTATTTGTATATATATATATATACCACACTGAACCTGACATTATTTTCACTAGGGATATAAGATTATTTATGTCTGTTTTTAGCTCTTGTTTGTTATTGTACATCAAGTGCAAGTAGTAAAAGTAGCAAAAAATCGAAATTATTTTTTTGGTACACAGAGCTAATTCCCCTTTACCTCAATAACTCTAGTAGCCACATCTGAACTCAAAGAACGGTAAAGTCCACAGTCAGAATTCAGGGGTGTATAATTTAGAATCAAAATTTCAAATTGATTTTACATTCAATATTAACTTGTTCACCCCTAAATTATGACAATGTCTCACACAGTTTATTGATTTGGGAGAGTCTAAATGTGACCACAGGGGTGGATGAGTCTATGTCTATCTTACCGTCAATCTACCATATATTTTTAAAAAATAATCGATTACACATGAGAACCAGCTCAACTGTGATTGACAACTTCAACATAAACAAAATTCATGCTGTTAGTTGGCTGTCTGACTAATTAACAAGAAAAGCATACAAATAGTCAGAATGGTGTCTAGCTATCCAACTAGCAAGGGAACTTAAATTTGATGGTAAATGTGCTATTTGTGATACAATGATCTTCATAAAAGCTGACGAGTGTATCTTTCAAAAATCATGCCAATGTATTCTGTTCTAAATCATGCAAAATGAGTCATGTTTCTAATTATTTTTCGTTATTTGTGACTTTTTACTTTTTTTTGTTCATAGTAGTTCATATCTGCTAAAGGCCAGTTTCAATTTTTTTTCAGTAAACTTTTCATCTGAAGTTCAATTTTTTTATATTTTTAATGAAGCACTTGTATGTATAAATTTTTTAAATATTTTGATCAATTACAAAAACCTTCTCTTGAAATTAGAGCTGACCTAATTATTGATTAAGTATTATTAAATCAGTTTTTAAAACCTAATAAAATTTTCCAAAAATTCCCATTTCCAAGCATTAAATTAAATTGTATTGAAAAAGATTTTTTCAAACCCAACAGTAAAAAGGTCACTGGTTGCATAGTGATGTTTTGAAAATGAAACTGCCCATTTTCATAACTATCAGCCTAAAATGTGAAAATATAAGAAACAAATATGTCTGCCTACACAACCAACATGTTGTCACAGTAACAGTGTTTAAAACTTACCAGGTCCAGCCTGTGATCCATCGATGACAAATTCAGCCTCTTCTCGGACAGTGGATTCCTTCAAACCACGTCCTGTAAGAATGACCTTGTTGGAGTCCGAGAAAGGAGCGATCGCAAAGCCAAGGAATGGTGAGCTGGGTATGGTTAAATCGGACCACTGCAAGTGAATGTAATGGTTTCCTAAAAGAAGAGAAAATGTTCTGTATCAGTATATAAATGACTGTAATTCTTCATTATGTATCCCAACTTCAAGGATAATGTATAAATCAACTTTTATTTACTGAACATTTTAATAGTATATGATATTTTCTATAGAAATGGCAAATATTAAAAAAAAAAAAAACTTGACAGGAAACAGCATCATAATTTTTCTCTAGTGTTAAGAACATGAACAAATTCTGAAATTCAACAAGAACCTAAATCCATGTAAATTTGGGCTCCAACTTGGCTCTGCCCCTACCTATATGTACCCTTTGTATACATGACTTAGTCTTGTCTCTACCTATATGTACCCTTTGTATACATGACTTAGTCTTATCCCTACCTATATGTACCCTTTGTATACATGACTTAGTCTTATCCCTACCTGTATGTACCCTTTGTATACATGACTTAGTCTTATCCCTACCTGTATGTACCCTTTGTATACATGACTTAGTCTTATCCCTACCTGTATGTACCTTTTGTACCCATGACTTAGTCTTACCCCTACCTATATGTACCCTTTGTACCCATGACTTAGTCTTACCCCTACCTATATGTACACTTTGTATACATGACTTAGTCTTGTCTCTACCTATATGTACCCTTTGTATACATGACTTAGTCTTACCCCTACCTGTATGTACCCTTTGTACCCATGACTTAGTCTTGTCTCTAACTATATGTACCCTTTGTATAGATAACTTAGTCTTACCCTACCTATATGTACCCTTTGTATACATGACTTAGTCTTACCCCTACCTATATGTACCCTTTGTATAGATGACTTAGTCTTACCCCTACCTATATGTACCCTTTGTACCCATGACTTAGTCTTGTCTCTGCCTTTATGTATCCTTTGTATACATGACTTAGTCTTACCCCTACCTATATGTACCCTTTGTATACATGACTTAGTCTTACCCCTACCTATATGTACCCTTTGTATACATGACTTAGTCTTACCCCTACCTATATGTACCCTTTGTATACATGACTTAGTCTTACCCCTACCTATATGTACCCTTTGTATACATGACTTAGTCTTGCCTCCACCTATATATACCTTTGTATACATGACTTAGTCTTACCCCTACTTATATGTACCCTTTGTATAGATGACTTAGTCTTACCCCTACTTATATGTACCCTTTGTATACATGACTTAGTCTTACCCCTACCTATACATACCCTTTGTATAGATGACTTAGTCTTACCCCTACCTATATGTACCCTTGTCTTACCCCTACCTATATGTACCCTTGTCTTACCCCTACCTATATGTACCCTTTGTATACATGACTTAGTCTTACCCCTACCTATATGTACCTTTGTATACATGACTTAGTCTTACCCCTACCTATATGTACCCTTTGTATACATGACTTAGTCTTACCCCTACCTATATGTACCCTTTGTATAGATGACTCAGTCTTACCCCTACCTATATGTACCCTTTGTATACATGACTTAGTCTTACCCCTACCTATACATACCCTTTGTATAGATGACTTAGTCTTATCCCTACCTATATGTACCCGTCTTACACCTACCTATATATACCCTTGTCTTGCTCTATCTATATGTACCCATTCTATAACTTAGTCTTGCCCCTACCTACTTGTATCCTCTATATTCTATATACATGACTAAGTTGTCTACAAGTCTGTTTATTTACCTTCCTCTACAGGGATAAATAAGATGGTAGTGTTTTCCTGACTGTCATCAATAGAGACAGGTACCGTAGAGCTTGGACCATCAACTTTTGCTTTAAGAGATCCTGAAAAAAGGGTGATAAATTGAAAGTGCAGGTTTTCTATACATGTCATAAAATCCAGTAATTTGAACAAATGTACAAGATACATAATATGTTTCTCATTTTAAACAAATCTTATGTCACAATACATTTTCCTCCTTTCTTTACTTTTTTTTTTTAAATTCAATCTCTGATTATCATATTTAACCCAACAAGCGACTAGGGCTCTACAAAAAAAGGGTGGGAACTCTCTGGGACCAATTCATAGTCAAACTGACATAAAACAGTTAATTTTTATAAGGTATGATGGTAAAGTTGTTGTAGTTATTATCGAGGACACCTTCTTCTGACATTCTTGTGTTGGTTGTGGGCTACAGATAAATTGTTACTTATGTTTTTCTGGTCCACATTTCCTCATCAACTGGCTAGAAAAAGATTCTCAAGGGTGTGTTAAAAAAAGGTGAGTAAAACTGAACTACATGTATAAGAGGAGGGCACCCCTATTGGGTCTAATATAGTAATTATTATGTTCTGTAATGTTAATTCTTGATGGTTAAAATCATGACTGAATATAAGAGAAATGTAATCCAGTATGATAGGTTATTTTTGTGTACTTTGGTGGTAAAATTAAAACCACAAAATTAATTTCATGATGTTTTATTTTGATTACAGCAGGTACTTTCAGTTCAATATGAGATTATTTATTAACATAATTTCATGACATTTTAATTTGATCGCAGCAGGTACTTTCAGTTCAATATGAGATTATTTATTAACATAATTTCAGGATGTTTTACTTTGATCGCAGCAGGTACTTTCAGTTCAATATGAGTTTGTCTCATCATATTCTCATGTACATGTCGTTGAATTGTCTTCTATTTTCATTTAATTTCATTAATACAGTGGAACCTGTCTTGAAAGACCATGCCATCTGCAGTTTTCAAAATGTGGTCTCTCAAGACAGGTTCCACTGTACCGATAGCTAATTTGTTACTGTATAACAGAACAGCGATTGACAGAGTAATCATACAGCCGTCTGGTCACCGCTGAAATTTTCCAGATAATTTTTGTATCAAAAGCTTTTAGAATTTACCTCCACCAAAATAACCCATCATACAGTAAACATTGTGAGCAAAAATGGTAGTCATTGGTACAACAGTAAGCTGCGTGGTGTACATTTCTCTGGATAATAATTGTCTGAAAAGCTACACAGATCAAAAGATAATTATATTACCTGGACCTGCCTGAGACACATCAAATACCAGTTGTTTCTCTTCATTGACAATTAGACCAACTCGCTGATTGGCATCCATATACTGTGACCATCCTCCAGAGATCTGGACTTTCCGAGGATTCAAAATTTTGGGATGGTAGGGACTTCCTGTGTATCAGAATGTCAAGGTCATATCAAAACTATTCATCAAAATATAATGCAGTTTAAGATTTCTAGATTAACTTAATATATGAAATTCAGAATTCTGATGAGACTGCAAATATCGTAATGCAAACAATACATAAAAAATTATATTTTATATTAAAAATTTCAGAAAGTAAGAAACTGTTTGAAAGTATTGATTTTATACCTGGAATCTCACGACCATTCCATCTGATTTGAATGTCAAACACGCCCACTTCAACAGGTACATACGATACGATGTAAGAGTCGCCGGACTTCTCAAGTGTTGTCTTTGCAATGGAATATGGACCTAAAATCAGAGTTATGAAAGGTGACAAAAATGTATACGATGTTTCTTTAATTTGCATTAATAAACAAAAGTAATGATTTGTTATTTTAGGAAAGTCACACGGACAAACAACATTTATGTGTGTTGAGTGTAAACATCACTCATTCTCGGCAAAGGGTCCAAGACTTTTGTAACTAGCCATAAATGGTAATCAGAGTAAAACACATTTTTTGTTCATTTCTCAATGCAATTTTTCAGAAGGGTGGACTTTTTAGTAATATTTAAAAAAAAATTTAATAGTGTTTTATGCAACACAAAACAATTTTTCAATTATATGATGGCAGCCAGTTTTTAATGGTGGAGGAGAAAGAACCCAGTTAAAATGTACCCAAAAAGAGACCACTGGCTTTCCGCAAGTAAACTGGTGATCTTTTTCACAAAAATTAGCTTAGGTTGCAGTGGGACTTGAACTTGCGCTGATCAGAAGTGAGAGACTTCATGATTTAAAGTGCAATGCTCTAACCATCCACTGAATACATGGCAGTGGAAAGAGTTGAGACTCCAGTGCCTTTCATTAGCTGGATCCCATGAATAAGGGAAGGTCACTTTTGCAGAGAACCATAGCCCTCTTGGCAAGGGGTTGGTGTTGGGCTTATCGCCCACAACAGTAAAACTCTTCTTGATTATGGAAACCCATAATGGTCTTATGTGAAAGTGGGCATGAAGAGGATAGGTGAGTTGGTTAAGTAACAATAAGACTTTACAGGCATTCTGTCCAAAATTTTTAAAAATACAACATCAACATTAGGACAAAAGACCATCAGCTTGCAATCAATATCCTGTACACTGGTTAAGACTTTAAATAAATCATATACAACTAACTAATACTTGAATGTGATAAAAATGACTTCAAATTTACCATTCACTTTGACCTCCAAATCACCATTTCTTCTTCCAACATTTAGAGTAAAGTTAGCGACTTTGTCTTCCTCTCCTCTGTACAGACCCTCTCCGCTGGCTGTTGGCATGCCGCCCTCGTCTATGTTCTGGATGTAAGGGCATCCTGTACGTATAAAACAACATTACAGTAATAACATGGATACAAAGATATGATATCATAAAACAAAGACAAAAGATATAAAACTATGACAATTCTACCAACAACTGTTACAAATGCGACTCTCCAAACGATGCTTTATAGATACATCCTGTCTGATGATGCGTTCTTCATTAAGCAAGATCTCTCTAACCACTGATGAACTGACTCATTTCTGTGTTTGCATGACAAGGTAAATGTTTGATTAAATTGCTGGGAAGTTAATTAAACAATCAATTTCAGAATGACAACTGCGACATTGATTTGATATTCTGCAACACTGCAATATTGATGTACAGGAGTAATATTTTTACAGATGTTGAGAGGAACCTTTATCACTATATAAAAAGGACAGATGATGAACAAAAGGTAATGGCAATACCTCAAATGACCCTTCAGGTCAGGTGAACTTAAAGGAGAGATAGAAAAACCTGTACCATAATTCATCAGTCTATGACAGACATACAAATTATAAAACATTACAGACTTATAATACATTACAGACTTATAAAATGTTACAGACTTATAAAATATTATAGACTTATCATTCATTTTAAGCATCTTGTACATCAAATCTCAAATATTGCCCACTTTTGTACAACATTTATGATGTTCAGTCTGATTGTATTGTACATCATATAAAACATTTACAAGTCAATAACAAAAAGAACACATAATTGATAAACATAGTGTCCATTTTATTTTGTAAAGATCAGTTTTTAAAACGGAAATGTTACATTCCCCAATGAACTCTATTTTTCAAATGTATGAATAAAAAAAGGCAAATCAAGGATCACTAAATTTCAACCTGAACCTTTTCTAACTTGTGTTAATTTTGGATCAAATCACATTATATTGAAGTTCTTTTTCATGTTTTGATGAGAGATAATTTGTAGTATTCTCTTTATTCAAAACAAATTAATTAAAATTTTTTGTTTTTTGGCGATCAGCCATTTTGAGTTGAATGCTAACTGATCTTGGTGACTGGCGTCATCTGGTAAAAATAGATAAACAAGAAAAGCAATAACATGGTGTGCCTGTCAAATACTTATGTCCCAAGTTTGTCCAAATACCAACAGGAATGTCAAGTTGACATAAATGAAGAAGGTTGGGTTCAATGGTTATATAGAAGGTTGGGTTCGATGGTTAAAAAAAGGGTTGGAGTTGTGGACAGATGGAAATACAAAGAAACCTTAAATACTTGGTCTTCAATCATCTTTGCTCTTGGGGAATAAAAACAAACAAAATCTAGGGTCCATAAAACTACATGTCATCTGAAGTAACAGGGTATTTATTTCAAAGTACATGGGTCCATAAAACTACATGTCATCTGAAGTAACAGGGTATTTATTTCAAAGTACATGGGTCCATAAAACTACATGTCATCTGAAGTAACAAGGTATTTATTTCAAAGTACATGGGTCCATAAAACTACATGTCATCTGAAGTAACAGGGTATTTATCTCAAAGTACATGGGTCCATAAAACTACATGTCATCTGAAGTAACAGGGTATTTATTTCAAAGTACATGGGTCCATAAAACTACATGTCATCTGAAGTAACAGGGTATTTATTTCAAAGTACATGTAAAATTCTAGTGTCACCACAAACAATAATCTTGTGCATACTAAATAAAACCCCAGGACCCAGATATTTCCTTTTATTTTTTCATATCCCCAGCACATGATTTCAATGGTAATTGACAGTGGAATTTAAGCTATTTCAATCCCCTTGATCTATCTCAAGTCTGATTAAATACAACAACCATGTATACATAGTAAAAATGACTTTTAGATGCCCACTTCAAGGATTGACTTTTATCTAGGATTAAAAGTTTGATCTCAGATAATTTGTGCAAAAATGATCTAAGAATAACTCTATAGAGAAAAAGATTGTGTCTCTTTATTATTTCCTTTCTTCACGAGAAACTGACCTTGACTTTTCTAAATCTGTTTTATTTTTTTTATTTCAAAGTTAACTAATGTTTATAAGAAACACTCATGAACTGGCCTATGCAAGTTGACAGTGAAATCTTCAGTAGACACATGTAGGCCTAGAGTGGAAACTCACTTGGAAGACCACCTAACAATTAAGACTGTAAACATTCATCCGTCCATTGAAAAATGTCGTAATGAATATTAGATCAGTCCAGACTCTTGCTTAAGAGGTTGCCTCACTCATCAAACAACTTAAGGGATTGTTCATACTCCTTTGGGAATGGGGCCTGGGCATTTTAAATTGGGAATTTTACCAACATTTTATTGAAATCGGGAAAAGAGAAATACACACAACAATTTGAAAATACAAGAATTTCTTCAATTTCATTGTCATCTGATTTAATTTCGTAAATTTTGACTGCAAATTGGGAAAAAATGCATTGCTTTTGCATTGGGAATGGAGCCTTATTTTGGTCCCCTATGATAGGAAGGAAAATCCCTGAGTCATCAATTATAAGTCAGTTAGGTGGTCTTAACAGTGAGGTTTTACTGTATTTATTTCAGCACTTACATGTACAGTGAAACTTGTGTATAACGACTTGCTTAGGGACACAAGAAAACTGGTCTTTATAGGGAGGTGACCTTTATATAGAGGTTCATTTGTACACAAATGATACTACTGGGGACAGAAAAACATGGTTGTCTTTATTCACAGGTGGTTGCTAAACCAGGTTTCACTGTAGATCAACTGAGCAGCTTGTGTATAAAAATCTGTAATTCATATTATCAGTGCCAAGGACTTGCATGCCAATGCACCATGGCAATAACTAACAGGTCATGCCTAATGTGGAACATGGCATTGGTTATACACTGTAGGTGTCATGTGATTAATTCAGATAAGTTGCAGTCGCTTCTTTAATTAAAAAGACTTCGATCTGTCTGAACCAGATTTAAAACCTTAGCTTCTCCCTTACAAAGAGACTGCCCTATCAGATAAATAGTCAGAAGTTTTAGAGACAGGCTATTTTTATCACTGAAAATATGATTACAGTCAAAATATGTTGATAATTTATACTGTCTTGTCTGACCTGGTATTGAACCAGTAACCTCCTGTTTTGGAGGTCGACACTTACTGACTTACTGACTTGTTGTATTGTGATTCATCTGTTGACAGGCAATGTGATTTATGTTCCCGGACATTTAAATAGCATTCCATAGGTTAAAAGTCATGTATAAATATTGTCTATCAATTCAACTATTTTGGGTGCATATTAATTAGACTACATTTAAGTAAGTGTTTGATTACTTGCTTGCTCTTGCTCTCTCTCTCTCTCTCTCTCTCTCTCTCTCTTACAAATACTTAATTCTATGTGAATGTAACATTTTATATATATATACACAAACACACTACACACACATTAAACACACAAGACTACACACACACATACACTTCACACACACTACACACAGACTACACACAGACTTCACACACACTACACACACACAAATGTTATTTCTATACATCAGTTCTACATATATCCTACATGTATACTGTTACATCTTACCAGAAATTTTTAAGTAGGTCACATGTTTTCCTTGTTCTGTATGAATGTATCGAATATTGTCTTTGGTTATAGTTCTGTCAATGACTTGTGAATGTGTCAACGTGTCACTTTTTTTAACTTGTTCTAAATTGAGAAACTTTTCATTTCCTGTTTGACTAGAATACACTTGCTTAGGTTTGTTTTCAGAGAATGGTGTAATTTTAATTTCTTTTGTGGACTTTTCTTGATGTGAAACTAAACCTAATTTTGCATCTTTGAGACTGGTCCTATGCCTCTCTGTATTTTTATGTAGAGATTTTTTCAAATGGTTTTCCAAATTAGCAAGTAGCACCTTATTTGAGAATATACTGGATGGCTTGTCATCACTGTCTCGCTTTTTACCATTCTTAAAATTGCCGATAAAATGAACATTTTTGTTTTCTTTCACACTAGGTGTCCTTTCTGTAATATTACGTTTCTTAAGCACAGATCCCAATTCTTTTACAAGCTCGTCATGCAGTTTTGATCCTGGATCCTTTTTTATGGAAGTTTTAAAGAAAATTGGTCGATCCAAAAGAGGATTATAACCCGAGGGGGGAGATTTTGGAGGACTTGCACTAGTAATGCCTCCTTCACTTTCCTCTATTTTTTCCTCGTCTGTTTTGTTTTTATCCTCCGTCAAGTAATTTTCAATCTTTATTCTGTCCGTTGATGTGATAACATCATCAATATCCACATTATCTATGTCATTTTCACCCTCCAGTTTCTGGTCATGAAGTTTGTCACTATCATCACTATCGGACTCGCTCTCGGTGTATTTATCCTTTAACACATTCTGTAATTCTCCTAACACCGCATCTACACTGATCTCTTTCACTTCTTTTTCCATCTCATCCCTTAGAGTTTCTCCTTCATCCATATTTTATCATTTAGTTCTGCTCTTTGAATTGAGTCTTTTTAACGAGCCATCATTTGTATGAGATAATTATCGCTAAATGACTGTTTACCTGTCCTACTAGCCTACGATATCAGTTACATCTACTTATATATAATAAAATCACCTTGCTAGTTCCATACTGGCCTCAAGATAAGACTTAATGATAAGAAATTATTCAATAATATCTGTGTTTATATCAAATATTTCTGGCCTAATAAATTACTACTACTATGTATATGTATATAAACAATATACTCTTAATCCCAAACAGAGCAGTAGTATAGATTCAGATATCATACACGTATACTATATAGTTTAAATACCTCTAACCGATATCAATACAGACTGGCCTTCACATTGTCCTCTTTTGTTTCAACCAAATAAAACAAATTTAATGTCATCACTGGTAAAATTTCTGATTGTAATTATTATCAAATCTTTAATACTGATGAATTTCAAAGCATACAGGACTACAAAGATACATATGGGAAACTCAAATGTCATCAAATAAATTAAGGTTATGACAATTCTACTGGTTAGATACGGTTCAATGTTAGATGTTGATGTCTTGTCAGAAAAACTATAGGTGACACAGATAATTAACTGTCTTCAACGACTACAACACATAAAACATCTTTATGACACCGAATCCCACAACGACACGTGAATTATTCTATTGAATTTTCCACTCAATACCCTTATGTTTGTACAATTGATCTGTTTTAGTGTAAATGAGTTATCCAGGAGCTAACACATATAAAAGCATCCTATGTATATTTCAACTCCATAAAATGGTTAAATTCTTTATCATGGTATGTATTAGCTAATGAAGGTTTCCATTTATGTCCGACAGGTTTACATTTTCATCCCACCTGAGAAAGTTCACACTTTGTAATATCGTTGGATTGAAATTTGTCACCTTGAGGAGTGCCATCCTACTAACTTGGCACTCAATACGTTAATCAAATGAATTCTGAAACAGCATAAGTTTAAAGCAACGACACTTTTAAAAGAAAGAAAAAGTACAAAAATCCAGTTGAGAAGAAGTATTTAAATGCACTATGTAAATTTCCTGCAGGTAACTCATGTCGGCATAAAACAGATTTAAATCTTGATTTCAATGTGATATAGTTATAGTGGTCTTTTGATTCTATATTTAGATCAAATTTATCCCGAATACATTCTTGTTCCCCCGTAAGTAGAACTAAACAAGAACTACCAGTACTGGCTCTCAAGCTTTATAAAACCTGTTTGTAAACGTTAAGATCACTAAACAGCTCCGATCTTGTATCACTTGATAGTGTGTAAACAAGCTTGCAGAATCTGATAAAAGAGTCAATATACCTTAATCAATAGGTCGGTATTATGTCCAAAAAGGGAGAAAGACTGGACATTTAAAACTCATGGGGTAATGACAGAAGAATACATAATGCAATATTGTGTATCGTTCCTTTCAATTGTATTGGTCAACTGTTAGGTAATACTATTAATTCTCTGATTTGTCCATAATAACAACGGACAGATTTCCTGTATGTAGTTTTTGTTGACAATGACTGGGTCAGTGGTGGTCAGTGGTGGTCACACAGCTATACTGCTCTGCTGTTATTTTCAGTTTTCACACCTGTACATGATGTACAGGTAGTTTGTGATGTACCACTTGACAGTTTTACACAAAAAGGTGTGAATTGTCCCACTAAGTGTCACCAATTTAAACCGAAATTCTCAAACACAAATTTTTCATTTTACTATTATATGGATGAAAAGAGAATAGTTAACTTGCTTTTATAATCTGTTCTGACTCATTGCTTTTTTTATAGAAAAAGTGAAAAATATCTTGTTGGAGTAGAGACTGCACAAACAGAACTTGTTTTAATTTATCTAAAGACGAGCTGTTTTTACATGCACTAATGCTTATCAGTTACCGCACTAAATGCATGCAGTCAATTCTCAAATTATCGCCACTCGATTAATTGCCATTCTCACAATAATGCCACATTTTTTAGAAACATTTTTTCCTGCTGTATGAAATTCTCTTTATAATGCCGAGTTCATTATCGCCCTCCGCCACTCAATTTTAAGAACTAATGTCCATTTCAAAGCATCAGTTCTCGATATACTGCCATAGGTAATCGTGGTCAATGAAGCGGATAAATAGTTGCTATAGGTCACCAACGTAAAGCTGAACAGCAGTAGCAATCTAAGACCAGGTAATTGATGAATTAGATCAACAAGACAAGTACTTAATATGAACTGTTGTGCTGTCCTCCATTAATCAAAGATATACCTGTGATACCAAAGTAGTACATACTCCAGATAACTTTCTGAGTACTTGGGTACAATACCCACCATTTCCAAATGCAGTGGGTATTTTTACCCACAAAAATTTGGTAAAGTGGGTATTTCCAATTCTGTTGCCTAATTATGATTGGCATTGGTTTTAATATCAAAGTTTGGCCTCTAAATTGCCATTAATTAATATGTGTTTAACTGTCTGTACAATGTTGTAAGTCTACACTAAACATCTGGGTGTGGGTCAGCAAAAACAATATCACTACAGAGCTTTAACACACTTTATGACCAAGATCCATTCAGAACAAGTGAACTCAATATTTAATCTCTCTGCAAGTTTCATATTCAGTGTGTTTAATTTTACGCTTCCATTTAGATTTGCACTTGGTATCTTATGCATGGATTTTAACTTGCCAGGGTATCCATTGATTTTTTTTAAGCATAAAATATGCAAATACGCAGCTTATTTGGACCACTGCCAAAGAATGGAAACTCTACTTCCCCCAAAATGCGGGCATCGATTCATTGCCAGACTTGATAAACCACCATAATTTCTGAATACCAAAAGGTGATGATATATCGAGATTAGACAATACATACTGGTAAATCATTCTATAGATATGTACAGTTACATGTATATAACCAGCCCCCCTCTCTTTCTCCAAATTCAGTGTATTCTACCCTTCCTGATTTCTAACTAAACATGAACAGGCAAATGTTTTTTATTTCAAAGGAGATTCTTAACCAGAAAGGTCAATGATATAGTTACAAGGATAAGAACCCTTGACAATCAATTCAACATCAGTTAGATCCATTAATAACTGCTATATATTTGCATTCCCAAACAAATTATATATATACTAATACTGAATAACTGAAAATTATGACAGTTGTATTACTTTTACTATACCTGTATACCAATTACCAGTAAACATTAAGAATCTAAAAATTGATAAATACCAAGATATCCTTTGGAGCCCACCTTGCAACTATTATACAAAGGTACATTTACACATGTTGGGAGCTATCAATTTCACTTTATATTAAAAAAAAAAATCACCCTGTCTGCAGAAAGTCTAAACTACTCTGAAACATTGTCTAAAAGTATGGAAGTCTTAAACGAAAGTGAATACCATAGGTGTTCCAGAAAAAAGTTCAACACTCTTATGTTCCCACACAATGATTAAAAGAAATAATGATAAACTCATTCAATATTCTGTTTATAAACGTAACTTGAGGTCAATATTTACTTAATATCCATCACGGAGGCAAATATTTGAAATGTGTCATGTTTGTGTACTTTCTAGATTATGATACCTTTCATTAGCTGGTACCACCCAACACCCACCCATGTATAATTTCTATCTAATGGACTGCATCAAGGATACAATTCAAACCTTCAAACACGGACATAAGAAATATGAAAGACCATAACGAAGGTGATGAACTAGATATCCTAGTTCTTATCAGAAAAATGGTCAAGTATATTAGAAATTCCGTTGTTGTACAAAGAAAACATACGAAGTATTAAAAAGTTTGAAAAATGCAAATATGGGTCAGCGCTTCATTTTGATATGGTCATCTGATAGGTAATAAACATACAGGTACGTTATATGGGTACATGTATTCCTACCATGTAACATGAGACAGAAGGGACTGTATAATTCCCCTTGTGTGCCCCTCCCTATCTACATTTTGTACAGTACAGATGACTCTGGCCTAGGGGTCAGGAAATATGCAACTTCTATTACCTCTGACCTAAAGATGTTATGTACAAAATTTGAAGAGTAATTGACCTGTTGATGCTGAGAGGAATCATATAATGTTCAAAAGCTTTTGTACATCACCCACAGATGCTTTGATTTTTATTTGATTTGATTATTTTGTTTAACGTCATACTTAACAATCTTTCAGTCATATGATGGCGTCCAGATTTTATTGGTGGAGGAGAAACCCCGGATACCCGGGTAAAGACCACCGAGATTGTAATAGGTTACCTATATGATTCAGGTAACTAAAAACAGTTGAGGCTTAATAGAAAGCCAAACAAAAACTTTCCTGTAGTAGGCCTACATCTAGGCCTCACAAACACAACACAAAATGACACAGATGGATAATAATAGGTTACCTAAGATTCAGGTAAGGTGGATTTCATAGTAGGCCTATGTCTAGGCCTTACAAACACAACACAAAATGATACAAGAAAGGTGGATCATAATAGGTTACCTATGTGATTCAGAAAAAACTTTCCTTTAGTCCCACGTGACATCACTAACACAACACAAAATGGAACAGGTAAGGCAGATCATAATAGGTTACCTATGTGATTCAGGTAAGTTAAAACAGTTGAGGCTTGATAGAAAACCAAACAAAAACTTTCCTTTAGTAGGCAAAACTCCAGAACTCACAAATGCTAAACAAAATGATACTGGTATGGCAGATATTTACTATATCAGTGGCAGTGATATGATTACATTGTGTAACTGTTTCTCTGTTTATCACCACCACTATTGAAATGTCAAGATTTGGGTTGACCTTTAAACATGTAATTAGTCAATATATCACAGATAACAGAAATTGTTTTTTTTACAAATGGTGAAATGATACAACTAAAATCAACAAACATGGCAAGCACAGTTGATTTAGAAAACAATTTGTCATTCAACAACAAGGTCTATGTTTTGATCACCAATTCAACTTTCTCCACGATGAGTTCATCTAAAAACATTTACACAAGATACAGAAAAGGGGAGATAAGACAGGCACTTCAACCTTCTTAAAGGGGCATAACACTTCAATCTTCTTAAAGGGGCATTACACTTCAACCTCCTTAAAGGAGCATAACACTTCAAACTTCTTAAAGGGGCATTACACTTCAACCTTCTTAAAGGGACATTACACTTCAACCTCCTTAAAGGGCACAACCTTCTTAAAGGGGCATTACACTTCAACCTCCTTAAAGGGACATTACACTTCAACCTTCTTAAAAGGGCATTAGTTGTGTTTTCCAAAAATTTTTTTTTTTTTACAACTTAGATTGATGTAAATCAACAAGAGAGAGATATACTGAGGCATAAAACCTCTTATATTCCTATATATTCTGTGGAAATAAGGTCAGGTCCATATGCATAAACAAATAGTAAGGTCAATTATTAATCATTTGCAAATAAATAATTGCCAAACTGTGTTTCTCATGTCATTTTCACAAAATATGTTGGAATTAAAGAATTGTTATGCTTGTGTATATCTCTTTTTTGTTTTTGTACATTAATCTAAGCAGTAAAACAAAAAAAAGATATTTAAAAAAATCAGCTAATGCCCCCTTAAAGACTAGCTATATATCATCTGATGTCAAGTCATTATCTGAAATCAAAAAGCTCGGATCTGACCGGGACTTGAACCTAAAACCTTGTAGTTATGTTATAATTTCTTTCAGCAATGTTTTAAATCAATCACATTAAAACCCTATCCAGATCATTGACACATGTAGGTGAATACATAAACATCAAAACAGAAATGAATTTCTTTAGATTAAATCAATACAAAATTCTATAGGTATATCAAATATTTATGGTTCATTTTACAGAACTAGAAGTGATGGTAATGCTTTGTAAAGGCACCGATAGCAACAATGTTTTTGTATGATAGATGGAATTACATATACGCGCATGTAAGTTATGTCAAGATTTTAAAATCACAAAAATGAGTTAGCTATCTTGCCGCCCTATATATAGATGTGTCCAAGATATCTGAATCTGGCGAAAATTAACTTATTCTACAACAAAAGTTGTACCGGTATTTTCCTTTGATCAATATTTGAGTACTAGACAAGTACAACTAGCAACTTTGAATGAATATGAATTTGGCACATGTTTTGATTACAAAAACTTTCTCACAACCATCACTGATTTCGTTATTCAATGAATGATAATGCATAAATGTAACAAAATCATCTAAAGGTTCCATCCATATCAATTTACTGAAATCGTTTGATTTGATCTTCTATTCAACCTATGAAACCTAAGATTGTTAAATTTGTCCTTTATGTAAAAAATAAATTTTCTTAAGATCCATTACTACAGTGACCTAGATTTCAGGAATGAAAGAAAGATGCTGCTCTCTCTCTCTCTCTCTCTCTCTTTCTCTCATTTATACAGGATCCAAATGCAATGCTTTAAAGACCTTATCTTTAATAACAGTGACCTTGACTTTTGATATAATGAGTTCATATTTCATAGCTTCCTTCTTTATCTTCAATCTATGCATGTATCATTTGGCTTTCCTAAGATATATCTTAAACACTCTATACAGTAGCCATCTGTATGACTTGTTTTGGACTCGGTGACAGACAGAGGACGACAAAGGCCAAAGATGATTACTGTATAGGGGACCTACCTGAACATTTTTGCCCTGGGGTATTTTAGCCCTTTAATGATAGAAAACAAATTCACCCGGTCTTAAATTTGCCCTAAATCACAATACTATCATGGATGACATGCATTTCTGTGCTTTAATTATGTAGCTTGAAAATTTCACATTCATTTTCAATTCACCCTCTCATTTCAAGGGCAAAAAATCAAATGGGAGCAAAAATTCCCAGGTATATATGTTTTTGAGGAGCATGATAAATTAGAAATTATTCTCAAAACTTTTTCTGTCACATACAAAAATACATGTACCCAGTAGCTACAATTTTTAATGTGACTAGTGAAAAAACATGTAGCAGTACGTATCATTGAACTACAGTAAAACCTGCTTTAGTGACCACCCTGTGTATAAAGATCACCTGGTCATAAAGACTGTCTTTTGCTATCCCCATTTGTGTACAAATCAACCTTAATATAAAGACCACCTCTCTATAAAGACCGGTTTTGTTGTTTCCCCTAAAGGGGTCTTTATATACAAGTTTCACTGTAGAGGATAATGGAATACAGTGAAACTTGTATATAAAGACCTCCTTTGGGACACAAGAAAACCAGTCTTTATAGGGAGGTGGTCTTTATATAGAGGTTGATTTGTACACAAATGGTAATATTGGGGACAGCAAAAACTGGTCTTTGTGAACAGGTGGCCTTTATACACAGGTGGTCACTGAAATAGGTTTTACTGTACCGATGATATCTGGCAGGCTAATTTAGAGTTAAGAGGATGTAGTTCATATCGCAGTAGAGTTAAAGAAAAAACAAAGCTATCCTACCTGGAAGTTCAAATCTGCAGAAGTTCAAGTAAATTTCATGTGATCCAGCTTCAGATGGAATGTAAGAGATCTCTCTGACAAGGTGACTACTGCCATCGTTGATGTTATGATCGACAATCTGTCCTGTTGGGCTTCGTATGACGACATTAAATTCATATAAACCAGCCTGGCTCATGTCAACTGTGTAGAAAAGGACTTCACGTAAATATTTTGTTATAAACTTTTTAATTCATTACAACAGAATTTCAGTTGTACGTAATTGGTTTTTCTCTTTTTCAGTTTATTTTTGGACATTTTTCTCAATAAGAAAATTGCAATGGAGGATAGGTGAAATGTCATTGGAAAATATAACCGCTTCATGATACCTAATTACATTTGGAGCTGTAAAAAGAAATTTTGAATCTTAATAACAAATTTAAACAAAATAGTTTTTAGGTCAATGTTTCCTTTCTATCCAAGTCTGAAGAACAATTCTTCATCAGTATAACAAAGCAGATTAATTCAGAATACATAATTGTCAGGATTTGTTTCCCCTCTCATCTTGGCTTTAGCTCAAAAATTAAAATAATTATTCAAATTCTAGCAACTTGCACTAACAGTTGTTTCTTTATGCTTCTTAAACATTGTAAAATGAAATCCATTTTAATAGCAATCTACCAGAAGGTCATTCATGATGACTAGGAAATCTGGAAATTATCACAGTGGAAAGCATCAATCTGGTACATTGGAACCTGTCTTGAGAGACCAACCCTTTCTGCCACTAAAATGTGGTCTCTTAAGACAGGTAGGCTCTCAAAAGAGGGTTTATGTAAATAATTATTTAACCAACTGACTTTCAGAGGTCTCGGAGGATAGGTGGTCTTACATGAGAATGGTTTTTCCATACAGGTTCCACTGTACTAATACAGACATATAAAGCCAGAATGCCCAAACAGAAGGGAAAACAAAGGTGGAGGTTTTCGTGCTGTGGTAGGTTTTATACATGACTTGATTTTACTTACAATCAAATGAGGCAGGTTCTCCGACACCAGACTGTTTGAAATTATCAATACGCAATAAAGCCAAGTCAAAGACATCCACAGCAAATGGACTTCCTTCTATCTGTCTGCCAGAATAAGATACTTCAACATTGTGTCGACCTGTTCACAAAACATGCAAATATTTTTTTAAGTGTATTAAAATAGGCAAATAATATAAATGCACTGATTATTCAATATCAATTTCACATAAGGACAGATTATAACTCTATTAACCCTTTGACTGCTAAAGTCAATATAGGCCCTCATGCCAGCATTAATTATTCATAATTAACAGAAATTAAGATACACGTTTTTATTTCAGATAATTCAAAAAGTGTACAAGATACAGAGATAAAACATACATCATAATGTTTGTCAGTGTTTATACTTTTATAAATATATATATCTTGGGTATTGTCATTGTCACCTGTGATTTTGATTCCCAGGCCAAAGGTCTTTATTATTATCGTTACATCTTTTCATTTTGAAACCCATTTATTTGAAAGAAAAAATAATTCTGCTTCCATTTCAGTATATCCTGATTGGACTCTATTTAGATAAGAATCAATCTCTATTATGGATCAATCTTATCCTTACATTTGTATTATTATTATTTCATATAATTTTTACAAACTCTAGCCATCTGTACGTGGTGTCATGTTATTACCTGCCACAGGTGGTGTCCATTCCACCTTGAATGTTCCATCATACTGGGAAATGATCTTAGCAGGTATTCTGTCACCAGAGGGAGCTGAAATATCATGTTCAAAATCAAAACCATTTTATTGGCAACATCATTTAACGAGATGTATTGGTGGACTTACTCAAGTTTAGGGAGCAGCTGGGATTTGTAAGTAAATAAACAACATTGATCATGCATTAACGAAAAAAAAAATTAATAATAACAAAAAAATGGAAAGTGAAAGTAAGATGTTTAGTTACATTTAATAGAACAAGATATAAGAGTGATAAATACAAAAGCAGGAAGTTATATCTTTCTCGCAATCCCTTCATCTCTCACACAATTACAAGCACGGATCGATCCAATGACGATTATGTATCAAACACTTGGATTTTGACAACTTTATTTTCAGATTTTATATGTAATATTGACAGGGTCTTAAACCTCTAATCACAATCTCTAGCTGATCAAAATCAACTAAATTGGAGCCAAATGCTTCCAGCATAAACCACTGCTGTTGGTTCACACAAAATTGTTTTGTCTGAACACTGGCAGTCATTGGTTCAAATTTGGTGACTACAGATGTCTCTTTTGTATAAATGGTTTCCTTGACAACTTCCACTGCATCTTGAACATCAACATGGAATGGTGAACCTGTAAATGTGAAAATGATACTAAAAATAAATAATTTCATCACAGGAAGGAAATACTACTGCTGGATACTAGAGGTGGATCATTATTATTATGTGGTGTTTTATTATTGAATAGAGAGTGTTGGATAATTTGGTGTGCCACATGGTTAGAACAAGCAATATAGTACAGCACTCTAAACTTGCTCTCTAGTGAATGCGGTAGAAGATGTACATTTCAGATATTTATTTTCTGTATAGCTTTTAGAATATGCGTATCTACAATATCTTATTATGTATTGAAAAGCCATGGTTATACAAATACAAATTTGTTTACAATGTTATCCAAATAGGAAAATAGTACACAAGATAATTTACATTACTCTTGAGAATGGTTTAATGAATCTATAATCTTGAAAATGTCCTCCAAAGGGAAGTATCGTTATGTGAAAAAACAGTAAATATAGATATTGCCATCTTTCACTTGATAAAGGTCATGGGGCCAATATTTGTGAATATTGAGTGTTTTACAGTTTTTTCGTATAATCTTTAGTTTAGGTGTTTACTGAAATAAAGTGCAAATGAGAGCAGGATTCCAAATGATTTATCTTATGTACTGAATCCCTTTTCTCACCATTTATTTGGTTTATATACAGACATACAAAGTGATGAGGGGCAATATGATAATATTTTATATTTTAACTGTAAAAGTGATATATATATATATATATATATATATATATATATATATATATATATATATATATATATATATATATATCTCAGATGCTAAAGTATAAATCTTTAGGTTGTCCAGGATACATATACAATTGTGATGATTTTGGACAAACATGGCCCTCTGAAATCCAGAGGTGGGATCAGGAGTCATGAAGGATAAAATACATTGATACTGAATTATAAAAAAAAATCTACCTGGAACTATCTCTTCATTAAACTTAAGATTTGCTTTATGTGTTTTGCCATGACGTGGTGTAAATGATGCCAGTATTTTCCCCATGCCTTCCTGCTCAATATGACTGGGTATAGTTTCCCCATCACACTCCACTATCAGTTCAAGTTCCCCTTCCCCAGCCTCCTTCACATCAACTGTCAATCACAGAATGACAACATGTGACTATACCAAAATGTTATACATACATTATAACATAATAATAATAATAATAATAATAATATTAAACACCTCCTCTTTAAAAAAGAAATCCTTCACGATATTACCAGTAATCATTAAAATAAGATACAATAAATAGATTTATAAAACCTTTATCTAAAACATTTTATGTATAGATGTAAATATAATATATAATTTTGATTTTAACACAATTTTGTGAGAGTAAAGGTAAATATTACCCATCTGACAGTACAGGTAAATATTACCCATCTGACAGCACAGGTAAATATTACCCATCTGACAGCACAGGTAAATATTACCCATCTGACAGTACAGGTAAATATTACCCGTCTGACAGTACAGATAAATACTACCCATCTGACAGTACAGGTAAATATTACCCGTCTGACAGTACAGATAAATACTACCCATCTGACAGTACAGGTAAATCTATCTCACTTTACTGATATACATGTACATTACATATCTGAGAATACAGGTAAATATTTCCCATCTGACAGCACAGGTAAATATTACCCATCTGACTACAAAATGTACAGGTAAATCTATCTTACTTTTTACTGATATACACTACATATCTGAGATTATAGGTAAATATTTTCTATCTGACAATACTGGTAAATCTTTCTAAAGGTAAATATAAGCTATCTAATGCTATACAGGTAAAGACGATCTAGGTAACACTAAGGTTAACAAGCAATCTTACTATCCAGGTGTACTGGAACATCCACTATACCACTTTTACCAACATTCACTTGGACTTTCTGTGCATCAAATACTTTAACTGTATGGGGAAATCCTTTTACCAGGACATTATGGAAGAAAACTTGAACCAAGTGACTACCAACTTCTTGTGGCACGAACTCCACACAATACGTTCCTGGACTTGTCTCCTTTATGCTAGCACTGATCTCGTCACCTTTTGGATCTGTAACAATAAAAGATTCATTGCTTTTATTCCAATGTCCATATTTATTATCTACTCAACCTTCAGATAACTATTTTTAACAAGATATACCTATACTAATTTATAAAAAAAAAACAGCCGTAAAAGTAAGCAAATTAAGGGAAAATGTAGAAAATAAAAGATATCTACATGATATTTATAGATATTTCTTGCTACCGGTAGGTATCTACATATATTCAACAAATTCTATCCATGTGTGACTATGCACGTATAAATCTACATAAAATTTATAGAAAATGAAAAATAAAGAAAACAAATTCTACATCTTCCACTACATACCTAACAAATGCTTCATCACAAAATATGCCATTTTTCAAGCATTATTCAAAAATACTTTTACAAAACTCAATTCCTATTCAACTTACCCATGCTGTATGAGTTGCTAAGCTACAAATTCTCTGCATGCTACCTCTGTGCTACAAAATGTCTTCTTCATGCTATTTCCCTTTACATTTGTGTGGGTCAAGAGTGATTTAAGCAAGCAATGTGTGATCTAAGTCTACAGGGAAAGGAAGCATTCCATTTGATGTCTTGCTGGTAGGTCAGGTAACCAGATCATTCTCACAGAATCCCACACCAGTTCATATCTTTAAAACCACCAGACTACTAAGGGGTCTCATGCGTTTGATAGTACACTGTACATGCATAACACACAATCACAACAAAGTGAATATGGAATTATTCACATTTATGAATGAACAGGCAACAGAATTCTCACAGCAGCAACTGGAAGCATGTTCACATATTATTCACACGATGTTCACAAATGAGATTACACATTTAACAAGTTTATAAATAACAGTACAGATTTATCATGCAACAGATTTTCTTTTCACTCTTTATATATATAAGTTTTCATTATCACCTACTCGAAAGAGTGATATCACTAACTGGTATTAAAAAGTAAAATGGCGCCCCATACTTATATAGTCATCTGAGCTTATACACATTATTTGCGGGAGAGGGGGATTATAGACATGGGCCCTTACCATTTACAATAATGAGAACTTATCCCCTAGAAAAACATTATACCCACTACCATATTTGGTTGGAATCTCTAAGGAACTTTTTGAGTAGTCATTTATGTAAGATGTTAACAGATAGCCAAGAGGACTGATGGCTTTAGTTCACCAGTCACCATAGGTCAGATGACTTAAAAACAAGGAAGACTATACAACACTTAGTCAAGAAACCATTTAGTTTTATAAAATAGAAATATATCTGAAACTAATGCACTTCATTAAAAAAAAACAAAAAAAAACAAAACATAAAATTAATTGAAATAATGAAAATGTTTCATATAGTTGATAGTAATTTGATATTGAGACAACATCATGATTACCAAACAATTAAACCATAGGATATAATGTCATTATGAAATTATTTCACGCCAGCATAACACCATTTATACATTGGGACAAATACTAACCAGAATCCGACTAATTCCTAAAACTGAAAACAAAAACATTTTCAAAAGTAACAAATATAAATCTCCATTTTAACATATACAGCAGAACCTCACGTAACATGCCTAAGACCACCTCACTTAGGAGACCACTTAGGAGACCACATCGCTTAGGAGACCACCTCACATTTCAGACCATAAATTTCCAGTGTCTTGATAACTTCTTAATAACTACAGAACTTTACATACCACCACCTCACAAATCAGAGCACTTTGAGTCAGTTAATTATGTGGTCTTAATAGCGAGGTTCCACTGTATATCTTTGTAGTCTTTTATTTGAGACTTTTGATATATGACATTTTTCACAGTATTCGTATCATGCAAAATTGGAGTAATCCATTAGTTTATGCAACATAAACTGATAAATATTGGGTTACATATTTGTTTGCGTATATCAACACAGACAACAGTGTATACAACACATGCTGTTCAAATAAAAACAAAAACAACATGCAACATAATGCATATGAATAAATGATGTATTTAACTCATTCACCCCTAAAGACATTTTATATTGGCCCAAATGACTGATTTACAGAAGAGTCCATTGTTTTATAGGGGTTGGTGAGTTTACTTTAATTTCATCACACACCATCAAGCTGCCAATTTGTAATTCAAAACAATGTTGCAATACTTTCCATGCTCGCATTCCTGATCATGGCATGCACAAGATCATTTCACATGTTCAGTTACAGCCAGTTTTGTTATTCAGTCTTATGTTCAAACATTGATTCATGCTCCACAGAAATCAGCAGCAAAGTGTCCCAAGTTTCCATGGTTACCTTGAATCTCTGTATAGAAATATTTGTGCAATCCACTTGGACCAAAAAATGTAAATCCTGCATTTTTTCCACGAGCAAAGAATTGCGTTTTTCTGAACTCTGCTAAAGTGAACTCAATCTCATCTTCATATTCAATCCAGAATGGGCTACCTGAAAAATAAATTTTTTTCTTCTTTTGTATGATATATTCTAGGTAAGTCTTTGTTGAATCAGACATAAACATTATACCTCTTCATTACACTTCAAACTTCCATCACAGTGAAATAGAAATATGAAAAAATCAAAACCTGCCCCGAGTCATTAAAATCAACTGCAGCATGATCCGTTTTAAAAATAGTGTGAAAATGAAAAAAAAAGCCCAGATAAGATGTGTTTGATAAATGGAAATGCCCCCAAGCATAGCCATTTACTAACAGAAATGTCTATCTGACATGTATGTACATGTAACTGGCTTCATACAGGCCCTATCTGTCCATTCCCAGATATTTAAAGGGGCATTAGCTGTGTTTACCAACAAAAATTATTTCAATCATTTCTACTTTTACTACTTGTATTTGATGTACAATAACAAATATGAGTTGTAGTCAGGCATAAAAAAAAATTGTGAAAATAAGGTCAGGTCCAGAGTGGTATGCATATACAAATAATAAAATTGAATTAATCAATTGCAAGTGAATAATTGCCAAACTGTGTTTCTCAAGTAACTTTCACGATATACAGGAATTTCAGATTTTTTATGCATGTGTATATACATCTCTTTTTTGGGGGGGGGGCTTGTACTAGTATTTCAATCTAAGTAGTAAATTTTTAAAAGGAAAGACAAGTTTTTGAAAGCAGCAAATGCCCCTTTGACTTTGAACCTTTTCAACCCTACAGGCCATAACAGACTGGTCTTAACAATAGAAAAGAGCATACCATCTTGATTTTCAGGGGTGAAAGGGTTAATGTGATTATTATTTACATTCTTAGGTGTCATCCCACTTGTACAACTTTTTGAAATTTCAGTAACAGTGGAGGTTGTACGTTTACAAGTGGGAATTGTGTATATATCTTTGTAACACTTCGTTAATCAATTGTAACAACAAATAATTTATATGACTTAGCAAGCTGGACCGTGTTGCACAACAGGTTGTTAGCTTTAACGTGAAGTTAACCAATGTTAAACCAATGGGCTAACAGTAAGTTAAATTTAACGATGTGTTGTGCAACTGGGTCCAGGATAGTAAAATTGTATTTTATTTATAGCATGTACAGATTTAATCATACTTTATTAAGATATTACAAGCTAGACAATGAAGTATCACAGAAACACATGAGAAAATGTCAATTAAGAAACTATATTAATTATAAAAATTCTTTAAAATACTGAAAAATGGAAGCTTTGACAAAACTTCTGAATAGGTATAACAGAACTTTACCAGAGTTGTGTGTGATTACAGTACAACTCATTAGCCAGAAGTTTGAAATTTGTACAAATTGGAATGTAATTTTCAAAAAGTTGAGAATGAACCCATTTTTAACATACCTACATGTATAACTTCACTACAACAGTCATCAGAAGACCAATTAGCTCACTTGTGACAATATTGTATCTGACATACTGAACTTGATACAAGTTTTTTTAAAAGAAAAAAAACCCAGGTAAAAAATTTTCAATAGGTAAAATGTAAAGGTCAAAGTTACTAGGTCAAAAATCAAGTTAGCATTAAATAGGCTAACCCTCATCACAATGAATCTAAATCAAAACCCTATTATTTATATAGAACCTGTCTTGAGAGACCACTGTGACAAAAGACCACCTGTCTTGAGAGAACACATTCTGAAAACCACTTTCTTAAAAAAATCTTTTGAGAGACCACATTTCAGTGGCAGAAATGGTGGTCTCTCATGGCAGGCTCCACTGTAAATGTAGTTCAAAAGATTTAGGCCATCTTGGAAGTTTTTGTCCATGGACCATGTGAGACCTTAAATAGTTTTACTTGCATTGCTTCAATGAAATAGATAAGTAACAGCATCAAACATACCTGGTATGTAAATTTCATTGAATGTGATGTGTACTCTGTGACGGACTGGTTCCCTGCCCGTAAACATAACTTCATATAAACCTCCACCCAAGTGATCCAATGTATGTGGAATATGTTTCCCATCGGCAAGAATAGCCACCTCTAAAATTCCTTTACCTGCTTCGGACGCATCAACTGAAATAAGTACAATTAAATGTGAATACACCAGGTTTGGTTGGTTGTATTGATGTTTAACGTCCCACACAAGAATCTTTCACTCATATGGAGACGTCACCAAATGCCAGTGAAGGGCTTCAAATTTCGGTCTATGCTCGGCACTTACAGCCATTGAGCAGTGAGGGTTCTTTAACGTGCCAACACCTACTGTGACATGGGACCTCGTTTTTCACTGTCTCATCTAATGGACAGGAATCCAAACTGTCATCGGTTGGACTCGAACTCACGACCTAACGATCAATAGTCTAGCGCACTACCAACTGAGCCAGGCCGGCTTGTGAATATACTGGGACAAACAATATAATATAATATAGTGGAAATAAGCATGTGTGTAATATGAATACTACAAAATGAAAGTCAAGGTAAAAATAGTGAAAATGGTTTAATCACCTAGAATGAAACAAAAACAAAATCAGAGAATGTTGAAGACAACAAACTTTGTCTTGTAAGTATTTAGGCCTGTGTAGAGCAAGTACTGTATACAATTTGTACATAAAATTTGTATATGTTTGTTGGTTTTTTAAATGGTGTTTTTCATTACACCCAGCAATTTTTATATGTCACAGAGCTTTTTAATAGTGGATTAGAAAACACAGATATAATGTACTGTAAACTGGCAAATTTTCTCACACAATCAGCTTACAATGTAGGTTTCAGCAGGTTCATAACTGCATTGAATAGAGGAGAGGACATCATGTTTTAAAGTGTTATAGTTAAACAACTTGGCTATATATATATATATATATATATATATATATGGTGTAAATATGTGGTAGCAATTGATAGGTTAGCTAGTGGATCTGTGTATAGAAGATACTAACAAATATTGTTGTAAGGACACAGACAGGTCCTTGTATAAAATCGATCAACAATAAATGTTCAAGTGTTGTTGAATTTGCCAGTGTTTAATCCTTATCTATTAACATTAAATTGTTGTTTAAGATGTGCTTAAACCAGTGTTAAACATTTTCATATAAATTGTGAAGTGTTGTTTAAGCCAGTGTTTTTAATACTTACTTAAATGTTGAAGTGTTGTTTAAGATGTGTTAAAGCCAGTGTTTTGTAACCCTTACCTATAAATGTTGACATGTTGTTTAAGATGTGTTTAAGCCAGTGTTTTTAACCCTTACCTTTAGATGTTGAAGTGTTATTTAAGATGTGTTAAAGTCAGTGCTTTTAACCCTTACCTATAAATGTTGAAGTGTTGTTTAAGATGTGTTAAGTCTGTGTTTAACACATACCTAAAATGCTGAATAGTTGTTTAAGATGTGTTTAAGTCAGTTTAAAACTTACCTATAAATGTTGAAATGTTGTTTAAGAAACAACGATGTGGTATATTTCTGACTTTGACTTTTCTGGGATTGAAGGTTTCAAATGTGTATGGGCTGTCACAGATGTCCTTATTTCCAAGTGAAATTTTTAAAGTATGCAAACCTGAAAATAAAAATACAGAAATGTCAATTACACCCAAAAGATTTCTTTAACAACATACCTACAGACCATAATAGACTGGTCCAAAATAATTGAAGAGTGATACCATTCAGATATTTAGGGGTCAACAGGGTTCATACTAAAGGGGCATTAGCTGTGGGTTTTTTCAAAAAAAAATTTTTTTATTTATTACTTAGATCGATGTAAAATAACAAAAAGAAAAGATATACACAGGCATAAAAATTCTTAAATCCCTATATATTTTGTGAAAATTGCTTGAGAAACCCAGGTTTGGCACTTTTTCACTTGCAATTGATTAACTGAACCTTACTATTTGTATATGAAGACCACACTGGACATTACCTTATTTTCACAAAATATATAGGAATATAAGATTTTTTTTTTAAGCCTGTGTATAGCTTTTATATTGTTATTGTACATCATGTAGAAGTAGTAGAAGTACAAAAAACTCAAAATCTTTTTTGGGGGTGAACACAGCTAATGCATCTTTAAGGAATAATTCACCAAATTTTTACAGTTAGTGTATTAGATAAGATACAATGTATAACCAGATATATATAAACAAGGTAAGATCTATGTCTGTTGAACACAAATCGGTAGAAACTTAGCAATTTCCAATTGACCTTGTTGCATTTGACATTTGCTCAATTTGTTTTTATTCTCAAAGACTTGTTGAGATATACAAGTTAAACAAACATTGAAATATATCAATCCCCTTATTCTATTTTTAAAATATTACAAAACGTAAATATTCTGTCATGTTCACTTCTAAAGACAAGTTCACACAAACTGATGGGGTGGAGTGTCGTGAACCCCTTCTTGACCTAAATGAGTTTAATTTTCAGGCAATGCAGCATCACAACATTAAAATTTACACTTCAAAATGTAATCATTCCCACTTGTCACCAGATCTATAAACATCTAGTGCAGCCTCTCATAACCAAAAAGTGAAAAGAATTATTCATATGATAATGAAAAAGTTACTCTGCCCTGCTAAGTTATGTAAATCGGACAATAATTGTATGAGAAAGGTTTCAAGGTGCTCTATCACAGACAGATGTGCAAAGGGTAAAAAAACGGTAATTTTTCACGAAAATACAATAATGATTCAGCATCTCAAACATGGGATGTGCTTAGAATTGTAAGACCATATATATCCAAAAGTACTGATCAAACTTGATCAAGCTATTGCCTATATACACCTTCAATATTAATTTGGTTGAAATCTGAGGTGAGAAGTGTAAAACTGAGGGCGATAAGAACAAATGTTGACAGACAGACAGACAGATGCAGTATAAACTACAGGGTACCACATCATCCAGGACGATGAGGGGCCCTAAATATATATTTTGTTGAGACATAACGGTAAATCAAGATTAAACATAATGAGAATCATACCAACTTCAAACGGTGTAAATTCAATTTGCTGTCCATCCACTGTCGTCTTAGATGCTCTAACAGGTAACTTACCACCAGATGGTGCTACAAAAGCAATGTTCTTCATTACACACAAGGATAAAGTAAATCCTTCTGTACATATACATGCAGTGACTTTGTTTCTCTTATCTAAAACATGCTTATTTTAGCTTACTTAGCTGACACCATTTATTATTAAATCTTTATCATCATTCTTATTATTACTAGGTTTATGTTAGGAAGAATATATATATATATCAAGTCAAAAATAATTACCGGTATATATATACATGTATATATTAATCATATGCCCAAGACCATGCGTCAAAACATAACTTAAAAATTACCATTCTGAACTTAGATTCTCGTTTTATTCTCAGTTATTTTACATTTATTGTTGAATTATAAAACCATCGATTTTTAAAACCAAATCATTACAATTTACATGCTACAAGCATATTTTCATTGAAAACCAAAATAAAATTTAGAAATAGTGTGTTTAAGTTGCAATTGTTAGTCAGTGTGTTAGAATTTTCACTTACCCAGAGTTGGTTGTCCTCATGCAGTTGATGCACAGGATCAGCCGTTAAAATGTCATCTCATGCGGTCGCGTTCCCATCCAACAAAGTTAAGTCAAGATAGTATATAGAGACATCAGCAAGGCATGTTAATTTTATCTATTCAGTATATCATGATCTTATCTCTTACAGTACTATACCCTAATGGATTTCTGTACAGTTATCTATATTATCTTGGGCATTTGATGTACAGGATCATGCTGATAGTATCTCTTTAGAATACATTTTCTTATCTCTTACAGCTTACAGTACTATACCCTAATGGATTTCTGTACAGTTATCTATATTATCTTGGGCATTTGATGTACAGGATCATGCTGTCAATGTTATCTCTTTAGAATATCATTTTCTTATCTCTTACAGCTTATAGTACTATACCCTAATGGATTTCTGTACAGTTATCTATATTATCTTGGGCATTTGATGTACAGGATCATGCTGTCAATGTTATCTCTTTAGTATATCATTTTCTTATCTCTTACAGTACTATACCCTAATGGATCTCAGTTATCCTAATTATCTCATGCAGTTTTATACAGGATCATGCTGCCGATGTTATCTCATGTGGGCACATCCCCATCCATCATGATTATGTCACGACAGTAATGACATGTCAACAAAAAATGTTTAGATTATCTTAGTAGTATACCATTATCTTATCTAGCCAACATTATCACCTATAGTGCTATAAACTTCTGAATCCCTGTAAAGTTATCTCAATTATCACTTGTTGATTATCTCATATTAATGATATGTTAATTATCTGATGCTGATTGTCTCATACTGGTTATCTCACTTTGATGATCTTATGATGGTTATCTCATGTTGATTTTCTCATATTGATTATCTCACATTAATTATCTTGTATTAATAAACTCAGGTTTATCATCTCATGATAGTAATCTCATGTTGATTATCCCATGTTGAGTGCCCCTAGAGTACTGTATACCTGGACAATTTCACCTCTGTTTAATTTTCGCCATCTTTGCCCTTAGACGAAAGCAAAATGTTCAAGCTAGATAAGTGGAGCATAGAAATTCATGCCATCCATAAGACTGATGTGATTTAGGGCGAATTCAAGACGAGGTGAATATGTTTTCTGTCACAAAAGAGCGAAAGTAACCAGATTTGAAAATACTCAGATATACAGTAATCTTAGTTATCTGATTTTGACTCTCTGTAGTTTCATGTAAGTTATGTGTATCTACCGATACAAATATTTCTATTTTCATGATTCAAACAATGTAAGAGTACGATTTCTACCAGTTCTTTTACATGGCGATTTTGATACAATATCACATACATTCTCAGAACAACCACATGCAAACCATTCTAGCACGATCTACGAGTTCACACCTTGGGGTTCAAGCATAATAAGCAAAACATGGCTGGAGTTAGTAAAATGGGTTAATACCTTGAAATCTGTGATTTTTGTACTCCATGCAATTAATCTTTAAAAGAAGGGTGTATATATCGTTGGTAAATATATGTATACCCATATCTAAATCAACATATATGAGTCTCTACACAAACATATATAATATCTATAAAATTCTAGCAACGAAATTTTATAATTATCTAAATTCTGTGAATATCAACATGATCAATATGAAATCATATTTGGTGTACAGGTCTTGTATATATTCAACAGGAAACTTATTAAAACCTTGATAAAATGAAAATACAGTGAATTAATGACAAAAATTATATATCATATCTATAGTGCAACTTACATCAAATTCTATAAAAACATGGTTAAACTATGACATAATATAATTTACCTATGACATTAGCATCAGACGATTAACTTTTCTATATATATAGTTAGCCAAAGAGTTTGCATAATAAAACTATGACATTCAACTGAAAAGATTTATGACAGACATACATGATATAGTTAACTCATCAACCCCTGAAAAACAATGGACTCTTCTGTAAATAAATGTTTCAGACCAGTCCAAATTTGTCTTTAGGGATAAATGGGTAAACATGACATTCAATTGAAATATGACATATAACTCGTATTAATAATTTACACAGAACTAAAATTGTAAAACATGTAAATAATTAACCACTGATGACTTTAAAAATACTGAACCAATAACATAACACAAAAAGTCAACCTATGACATTCAACTGAAATAGTCAACTTATGACATACAACTTAAATAGTCAACCTATATGTCATCCAACTGAAAGTTAACCCACAACATTCAACTGAAATAGTCAACCACCATTCAACTGAAAAGGTCAATTTAACCTATGACATTCAACTAAAATAGTCAACCTATGACAGTAAGCTGAAATAGTCAACCTTTGACATTCAACTGAATTAGTCAAACTATGACATTCAACTGAAATAGTCAACCTTTGTCTTCTGACTGAAAGAGTCAACCCATGACATTCATCTGAAATAGTCAAACTACGACATTCAACTGAAATATTCAATCTACAACAGTAAACTGAAACAGTCAACCTATGACATTCAACTGAAATAGTCAACCTATGACATTCAACTAAAATATTCAAAATACAACATTAAATAGAAACAGTCAACCTATAACATTCAATTAAAATAGTCAACCAATGACATTCAACTGAAATAATCAACCTACAATATTCAACTGCAATAATCAACCTAACCTGTCATCCAACTGAAATAGGCAATCTATGCCATTCAATTCAAATACTCAATCTATGCCATTCAATTAAAATAGTCAATAATCTACTTAACTCTCAACCTTCATTTTGACAGAACAATTAAACTGAATACACAGTGGAATACCTTATTTGGAAATTCATGGGACCACCCCTGTTACTTCATGCTATCCCAAATTCAAAATCGAGATTGGCCATCCAACTTTGAAATTATCCGATTTTGACATAGCGAAATTCCAAAGTATTTTTGAAAAATAACTCACACGTGACTAAACTTACTGTCCACATTATCCACAGGTGATAAATTAATGATGACACAGAAAACTGTCACCACAACTAAAGGTGATACATTAACTGTCATGACAACAGTATGATGGTTCTAGTACATAATTGTGATTAACGTTACCTACACGATAAACCTGTAACAGTTTCTTGTACACAACAAAAGGTGAAACACTAACCATCATGACAACATTATGACAGGACTGGTACATTTCATTATAAACGTTAACTACACAGTTAACCTATGACAATTTACTGTACACAACAACAGGTGATACACTAACCATCATGACAACATTATGACAGGACTGGTACATTTCATTATAAACGTTAACTACACAGTTAACCTATGACAATTTACTGTACACAACAACAGGTGATACACTAACCATCATGACAACATTATGACAGGACTGGTACATTTCATTATAAACGTTAACTACACAGCTAACCTGTAACAATTTACTGTACACAACAACAGGTGATACACTAACCATCATGACAACATTATGACAGGACTGGTATATTTCATTATAAACGTTAACTACACAGTTAACCTGTAACAATTTACTGTACACAACAACAGGTGATACATTAACCATCATGACAACATTATGACAGGACTGGTACATTTCATTATAAATGTTAACTACACAGCTAACCTGTAACAATTTACTGTACACAACAACAGGTGATACACTAACCATCATGACAACATTATGACAGGACTGGTACATTTCATTATAAACGTTAACTACACAGTTAACCTGTAACAATTTACTGTACACAACAACAGGTGATACACTAACCATCATGACAACATTATGACAGGACTGGTACATTTCATCATCATTAACGCTACCTACATGGTTAACCTACGACAAACAACTTACTGAATACATCAACCACAGGTGAAACAGCAGACGAGTCTGTGGTTTTAATAGTAAATGCTGTAAGCCTGTTGGTTGGCAGGACGGACACCAAACCATCCACAGTAATACCTTGAGCATCTAGACCCATGCATGATAATGGTGATCCTGTGAAAAAGAAGAACAAGATCACTTTATAAGGTGACAAATACTCATCTTTCCTTAGTAAGTATGTTAGTCTCTAAAGCAACACTTTATATGATATTTCCTAGTTATCAAGAATTTTTGTCATAAATACACACTTTAAGTAACTAATTAATGGATCCCTTATAACACACTATCACCTGTATTAATTATGCATACCTGATAATGATTCACTGTTGAAGTTGATATCCACATACTGTCTCCCTGCTTGTTCAGGTACAAAACTGATTTTGTACACACCTGTCTTTTCCATATCGACTGTATTTGGAAGGTTGCCATTGTTAACCATTATTTCAAGCTGACCCTCTCCAGCTCTGGTTACGTCGACTGAAAGTTATAGGTAATTGTATAGAGAATAGGCGAATAATGCATGCCCTCATATGGGATATCTAATCTACAAGTCAAAAGAGAGAGAGGTGGCCCTCATAGGCAGGTCACTTTTACATATTGGTAAACTGAATAAAGTTATTCACTAAAAGAAAATGGCAATTATCAATTAGCTAGGAGCATATTGAATGTCAAGTTTTATGCTCCTCAAGTCTGTCTCACTTCACTTTCGCTCCATTCTCAATAATCTTGTTCATCACAAATTCAGGACACTGTTTTTGAATATCAAAGTGGAAACTTACTTGTGAAATCTACAGGAGTACCGACAAGAGCGTCATACAATGGCGTCACAACAATGGCAGATGTATCATAAGCCTTTGCTGTAAATGGACTCCCTTCCACTTCATTATCACCAAACTTAACCACAATGTTATGATCACCTGGAATAAAATATCAATCACGTTTTATTGAATCTCTATAAATAACTTAATAGGCAGAACACCCACCTTCCATACTTCACTATACAGTAAAACCTCTTTATAATGCCCCTTGTTTCATTTGCCACCTTGCATAACGTCGCAATTTTTGACAGTCCACTTTTCCCTATAATTTCATTTAAGGTTTCCCTTAACCTATTATCAAACCCCTTTTATAATGCCAAATTTGGGCCGAACATATGGTGGCATTATAATGAATTTTACTGTATATAATGCTTTGTTTATATATGTTTTAGGCTACACATCAAATTATTTTTTCAGTTACACAATCACCGTCTTCCTGAAAAGACATCTGACCTTCCACTTGTACTGTTATAAGACAAAAGTGAGCTCAAATCTGCATTAACAAGAGGTGAGAATCTATTTTTTCAATTATCTTTGACATATGCTTCTTTTCGTACAATTGTTCAAAAGTTTTTGCGTAAAAAAACTAATAGTTTCTTCAATAATATGTTTGCATTTTTCTGAAACCAAGACTCAAACATGAATAGTTTCTTTAAACCATCAGGAGCAAATATGTTTGCATTGGTTCTTTAAACCATCCGGAGCTGGTAACATGCTTGCATTGGTTCTTTAAACCATCAGGAGCTAATAATATGCTTGCATTGGTTCTTTAAACCATCAGGAATAATATGCTTGCATTGGTTCTTTAAATCATCAGGAGCTAATAATATGCTTGCATTGGTTCTTTAAATCATCAGGAGCTAATAATATGCTTGCAATGGTTCTTTAAACCACCAGGAACTAATAATATGCTTGCATTGGTTCTTTAATCCACCAGGAACTAATAATATGCTTGCATATTGCATCTTTTTGCTGTAAACAAAGATAAATATTGCATAAAATCTGCTTGTAAAATTTCAGTTGACGACAGCTCATATTGTTTTAATGGCATCATACCCTAGTTTGAGAACTTACCGACTTCAACAGGTGTGTATTCCACGGTATGGTCATTTCCATCTCTACCGATATTGTACGGGATTGTAAGTCCATTGGGAGCTAAAATAACAAGGAAAATATGTACAAATCTGTTCAATTCATGAGTGAACAATATAAAGAACATTAGTACAATTACCGACTAATTTGGGATGTTTTTAATTATCACTGTAAAAGACAACTTTATACCAGAATCAGAACAGTGGTTAATTTACAATTGGTTGATCAATAATAAATAATAAAGCTAACATCCTGTCTTGAAACTGGAATGGTGTTTTAATCTGCCTATAACGGCCATTTAAGCATAATCCTTGTTAACCTGTTTATAATGAATAAACCTCTTTATAAAGGCCACCTGTATGTAATAGCTTTTTTTGTCCGTTCCCTTGAGTGGCCTTTATCATGTTTATGGACAGGTTTGACTGTATTTCAAAACTCATCAACAGAGCTAAATATTACAGTTAAACAAATTTATTGATGTAGATAGACAGATAAACGACGGCCATAAGGGCAATCAGACATACAAATGTGCTCAATTCATAGACAGATATTTGTTTTGCCATCCAGTCAAAAATTGGGAAATTTACATACATCAGTGGTTTTAATTTAACAAACTTTTTATCTCATCTGCTCTTCAAAATATGACGAACCAACAACAAATACATTATCAACGTGTCAAAGCAGAATAAATGTCTCTGATCTATTTTTAATTATTCCCATTCAATTAAATTACACGAAGAAGCAGGATTGATGCTGAAAAAAGCACATAAATGAAGCTAGAAAAACAAAAAGCAATACAAAAATGAAAAAAAAACACAACAACAAATCTACATGTTACATGTTATGACAGCGCAGAATTAAGGTAACTAATTGTAAGTGTATACTATCATTAATGGTAAATAAATAAGTGGAGAAAGTTAGGGGCGTGACCAGAAGGAGAAGATATATAAGGAAATGAACATGTATATTAAACAGGTACTGATAAAAGAGACCAAATTCAAAATTGTCTTATATCAACAAACTAAATATGACTCAGCACCAAGCTGTGTTCCATGTGCTTGTCATATATTAACAAACTAAATATGACTCAGCACCAAGCTGTGTTCCATGTGCTTGTCATGTGTTCCATGTGCTTGTCATATATTAACAAGGTAAATATGACTCAGCACCAAGCTGTGTTCCATGTGCTTGTCATATATTAACAAGGTAAATATGACTGTGCACAAGGCTGTGTTCCATGTGCTTGTCATATATTAACAAGGTAAATATGACTCAGCACCAAGCTGTGTTACATGTTGGTAAATGTATCTGTCATAAATTAACACGGTAATTGAGATTCAGCACCAGGCTGTGTTCTGTGTGTTACATGTCTAAATATGAGTCCATATGTGCTGTCATATAACAAGGTAAATATGACTCAGCACCAAGCTGTACATGTTGGTAAATGTATTACCATGGTAATTGATAACTCAGCACTGTGTTATGTTCCATGCTGATAAATTTGCTAGTCAGTGACATAAGACTTACACTTAGAAAGGCTGGTTACAATGGAGAGAATATAAACAGTTAAAAATGTACAAAATATTTTCTCTACAAAAGTTGATAAGGAAATGGAAATAAATTGTTAAACAAAAAGATATTGTAGTAAAGCATAGTTTCTATGAATCAGAAGTAATAACAATTTATTACAATCAAGATAAAACTAAATCAATTGTAGTGATGACAACACTGTCAACTGTGAATTACTGCTGCATGCCATTTGCCTCTAGAAAAATTCATTCATTTGTTTTCCTCTCTCATACAAATATACAACTGTCGTACATAGTCATAAGAAAACAAAAATAATAGTTTAACCAGTATTGTGTAGATTGATTTATTTCTTCATAAATATATCATATTTACAAATAAACACAGGTACTGTAAAACACCAGTCTTGTTGCCATGGTTCCAATATAAACAAGCAGCTGTATGTTTGACAGGGTACATCAAATTCTGATTTAATTGTTGAAATTGTGTGTAAGGCGGTCACAGAAATAACAGACATAATTACAATTAATGATAATATTAATCCAATAATAATTCCTCCAATCATGTCTTCTTTGATATATATATATATATATATATATTGGACCTATTCTGCATTCTCTGCTAGATATATAAAACAATGTGATAACCTCTATA
This sequence comes from Atrina japonica, assembly GCA_030159075.1. Taxonomy (NCBI): domain Eukaryota; kingdom Metazoa; phylum Mollusca; class Bivalvia; order Pterioida; family Pinnidae; genus Atrina; species Atrina japonica. The sequence continues at coordinate 180,809 of BROG01000476.1, read as the reverse complement.
TCATATTCAATATCCCACACCATTCCATGTGATTACCAATGTATGCCATTCATTATCAACTCCCATATTACCTGATTATCTACACGTCATCCCCAGTTTCCCTAACCTATGTGATTACACAAGTATGTAGTCCTTCATCTTGAGCCCCTCCTCCAAGGAATTTTTACCCATGTAGGTCATGCATTCCCCCCCATACTTGCCCATGAAAGACAATGAATACCCATGAAAAGATAACTATCTTTCCCTTGGCAGTTCTTTCCCAAAGGAAAGACAGTTCACACACACATTAATACTGGAAGTGTTGGAGAAAAAGAATCTAACATGATTGTTTGTTGTGAACAGGGAATTTGTAAACCCTTAGGAGAGAACATGACAATCCAGAACCCTGTCCATATCAAACAATCATGTAAGATTCTATTAATATTTTCCTCTAAATGGTGTGGTCATTCATGTAAAGTCAGCTTTCATCATGACCCCCTCCTCCTGCCCCGAAAAAAAATGTTCATACATTTACTTCCCTAGTTATTCCTGTAGATTAGTTTAACAAAACACTAAACTAAGGAGAAAAAGATGTAGTACATATAGTACACACACACAATATATATATATATATATATATATATATATATATATATATATATATATATATATATATATATAAATATATATATGTCAAGAAGGGGTTATTATGTACAGACCAAAGTGAAAGTAGAAGAAAAGAATATAAATAATACATGTATTCTAATTATAGAATAGAAGTGTAATTAGTTCACCAACTAAGTAATGCAACTCTACAGACACAGACATGGAAACCAACCTTTAAACAATACTCTGGGATGAAAGATCTTTTTGTAAAAGCAAATAAATATATTTTAGATATGTGAAGACAAAGAAAAAGAAATAAAGTAAGTTACATGACTATCACATGATAAAAAAGTATTACAAAAGATGACAGCACTGGTTTAAAATATTGTTGAAGACAGATATCTGGATCACGGGAAACTCAGACTAAAACTAGAGTGGAAAAGGAAGAATTTGATTAGTCTATTACCTGTCTGAATGGCTTGGTTTTTTCTGAAAAATTTAGGATTCTAAAAATGAAATTCTACACAGTTGCTATTCTATTTTGACACTAAAAATGAAAATAACTGAAAACATTAAGGTATCAGACAGGTGACAAGCTATGGGGGGGGGGGGGTTTAAAATAAAAAGAAAACAACATCTATTGTCCCCTGAAGTACAATTTACAGGGTATTCTCCCTTTGTTTACCAAGTTACCTCCCCTTTGTTACTGGGTTACCTGTGATTGTAACCATCAACTTTTGTTGTATGCCATCACAACCAGTAACATTAAATGTTGCAGGCTCATTTTTCTTGACAAACTCCAAACCAGTGCCAGAGATTTTCAGATCTTTAGGATTAAATACTGGAACCGTCCATGGACTACCTGTATTTATACAAAAATGTATACATATTTACTCAAATTGATGCTAATATTTGAATATAACACATGTACATGTATATCAGAATATCATAAAGTAATGTTCTTATCTATTATTACACGTACAGTAAAACCTGCTACAGCGGCCACCTCTATATAAAGATTACCTGTTTATAAAGGCCAGTTTTTTAAGTCCCTTGACTGCATACTTCAATTAAATTCAACCTGTGTATAAAGGGTCACCTGCACATAAAGGTCAATATTTTTTGGTCCCTGGGGTGGCCCCTATATACAGGTTTCACTGTATTTTGTTTTGTAGTTGTTTTAAGATCCCACTACCAAGACATTTCCAGCAATATAAAGACAGGGATTCTCCTACCTCGTAATATCTGGGTCCAGGGTTCCAGAAACTTGGGAAAATGTAAGATATATTAACTAAAGAAAGAACTTACTTTGAGACATTTGTTTGAAAAATATGTATTATTCATTTTCAAACTCCAAATTAGGATTTTTTTTTCATATTTTTGGGAAAATACAAGGCATAAAGCCTTTCTTGCATAGGGAATGGGTCCTTTAACTGGACCCCAATAAATGACCTAGGAGAATCCTTGGAAGATGTCACCAGCAATGGGAAAAGTGTCACAAATTTAGACCTGTCCTACGGAGATATGCCTGTACATACAGTTTGTAGCTGTTGAAGTTATGCACACTGTGTGAACTACTACGAGGGCAACGCCATCAGTCAACTCTGTACATATAGAATTATATCAGGAAAGACAACTCTAAACTTAAAGAGCATTAGCTGTGTATTCCGAAAAAATTATTTTGTTTTTTACTACTTTAAGATTGATGTACAACAACAAATAAGAGATATACACTGGCATAAACAATCTTATATTCCTATATGTTTTGTTAAGATAAGGTCAGGTCCAGTCTGGTATTGACATACGTAAGGTTGAATTAATCTACTGCAAACAAATAATTGCCAAACCTGGGTTTCTCAAGTAATTTTTACAAAATATATAAACATTCATGAATTTTTATGCTTGTGTATATCTCTGTTTTGTGATTGTCTCACAATCCACATAGTCAAAAAAAGAAAGACAATTTTTTTTAAAAAAACAGAGAAAATACCCATTCCAAAAAAATAGTGACATTTATAATCCTGTCGGCATGTCATTCATGGGACTATGGTGATATAAGGCAAATTTAAAATGGGATGAATGTGCTTCCTGTCGTAAAAGGGCGAAAATAACTTAGGTAAAAAAATGACCAGTTATATATAGCATTAAATTGCTACTGGTGTTAAACAGTCTATGACCAAGGTATGATGGAAATATCAACAGGTATCAATGAAGTGCCAAAAGATGACACCTATGTTATAGATAAAATCTAATGAGGTGGAGGCTGTGAATTAAATCAAACTAGGTCATGAGCACTAAGTTTACTCAACGTCCCCATCAAAGACAATTTTCACGAAGGATATGTTTTAATCTCTTTGTTTCTACAACCATATTTTATTTGACCTTCATTCCAACCACAGATATACCTCTTAAACTTGTATCGGTCATCTACATTGTATAGAAGAAAGACCTTTCATTATCACAACAATTTTCAGCACAATTGAAATTTTTGTTACTAAGCAAATCGTACATTTTTTTCTTGAACATGTTGAATTGCTTTAGATTTACTTTACAATTATGATGCAGGAGGTTGTGCATCTATTTTTAGAACAAATGTTTATATAACGTTGCTTTTCTTTAAAGGTACTCTTTCACACTCTTATTCCACATCAACTTATGTTTTTTTTTTTTTGGTAATTACTTGATTTTGAATAGTGTTTTACTCAACAATTTTTTAGATATGTGGTGGCAGCCAGTTTTTAATGTAACAGACAATGTACCTGGGAAGAGGTCACCAGCCTTCCGCAAGTAAACTGGTTAAATTTCTCACAAAACTCAGTTTAGGTTCGAACCTGCACTGACCAGAAGTGAGAGATTTCGTGGTTCAAAGCGTGATGCTCTGACTACTCTGCCATGGAGGCCTCAATTATTACTTGATGAGTTAAACCATGAAGTCTCTCAACTCTTGTCAGTGTGGGCTTGAGTCCCACTGGAACCTAAGTCGATTTTGTGAGAAATGTTACCAATTTACTTGTGGATGGACGGTGGTCTCTTTCCAGATACACTGTAATCAAGTTCTAAATGCTGATTTTTTTCAGTTAACAGAAATGATTTATGATGGAAAATATCAGAAATTTTTTTTCATGAAATTGTGTGAAAAAGTAGCATAAAACAATTACAACAAGATGATAAATACCAAAAACTGCAGCCGAGTTGAACTTCATTTCCACCACATGTGGTTCTGTGGCCTCTGGTGTAAATGTTGCTATAAACATATAATTGCCTTGATTCTGAACACTACATGGAATACGGCCGCCGTTAACCATGATTTCTATATTGCCCGAGCCTGCCTTGGACGCATCAACTGTCAATGAAATATTCGTGATATTGATTATATACTGGTTAATGGGTAAAATACAACCCAGAATTATAAAAACGCTGCAATATGTAAATTTGTAAAACTGTAATTTATACACAATAAATTGATGCAGTTACATGTACAACAAAATGCCCTATGAAGAAGAAAGCCATTTCTGAAGATTTTAAAGTCCCATAACTCTGGTATATATTGCTGTATGTTGGCTATAATCTAACTCATCTTAGATCTTATGAATATTAAGCATCATACCACAATTAGTTAAGATTCGAGGAAAGAAACCAAAATTATTTCATGGAAACCAAAAAGACAATCCAAAAACAATATCTTTAATCTCCAGGGCATAAAAAATGTATTTTTGCTCACATTTTATTTTTACCATTTTCTCCTTTAGATGAGAGGCTGAATTTAAAATGGAAGCAGAAGTTTTAAAGGGGCATTAGCTGTGTTTACTCAAAAACGTTATTTCGATTTTTTCCCACTTTTACTTCTTGAACTTGATGTACAATAACAAATAAGAGCTATACACAGGCATAAAAAAAGTCATATACTCCTATATATTTTATGAAAATAAAGCCAGGTCCAGTGTGGTATTCATATACAAATAGTAAAGTTGAGTTAATAAACTGAAATTAAAAAGTCCTAAACCCGGGTTTCTCTAGCAATTTCCACAAAATGTATATGGGAATTTAAGAATTTTTATACCTGTGTATATCTCTTTTTTGTCATTTTATATCAATCTAAGTAGAAAAAAGGAAAGCCAAAAATTTGAAAAAAAAACAACAACAGCTAATATCCCTTTAAGCTATATGATTAAAGGATGGATATACATGTACATGCCATACAGGAGAGTATGGTGATTTAGGGCGAATTTAAGACCGGGTGAATATGCTTTGTTGTGAAAAGGCAAAACTAACCAGGGGCGATATTTTCCAGTTATATAGTATCATCTCTGAAAAAAACAACACTCCATATGAGATAACTGAAAATATTTTTGATAAAGATAAAAATAAAAATTTAATAATATGAATGTCTTTCAGAAATTACGAAATGAGTACAGAAATGACGTCATTAACCTAAAATTCAGCATGTTATTTTTATACGTTTTTGATCATTCTTAAAATGCATACGGTACAGGGGAAAATAACTTTTGGTTTTAATATTTGTTATATTCAAGCTGTTTTTGAAGGACCTTAATCTTCTCCCAATCAAAAAACAATAGTTTTAGGAAAGAGAAAATTGTGAAAATTACAACCTGCAAAAGTACAGTATAACATGTTTATGCACTAAATGATTAACAAATTTTTACTACAAATACCAAACAGCCACCCCCCCCCCTAAAAAAAAAGACTTACTGGTAGTCAGAGTATCTAGTGTACCTACATTAGACCATTTTTGAGTACTCGTGTTACATCACGGTTCGTCATAATAGTGTGCAGTTTCAAAGATAAAAGTAGTTCACCATCTTTTACCTTAGTCACAGAAATATTTGAACAAGCGTAATATGTATGTTAGAACTCACTGCTAAATGTAACTGGTTCCTTGATGGCGGCTATTTCTGGCATTCCAGATACAATAATATTCCCTGCATCATATACTTTACATGAGAAAGGACTTCCTTTGACTAACTGATCACAGTAGTGTACCATTATCTGATAATCTCCTGAAATAAAAGTCAGAAAAATCCGTATAACCTAGTGGGAGTTCTCATGAATCCTTTCTTGACCTAGACAACCTTAAATTTTAGGTAAAACATTAAAATCACACTGACAGGAGTAATCATTCATACACATTGTCATATTTGCAGTAATAAACATAATATTTGGTAATAAAACTTATTTCTAGTGAAGCCTGTCACACCTGAAAAGTGAGTGGAATCTACCATATGAAAATCAAAAGGTTACTCCAACTTGCCAAATTATGTGAATCGGAATATAGCTGGCCCACTTTTGAAATGACTTTAGAAAATAGATTAGTTATCTCCCTTTGAAATGCATTACAAGTATATATATATATATATATATATATATATATATATATATATATATATATATATATATATATATATATGTGTATATAGTGAAATCTGATCCAATACTTTATACAGTAATACCTGATTATACTGACCATTGATTTTACTGACAATCTGATGACCGATACTTAGTACAGTAAAACCTGAGTATATTGACCAATGATCAGTGACACCTGAAGACCATTACTTTATACAGTAAAACCTGAGTATATCGATTACTGACCAGTGACACCCGAGGACCTATACTGTATAAAGTAAAGCCTATGTTTATTGACCACTAACTTTACTGATGACCTATATGTCATACAATAAAACCTGTGTATACTGACCCCTGACTTTACTGACAACCTATACTTTATACAGTAAAACCTGAGTATATTGACCCCTGACTTTACTGACAACCTATACTTAATACAGTAAAACCTGAGTATATTGACCACTGACTTTACTGACAACCTATACTTTATACAGTAAAACCTGTGTACATTGACCACTGACTTTACTGACAACCTATACTTAATACAGTAAAACCTGAGTATATTGACCACTGACTTTACTGACAATCTATACTTAATACAGTAAAACCTGAGTATATTGACCACTGACTTTACTGACAATCTATACTTTATACAGTAAAACCTGTGTATATTGACCACTGACTTTACTGACAACCTATACTTAATACAGTAAAACCTGTGTATATTGACCCCTGACTTTACTGACAATCTATACTTAATACAGTATACCTGTACTTTATATTGACCACTGACTTTACTGACCCAACCTTTACTTAATACCGTATAAACCTGAGTATATTGACCACTGACTTTACTGACAACCTATGACTTTATACAGTAAAACCTGAGATGACCACTGACTTTACTGACAACCTATACTTTATACAGTAAAACCTCTGTATATTGACCACTGACGTTACAGACAACCTATACTTTATACAGTAAAACCTGTGTATATTGACCACTGACTTTACTGACAACCTATACTTTATACAGTAAAACCTGTGTATATTGACCACTGACTTTACAGACAACCTATACTTTATACAGTAAAACCTGTGTATATTGACCACTGACTTTACTGACAACCTATACTTTATACAGTAAAACCTGTGTATATTGACCACTGACTTTACTGACAACCTATACTTAATACAGTAAAACCTGTGTATATTGACCACTGACGTTACTGACAACCTATACTTTATACAGTAAAACCTGTGTATATTGACCACTGACTTTACAGACAACCTATACTTTATACAGTAAAACCTGAGTATATTGACCACTGACTTTACTGACAACCTATACTTTATACAGTAAAACCTGTGTATATTGACCCCTGACTTTACTGACAACCTATACTTTATACAGTAAAACCTGTGTATATTGACCACTGACTTTACAGACAACCTATACTTTATACAGTAAAACCTGTGTATATTGACCCCTGACTTTACTGACAACCTATACTTAATACAGTAAAACCTGAGTATACTGACCACTGACTTTACTGACAACCTATACTTTATACAGTAAAACCTGTGTATACTGACCCCTGACTTTACTGACAACCTATACTTAATACAGTAAAACCTGAGTATACTGACCACTGACTTTACTGACAACCTATACTTAATACAGTAAAACCTGAGTATATTGACCACTGACTTTACTGACAAGCTGATGACCTCTGATAACCTATACAAGTACTTTATACAGTAAAACCTGTGTATATTGACCACTGACTTTACTGACAACCTATACTTAATACAGTAAAACCTGAGTATATATTGACCACTGACTTTACAGACTATACATGTACTTTATACAGTAAAACCTGTGTATATTGACCACTGACTTTACTGACAACCTATACTTAATACCGTAAAACCTGAGTATACTGACCAATGACTTTTGACAACTGACAACCCTGATACCTTACTTATACGTAAAACCTGTGTATACTGACCAATGACTTTACTGACAACCTATACTTAATACAGTAAAACCTGAGTATACTGACCCCTGACTTTACTGACAACCTATACTTAATACAGTAAAACCTGAGTATATTGACCACTGACTTTACTGACAAGCTGATGACCTCTGATAACCTATACAAGTACTTTATACAGTAAAACCTGTGTATATTGACCACTGACTTTACAGACAACCTATACTTTATACAGTAAAACCTGTGTATATTGACCACTGACTTTACAGACAACCTATACTTTATACAGTAAAACCTGTGTATATTGACCCCTGACTTTACTGACAACCTATACTTAATACCGTAAAACCTGTGTATACTGACCCCTGACTTTACTGACAACCTATACTTAATACCGTAAAACCTGTGTATACTGACCAATGACTTTACTGACAACCTATACTTAATACAGTAAAACCTGAGTATACTGACCCCTGACTTTTGATGACAACCTAAACTTAATACATAAAACCTGATATATTGACACTGACTTTACTGACAAGCTGATGACCTTGATAACCTATACATGTACTTTATACAGTAAAAACTGTGTATATTGACCACTAGGGACTTTACTGACAATATTAATACTTAATACAGTAAAACCTGAGTATATTGACAACTGACTTTACTGACAAGCACTGTGACCTCTGAAAATAAAAACCTATACAAGTATTTTACTCAGTAAACCGCCAAGTATATTGACCACTGACTTTACTGAAAAACCTGGGTACTTAATGGGATAAAACCTGAGTCAAACTGACCAATGACTTTACTGACAAGATAAGGACCTCTGATAACCTGTACGTGTACTTTATACAGTATCAACATGTGTATATTGACCACTGACTTTACTGACAAACCTATACTTAATACTTATGGCTGAGTATACTGACCAATGACTTTAATGACAAGCTGATGACCTCTGATAACCTATACTTAATACAATAAAACCTGTGCTAATATTGACATGGGCGCTTTACTGGGTCAAATATACTATAATACTGTAAAATGCTGTGTTTACGTGACCACTGACTTTACTGACAACCTATACTTTATACAGTAAAACCTGTGAAACATTGACCACTGGACTTTACTGATCAACCTATATTTAATTCAATAAAACCTCCCAAATATATATACACTTTTATTTACTGACAACCTATACTTTATACAGTAAAACCTGTTTTTATATTGGGCACTGACTTTAATGACATGCTGATGACCTCTGATAACCTATACATGTACATAAGATGGAAACTGTTGGAACACAAATATTCTTATATATCTATAGTAATTTCACTTTGATGGAACCAAAACCTTCATTTTCAGTATCCAATACATATTTTTTGCTTTCTTGTCTTTATAAATATGTTTTCACACTGAAACTGTTATCAGAGGGCACTAGGGCCTAATGACGAGACAATATTAAGACTGTTGCCTGTAAACTTGTGAAACAAATGTTTACAACAGATGTTTTACAAACACTGTCCTCTAGGAAATCAAAACAAGTTTCCACCGTATTTTACTTTTTAAGCGTTAGTCCGCTACAAAAAATCAGACTTAAAGGGGTGGGTGCTTAATGGGACCAATTCATAGTCAAATTGACGAAACACAGTTAATTTTTATAAGGCACAGTCATAAAGTTGTAGGTACCAAGGACACTGCATCAACATAATTCTGTTGCTTGGGGGCTACAAATACACTGTTAATTATGGCTTTTCAGTTCACATCTCCTTGTCAACCAGCTAGTAAAGAGTCTTGATGGTATGTAATAAAAAAGGGGGGAGGGACGCTTATAGGGACATGGGTGCTTAGTGGGTCAAATACGGTATATAATGCTGCCATGTATGTTTGACGTGACAATTTAATAAGTGCAAAGCTATGCAGCAGTTCAACAGGCCGGGGTGAAACAGTTAACTATGGCCCACTTGTGATTCAGCTTATTCAATTCGGAAACAGTCCAAAATGATATATACATTTTTATATAGGGTTTGGGTTATAACATGTCCTGTCCAAAATGACATGAGGGTTCTTTTATGTGCCAAACCTAATAATGACATGTACAGTTTTAAACTTCTGAACAAAATAAATTCACAATGGATAAAGGATATCTCTTGAATCTGTACTGACCAGAGAACAGAGGGTTTATGCTTTAACCAATAGATTACAGAGACCCCTCAGACTAATAATACACGGACTCCGAGAGAAGCTATTTATTTCTAACTTTTATAGAAACCTGTTATTCGACTCTAATTATTGTATGTTTCATAATTTGTAGTTTTATTGTATTACATCTTATTTCTAGTAATAAATTCGTCAAACTGAATTCTATCAGAAAATCTACTTAAAGGGGCTTTGGCTGTGGTTTTTTTTTCCCAAAAATTATTTCCTCTTTTACTACTTAAGATTGACGGACAATAACAGAAAAGTGATATACACAGGCATAACAATTCTTAAATTCCTATATATTTTGTGAAAATTGCTTGAGAAACCCAGTTTGTCAATAATCTGTTTGCAAATAATTTATTCCTATTTGTATATGCATACGACACTGGACCAGTGAACCTGGCCTTATTTTCACAAAATATATAGGATTATAAGAATTCTTGTTCCTGTGTATGTCTCTAATTTGTTATTTTACATCAATCTATGTACGGTAGTAAAAATGAAATAATTTTTTGGGAAAACACAGCTAATGCCCCTTTAAATATATATACGTACCGGCTTTCGTAGGTGTATATTCAACACTATAATTTCCATTGTCATCGCAAGTTACATTGTTCTGGATGCTATTTCCTAAAGGTCCTGTATGAAACAAAAACCTAGGCTCAGATAAATGATTCCAGCAATAAATCGTTAGCGGTAAATGTATATCAAAGATCAATGTTTAAATCTAAACAAAGTAACAAAAGATAAAAGTGTCCAAAATGTGTTATGAACTTAACATACAAAAACATAAACATACCCATACCATACATAAACCCATCCAGTAATATTTAATTCCTACATCTATCAACCTGTTATTACGATATTAAAAAAAACAAAAAAAACAAAAAAACAACAACCTAATCCAAATAAATTCAATGACATATATAAATACCTTTACCAATGACAATCAGATCTTACCTTAGTGTCGTGCTGACGAGGTCAGCGAAGGTGGTGTATAACGTACACATGGTACAGGTGTGAGTTTACAATGGAAGAAGTCAGGCAGAAGTCATGCTCATCGTTAGCAGCCAGTTTCAGGGTTTACACATGTAAGTCATATTCGATGCAAAGCGCGATAGAAAGTTACCGAGTAAATACCGCGTCCCTCAAGATAAACATTGGTGAGTTTATAATTAGATTATGATGTAGATATTTGGCATGCTTTATACAGAGAAATAAGTAACATGAGTTTATGTGTGATCTTCTTTGTTAGGGATATCGATATTTCGCCTCATTCTGCGATCATCCCTTAAATTGAAAGGGAGCATGTAGGATTATTACAAAACTCCTACATACCTGTGCATACTTCTATATCAAACTTATCAATAGGTATTTCAAGTGGTACAAGATTTTTTGAATTCTTTTGGTATAACATTTTACAATCAAAACACATTTATGCTTATTAATAATTTTGAACACAACAAACTAACCCTATAACTGGCTTGGTGTTTCCCCGTTAGTAGTGAATTTCGGACCGATAATCCACATCCACCAACGAATTATTATTACAGGGACATACACCAGGTCACATGATCACTTTATCCTCAACATGAACAGGTAACAAATCAACGTACCACATACAAAAGAAACATACAACCAACCAAAGTGTTCTGATTGGTTGGTTTTATTTTTTCAAATTCTGTTATTCTGATTTTTCTTTCAAATGATAAAACCTCATTCTCTCTCTTTCTCAAGAATTCTTCCTTCCAGAAACAAATTAGAACAATTAGAAAAGGGAAAGGAGAGGAGTTTTAAACAAATATTTTTTGAGAATTTCAAATAAAGAAAATTAAAATCAGCTTAAATGTAATACTGTCTAAATAATAATAAAAACAATGAAACAAAATGAAGCAAAATAAAAATTAAAAAAATGTTAAAAACATGGTGGATAGATAAATACTAAGTATAATTTTGACATATTTTTTCAAATCTTTTCAAACTTCAAATAGTTCACTAAAAAAAGGATCTCCCTACAATTACTGTATATCTCATCAAATTAAAACCATGTTAAATGGTTTTTTTTTCTTTTTTCAACTGAGCTTATACTATAGAACCGAAAATTTTGTGGGGTTAAAATTTCTTTGTTTTTAAAATAAAACAAATTTGTTGACATTGAATTTGTAAAGGAAACTATTAGAATTACTAGGTATAATTTATGTAAAATTTTGTCATGGTTTTAATTTCGTTGATAAACAACAAAATAAACAAAATTAAAACCACAATGAAATTCTACACAATATATTTAAAACAGAAATTTTCTGATTCTACAGTGTTATGGGATATAGTTTAAAATTCAGAAACTCATTTTAATGTCTACCCCTGCAAATTATAATTCTTGACATCAATGACTTCAGCCAGTCAAAACATGTCTTTACGGGGTAAATGAATTAAAATAGCCTACAGACTCCCTTGAGAGAAAGCCTGAGTTTACATATAATGTTTATACACAGGTAAATTTCATGACATTCTCAGAGATAATTATAATTATCTAAACTGTATTATTCACCCCTACAGACATATTTGGACTGGTCTGAGTCATTGATTTATAGAAGAGTTCACTGTTTTTCAGAGGTTGATGAGTTCAATGATCCCCTTATGTTCACAAACAAAAGGAAAAAGAAAAAGACCTTATCAATGTACATGTATCTAACCTTCCATTACATTTAACTTGCTTTCAGGAAAAAAAAAAACAGTTTACATTCCACCAAATTTCCAACATATTCATGTGAGAAGAAAAAAAAATGAATTAAAACAAAATGACCAAATACGGACAAGACAATAAACATTCATGCACATAGCGTAAGCAAATGGCATGCAGCAGCAGCAGTAGCAACGATTACAATATGTGCTACAATTAACTATCATCGGCTAGACTAAATGAATGACTGATCAATGCATTGTTTAATGTATGTATATATATATATATATATATATATATATATATATATATATATATATATATATATAAATAAATATATATATATATAAATTTACAAATACATCCCAGATGTCTGCGATGTTGCACAAAAATACAATATTAACTAGATAACATCTGAAGCAGGAAATAAGCCTTTTTTTTAAACTTTAGAATAGATTCCTTTCATTATACAATGAGAGATAAAACAGGAAATAATTTACCAGTAATTTCTACATTGACATTTCCAGCAAGGGATCCATTTGTGTCCACAATAAATTTAGCGGTTCTATTGACAGGAACCAAGCTCAATCCATCTCCACTAACTGATACTCGGCTTGCGTCAACAATATCCATTGTGAATGGGGATCCTGAAATGATATTTACATATAAAACTTGAGATGGTACGTACCAAATTTTAAGAGGATTGGCAGAGAGATCTATATGTGCCCACATCACACAATAACAGACAGAAATTAGAGGTTTGTTTGTTTGTCTATTGTTGTTTAACGTCCCTTTCAAGAACCTTTCACTCATATGGAGTCGTCACCAAATGCCAGTGAAGGGCTGCAATTTTTGGCCTATGCAAGGCACTCACGACCATTGAAAAGTGAGGGTTCTTTAACGTGCCGACACATTTTTACTATCTCATCCGAAGGACAGGAAACCAACCTGCCGCCGGCTGGACTCAAACTCATGACCTCATGATCAAGAGTCGAGCGTGCTACCAACTGAGCCAGGCTGGCTCAGGTTATTAGAGTTCATCTAAATTTATATCACAGGTCATCTGAATCTATACCAGGTCATCTGAATTGTCTGAAGCTATATCAGCGGTCATCTGAAGCTATATCAGAGGTAACCTGAAACAATATGAGAGGCCATCTGAATCTAAATCAGGTCATCTGAATCTATATCTATATAATAACAAGACTGGTATTGAAAGTGCAAAAAAAAAAAATAATACTAATAAAGAAAACATTTAATTCAAATGGTCCCCATTGGTAAATGAATTATTGTGCATTTTTTTTTTTTTAATTCTTGTCAAGATTTCAATGGCTTTACTTTGCAACATGAATAAGGTATGTTTCACGAGGAAATTTTTAATTTGGATTTACCCATGCATACAAGAAGAGATTAATGTATGTTCTCTTACCACAAAATATTACATGTAATAATTAGTTTCATTATATAAAACTTTGATATTTCTGTCATATCAGGAAACCTTTTAAAAGTCTAATTAATAAAACAAAAACGAATAATCAACAGGTGCTTGCAAGTTACAGGTGACTAATTAAGCCTGTTTAAATATATTTACAGCATGGTTTATGGATCTAGCTGTAAGAAACATCACTACAGAATAAGTCATTACAATACAGAGACCACAAAGGTCATGACAGAACAAACAGACAAAACAGACAGAGAAAAGAAAGGCAAAGAAGATACACAAAACAAAACACACAGGCAAAACAGACAGAGAAAAGAAAGGCAAAGAAAATAGACAAAACAAAACACACAGGCAAAACACAAGAACTGAAGAGAAAAGCAAAACAGATAAAACAACAGCAGCAAATGGACAGAAAAGAAAACAGTTAAAACAATGGCAAAACAGACAGAATAGACAAACAGACAGACAGGCAGAACAGATAAAATAGAGAGGTAAAACAGACAGACAGAACAGAAAGGCAAAACAGACAGACAGGCAAAATAGACAGAACAGAAAGGAAAAAAAAACAGAACAGAAAGGCAAAACAGACAGAACAGAAAGGCAAAATAGACAGAACAGAAAGGCAAAACAGACAGAACAGAAAGGCACAGGAAAAATAGACAGAACAGAAAGGCAAAACAGACAAAACAGAAAGGCAAAAAAGACAGAACAGAAAGGCAAAACAGACAGAACAGAAAGGCAAAAAAGACAGAACAGAAAGGCAAAACAGACAGAACAGAAAGGCAAAACAGACAGACAGGCAAAATAGACAGAACAGAAAGGAAAAAAAGACAACAGAAAGGCAAAACAGACAAAACAGAAAGGCAAAATAGACAGAACAGAAAGGCAAAACATGAAATTAACATTTGATAATTTATGCCACTGAGTACTAAACATTTTTTGTAGATTATCTCTCAGACAACTGAGGCATAAAGTATCAAATTACATCTTTAAAAGTTATTTTTTTTAAATGAATAAAAATCACCATTCACACTTCCACAAATACTACAAGTATGTCATCAAACACTGGTAAGTTATTAATTCCATGGATTAGTTAACACAAGAAAAACCAACATAAACTGCAAATCATGACATTTTCCTCTCTATAGTGTTAAACTAGTGATGTTGAACAAAGCAAAACTTATATACCTTACCTTTAACTTCTAGGTCATTATAGTAAACCAAAACTTTGTATGTTCCAGCTCCCTCAGGTGTATAATCAATCCTGTACAGTCCTGATCTTTGTGTCGTTATGTATGCAGGTACCTGTCTACCATCATGCATTACAGTCACCTTCAGATCACCATCGCCAGCATTAGAGGCATCGGCTGTTTAAAATTGTTAACAACTCGATATCAACTCTGATAGTCAAAAGATATAAACCAAAATGGACTAGGACGTAATGAATGTTGTAACCTGGGAATTCATTGTACGATTGAGGAAGTGCTAGCAATACTGTTTGATATTTCTTACAAAATACATGCATAAATAATTATGCTTAAAGGAGCACATGCTTTTCATTTTTTACTCTAAGACTGTTGTACAATAACAAATAAAAAAATATACAAAATTCTTATTTATATTCTTTATATATATTTATTAAATATTTTGTGAAAATAAGGTCAGGTCCAATGTTGCATGCATACACAAACAGTAAGATAGAACCATTTATTTGCAAACAAATAAGTTGCCAAACTAGGTATCTCAAGCAATTTTCACAAAATATATAGGAATTTAAGAGTTTTTTATGCCAGTATATATATATCATTTTTTTATTGTACATATACACCAGTCTAAGTAATAAAAAAGAAAGAATTAACACATTTAAGGCTCCTTTAAACTAAAAACTCCTACGGGGTATTTTGTCATCAGCTTTTGGGTTCTTTTGTAAACTTAAGTCACAGTCCAGGACAAAATCACAGCACACAGACACTCTTTTTATCTACCAAAATTTTTATGATAAAAATTTTTAAAAATAGCACACAACACCAACACAACTCCCACAAGTAGCCTCATTTTAACTCATTTACCCCTTAAGCCACATTTGGACTGATCTAAGTCATTTATTTACAGAAGATTCCATTGTCTTTAGGGGTTGATGAGTTAAACTTTAATTTCATCATGTGACAGAAAAAGTAGAAAAGATATACCATATAGACAAATGCATTTCCTAGAGGTGTAACGATGCATCCACAATTATCGATAGCACATATCTCGATGTCAATGCATCAATGCTTAAATCGCAAACCAATACTATTGCCATTATTCACGCTAATATTGTAATAAAATTGATAATTCAAAAATAGCCATGTTAACAGCTTATTAGCTGCTTTTAAAATACATGAAATGCATTTCTTTGGTCATTTCAGGATGGACTTTGGATAGTGAAAAATATCATCGCGTTAAATCAAAATGAAATAAATTAATACAAAATATATCTAAAAAAGTTTTTAAAAACTGTTAATCCTTGATTTATGACATTATATTGATAAACAAACATAAAAATCAACAAATTGTTGGACTATCACAATTGCATCGCAGTAGTTCTTAAGTATCACAAAACTATCACAATAGTAATTTTAATTATTACAACACAATCGCAATAGAAAAATATTGCTCAAGTCACCCCTATTATTTTCTTTTTCTTTGCTTGCTGGTTTCAAATGCTCCATGAAAAATTCACTTACACATGTATATACACATCGTCCATCAGTGATATATGAAGAACATCAAATTTGTACCTGTGCTATGAGCTTATATCAAAGGAACAAGAGTTCTGTATCATTCTGAGGCTACCTTGAAGCAGTTAATTTCATAAAGATGAAAGTTGCTTAAAGGGGCAAAAGCTGTGTTCTCCAACAAAATTTCTTTGGTTTTTTTTTCTACTTAGATTGATGTACAATTACAAATAAGAGATATACACAGGCATAAGAATTCTTATATTCCTATATATGTTGTGGAAATAAGGTCAGGACAAGTGCTGTAGGCATATATAAATAGTGAGGTCAAATTACTGTACCGGGTATATAGTAAAACCTGCTTTAGCAACCGCCTGTGTATCAAAAAAAAAAAAAAAAAAAAAAAATGTTCTTCTCATGAAATTAAATAACTACAGTGAAACTTGTATATAACAACCTCCTTAGGGACACAATAAAATTAGTCTTTATAGGGAGGTGGTCTTTATACAGAGGTTGATTTGTACACAAATGATACTATTGGGGACATAAAAAAACAGTCTTTGTGACCAGGTGGTCTTTATACACAGGTGGTTGCTAAACCAGGTTTTACTGCACCTACTTAAACTATTATTCCAGACTCAACAATTTTTCGGTTATATGGTGGTAGCCAGTTTTGAATGGTGGAGAAGAGAATGTAGGTCATATCTGTCACTTAAGACCTTTTATAAGTCACTTTTGCCTAATTTTCTTGGAAACCATTGGGAGTATTGACTTGATTTTTTCACAAAAGGATGCAGAACTGAAAACTCCAAAATAAGAAAAAATGTAAAAGGTTGTCAGTGACAGTTACGAGCTTTCATTTCCACAGCGTCGATGTGTGCAAACTATTTTTCCAAGTATGACTCAAATTCATATTGAAATTTCTAATTGTGTCACCAATGGCATGTTCTCAAAATTGGCATCTGGATCTGCTAAGAATCATAAGATGCAACAACTATGTAAGTTTGGTTGATGTTGGAGCATAAAAAAAATAAACTTGACCTCAACCAATTTTTCTTAACCACAGCACTGACCACTGGTCATTTTTGCAAATCTGAGAACAAGACATACAATTTATATTTACGATAAAGACAAATATGTACTCACCATGGAATGCTAATCCCATTCCCACAGTTCCTCCTTCTAATCCGTAGACTTGAACAGCAGTAGGATCAAACACATGTACTCGGAAAGGACTTCCATTTATATTTTCCCCATCGTACATCACAAATAACTGCCACACACCTATAGCAACAAAAAATTACATAGTGATTTTTAAATGGCCAGATTTTTTTTTATAAATTTAGAAGCTGGATGACCTTAAGATGCTCACCAGGCAAATTTGATCAACTATGCAGGAGAAATAAAAAATGTCTGAAAGTTGGTAAAACACTGATATTATCTTTTTACTTAGGTACCTGTGACCTTTCACCCTATGACCTTGAAACTTTTTCACATTGATCTTTAGATATCCTAATAACTTTCTAAAAATCTTTGTATACAAAAGGTTAATCACTCAGTTTTTAGTTTAGAGGCCATTTGTAAAAAAAAAAACATCACTATACAATGTATGCCATTTGAAGCGCTCGCTAAAGGCTTGTTTACAAACATATTACAATTTCATTCACAATCTATGCATATGAATGGCATTAATGCATGTTCTTTAAAGCAGATAATTTTCTTTTAAAAAAAAAAATTATTAGTTATTGTGGAAAGTTATAATATATTACTAACAGAAAGTGTACACCATTACAAACTAAGATCAGCATAATATTTGAATGCATTACAGCAAGAGAGGAGAAAAAAAATGAAGTTTGGTTGTCATTTAAGAGACACAAGTCCATGTAGACCAAGATCAAGTTCAAGAGAGAAACAGATAGAGTGGGAAATAGAGGCAGAGGAAGTGAAGGGGAAATGAGAGAAAGAAAATAATCTATGACTAACTGACAACTCTGCAACATGACAAAACAGCTGACAACCAAATTTGCTTAAGAGATAATTTGAGTAATGTGAAACCATAAACAGAAGTAATTCCTTATATTGTAAAACAATTTAATTTGGCCCAGTCAATATTCAGTGCCCTGACCAGTGGAGCGTTTTCACATAGTTTCAATCTGAAGTTATAACATAACAGACCAACTATTGAGTATTCAAGTATTTGTAGGCATAGTCACTTGGTAATTGTTGCACAAATACAATTTTCGGACATTTTTATTTTTACATGTCAAAAATTGCTAAATAAAATTTTCACTAAATATACCATTTTACAGTATTCTTTAGGATGTTTTAAAACTACGTTTATTCCAATCATCTAAGAACTTCAGATAAAGGATTTCTTGTACAGTCCTCTCTCCAATCTGTCAGACAGCCGGTATGTATTTTAAGAGTTATCTCCCATCAAAATCTTAATCAATATCTGAAGTTATTTTGTGTTTTGGAATATTTTACAGATAATACAAATACAGGTCCATTATGTGCTCTATCCACCAATCAGATACTCTGTTGCATAAGTTGTTATTACTGGTAGTTGTAGTCGTCCAATCAGACAAGCTGTTGCTATCACATTTGATAAATCCACCAATCAGATACACTTTTACATTAGTTTTAATAAATCTACAAATTGGATAAACAGTTACATTACATTTGATCAGTAGAAAATTACTTCAGGGTCGGGGGCTGCAAAGAAGGGATCATAAATGAAGTTTGGGATCTTTTTTACTCTTATCTTTAAATTTTCAAACTATCAGACTTTAGTTTTATCAGGGGTAGCGTAAAATCCTAAGATTTTAGTTATTCTTAGATTTTGTGATGCCAGGCCCTGAGAGAAGAGAATTCTAACGTTTGTGACTAGTAAAAAACAAACACGCAGTGCACTACTTAAGTCTGTTTTTGCACCAGTCCCGTCCTGCAAAGTTCTGATTTGCTGGAGTAACTTACCAACTTCTGATGGTGTAAAGTTCATGATATATTCTCCATGGCGATACACAGTGGCTAAGTTGTGAACTCTCCCACCTGGTGCCCGGGCTTCTACTTGGATATCGCCTTGCCCAGCACTCTGAGAATTCACCTGTAATGATGGCAGTCTTCTATTAAAGTCACTTCATAATAACAATATGTACTTTATCCAATTAACTCCTAAAGACATTTGGACTAGTCTGTCATTAATTTACAGAAGAGTCCATTGTTTCTCAAGGGTTGATGAGTTTAACTGCATTACAAAACAAGATGTTTTGGCAATCATTGTTCCCCCAAGAACTAAGTCATTCGTAAAGATTTCAAAGAGCTCAACAGTCAAATTAACTGGTTTTATTGATATAAAACATTGTATCAATTGTAAAATTGAGGACAAACTCAAGTTATGGAATGCTGCTAATGGACAAACAGACAGTAAATCCTAACACCCCCCCCCCCCCCCCAAAAAAAAAAAAAAGAAAACAAAGTCCATCCCCAACATTTTAAAGCTTTAATTTTGGAGGCATACAAATGTTTGAGAACGCATAATATATAACTTTAATTCTCATATATAAATACATAGTATTTCATGTCATGAATACTAGATCTACTTATGAAATTCTTGTAATAGCAAAATTGTGAGAAAATGCTTAAAATCCAATGAAAAATTCTGTATGTGTAATTATCAGAGAATTTCACAAAATCATGGAAGTGGCTATTCACATACATACTTTGTTTATTATGAACTAGCACTTGTTATCAACTGGTCACTCAATTCTATTTTTCAGAAAGTATTTTTATATCTCTTGTAAATAATTTTTTGCCTTTTCCCTTTTCCCTTTGGTTAAAAGAAATAAAATGAATGAATGAAAAAATATGCAAAGAACAACAACAAAAAATGTCTACTGAGATAAGGGTACATACATATAAAAAATCCACTGTAGATTTATAGAAAACTTCAGCTATACTTACCCGGAATTCTGTGATCATTCCTAATGCACACTTGTCTATCTGTGTGAAAGTGACCTTGGATCTGTCAGCTAATACTTTGAATGACACGGGGCAACCGACAATGAGCTGATTCTCACAGAAAATATTCAACTATAATGACAGAAATGATCATATAGCAAGATGTATACCTGTACCAAATATGATGAGCCTCGGTGAAGAAATAACATAGATATGACCTGGACAAATGAAATCAACGAAGGGGAGTAAATGAAATCAACTAAGGGGAGTAATTCTAAATGTAAGGTAAAGGTGGAAGGAGCGGAATTTTTGTATGTGACACTCTCTATTACTCACATGTATATTTGCACCGAATATGGGAGTCCTAGTTAAAGAAATGAGGAAAATACGGCTCAGACCAAGCTGAATGGAACACACTTTAAAACTATAGTTTCCTCCCAGAACTGGTAGGGGATTTATCAATAAGACTGTTTGATTTCCATAAGATTGTTCTGTATCTGTAGCTTTACTGACTCAGCCCAATTCCATTAAACATAAGTTTGTTTGTTTGTTGTTTTTATATCCCACCAAGAATTTCCTACTTATATCATGTATAAGGAGATGTCACCAGCTTTAGGTGGAGTGCTACAAATTTTGGCCTGTGCTATGGACTGATGCCAATGCAGTGAGGATTCTTTCACATGTCATGCCTTCTGTGACATGGGACCTCTGTTTCAAGTCTTAAAGTTTCAAATGGTACTGTTGGGGACAGCAAAAATTGGTCTTTGTGACCAGGTGGTCTTTATACACAGGTGGTCACTAAAGCAGGTTTTACTGTATGCTCAGTAACTTGTATCTGATTATTTTGATTATATAGCTGTTTGTAAAACTTGTGACTTACTAGGATTCACAATTTTTTGTTTTTGTTTCATTCTCATAAAAAACACTGGGTCCAATTGATCTTTTTCCAAAATAATAAGGGAAAATACCTGGAGTATATTACTCAAAATTAAGGTACGTAATCAAACTATTAGGAAATTTCTGTTTTTCATCTAAAACTCATAAAAGGATAGCCGAGCTTGAGTATCTAGAGAATTTTATTACTTTGAGCCAAAGTCGAGTATAATTCTAAGATTTAAATCTTTCTTCCTTTACTTATTCACCCGTATGGACACATATGAACTGGTCTACTTCATTGATTTATAGAAGTGTCCATTGTTTATTAGGGGTTGATCAGTCAGACTTTATTGTGCTGAACATAAATTTTATGAACAACTATCAATCACAAAACATGCGAGTAAAAGAAACATTTTCAAACAATTTTCTATAATTCTTTGTATCCATATGAATGTGTAACAATAAAACTGTATTTCTACAGTAAATGCATCTTGGGTTAAGATTGTATGGTAAGTTGTTCATGCTTGGAATTTATTTACCTGGTACAGGTGAAATTGTTCTTGTGCTTTTTAATGTGGTGAAAAGTTCATAAAAGTTTAAGCTACCAACTGGTCAGGAGTTCACAACAATACATTAAGACAGATGTTACAAAAATTGAGTAACCAAGGTAACCAATAAACTAGTGGAACAAAAGTTTTTTTTAATGCCCTGCATAGTTTAAAAACAGTGAAGCTTTTACTGAAAATAAATCTAAAATCTTACCCTATGATGTCCGGTCTCTCTTGGTGTAAATGTCCCTTGAGCTGTTTTTCCACTCCAGTTGAAGTTGATGGTATAACTTTCATCAGGGCCTTTCACTTCACCCCTTACGTCACCTGGGGAGATGTCAGTATCCTCTATTCGTAGAGATATTGCTGACTGAAATTAAAATTTAAAAATAATAATTTCAGTTATTGATATTTGAACTATCAAATATATATAACCAATACATTTTCCAGAGTCAGATTCTAAATCTTTATACATGTATGTCTGTTGTTTCACTTCATTCTTGTACAGGCCTTTTTCAAGTTTCTATGGGGCCGATAATCGGCACCATTCCCGATGCAAAATACATGTGACTTTTCAAATCTGATGAAAAAATCCCTATTTGTTGTACAGACCATGACAGCAATGATAAATGAATAAATGCTCTGATAAATGCATAAAAAAAGAGACTCCATTACTTTTACAGTAGATTTACATATCTACAAATTATTTTTCCCAATTTTACACAAATTCCCATTAAAATTCCCAGTTGTGTCACCAATGGCTTTTTCCCAAAATTGGCAGGAAAAGGTCTGAAGTATGTGTAAATAGAAGTTCATCTCTATGGTAAAGGGCGTGTCCTCAAAGTCTCGAAAATCTCTCCAACCATTACTACATGTGTACCAACCTTTTCTGTACCATTGCATTAGACTGGAATGTCTCAGTAAGATGTTCTCTTTGAAAATACAGTAACATGAGTAATTCCGTTAAATTACAAGTTGACATTCCAGGTATCATCCCATCAGAACTGGATGCGAAAGTTTAAACTGGATTAAATTCAAATATCCATCAGACATAGGGTCACCGATGGGAAATAGTGATATGAGTAGATACACACTGAATGTTATTTTGATAGGTTGAGATGGTGTTTGCTTGACCTCTCCCGGAATTTATAGTAAAATGAACACATTGTCCTGCAAACATAAGCAATAGGTGCCCGGGGCAATGTCATCGGCAAAAATTACCATTGCACAAACAATTACCAGTAGTAATGTATGTTCATTGTCCCAGAATTCAGTGTAGCTATTTACAAGTGAATGGTACGAGTTTTACCTGGTCTTAATGTTTTCATTCTCATTATGGCAGTTTGATTGTTACTGAAGGATCATTTTATTAAGTTACAAAAGATAAATTTCTGCAACTTTACTGATGTATCCAATTATCACTGTATGGAATGGGTATCAAGGGACGGTTTGACTATATTACGATTTAAGAGTGTGTTCAGGTAAGTCTCTTCACATTTTATGATCAATTGATGAACTCACAATCACAACATTTGATATCCTATAGGAGCCATAATTGAAATAACAAGTGGATGATACAGGCTTGTTGGTGTATCTAAATCACAGTTGAAATTTTGAAAGAGACCGAGGTACTGTACAAACAGAACTGGTTTGTTTTATTGATGTTCTACATCACATTAAGAATTTTTCACCTATACTGAGATGTCACCAGCTTTAGGTGAAGTACCACAAATTTTAGCCTGTGCTATGGACTGATGCCAATGCGGTGGGTGTTCTTTTACGTGCCACACCTTCTGTGACATGGCACCTGGGTTTTAAGTGTCATCCAAAATACTCCTGACTTTCACCTTGTACATGTATGATAAGGATTTGGTGAAGAAAGTCACTACCATTTTTAAAGCGATATGACCTGTCGTAGGTGAAAAAATACATACCCATTTTAAGTAATATTCTATCTTATATATATTCCAAAGAGACCATCTGGTGGTCAGAATAACAAATGCATGTGTAAAATTGCAGCAATCTTGCCAAATATAACCCGTAATATCAGTTACTTTTTGTCCGCCATACTTTGAGCATTGCAAATTAACTTTCGGTATCTTTTTATGAAGATTATCGAGAGACCAATAAACATGTGCTATTTGCAGTTAATATACTTTCTATTCTTATTACCCTTTGTGTTTATTTTTGTACATCATCATTTCATACCTAAATCAGGCAAAGTTTGTCTTTTTGTGGTTTCAAAACATTCATTTCTGAAATTGTCTACATGCCGGGTATATTAGGTGATCTCGACCCATTCTTAACTCGTCCCATTGCATTATCGGCTTTATCATTTTTGACACATATGATCATGAACTACCCAACTCCACTGGAAATGGCGACATGATTGTAAAACATGAGGTACGCATACTTTTCACAGTTATATTGTTTTGATTTTATCAACGTCAGCATTCAGGGTAACATTAAAGATTGGAAAAAATTCTTTTAGTGACATGATATATTTATTCATATATACATCAGATTTTCTTCTGGTATTTAAAATAGCGTTGAAAAGCATATATTTTACATAATACATGCACTTTTCAATAAAAATCACGACCTGTATTAAAAATAAATATAAAACACATAAAAATCGTCCGACTTTAAAATAGTCCAAGCGTGTAAAGGGCCGAGATCCCCTGACCAAATTGCAAAGTACATTTGATATGGTGAAAAGTCATTGCATACAGAAATACTGCTGGATTTTTTAAGGTACGGGAAAACTTATATTCTAATAAAACAAATAACTTAGTAAAGAAGATCTATTGCAAAGTTTTATGTGTTTGATTTTGTATTTGAACACACATTTTATCATATACTCGACTATATGTCAGAGGACAAAAATAACCATTGTGACAGCTTATATCAATTTAAAGTCTTTGTATCAACCCAGTATCAACCCAGTATCAGAAATCGAACTCAGGACCTCCCACCTGCCAGTTAAATACTCTACAACTAGACAAACATGAGTGATCTGGGAAAAAATTGAAATCACTGTGTACAATGTATATAAATCAAGAATTGAAATCACTGTGTACAATGTATTTAAATCAAGAACTGAAATCACTGCGTACAATGTATATAAATCAAGAACTGAAATCACTGTGTACAATGTATATAAATCAAGAACTGAAATCACTGTGTACAATGTATATAAATCAAGAACTGAAATCACTGTGTACAATGTATATAAATCAAGAATTGAAATCACTGTGTACAATGTATTTAAATCAAGAATTGAAATCACTGTGTACAATGTATATAAATCAAGAATTGAAATCACTGTGTACAATGTATATAAATCAAGAACTGAAATCACTGTGTACAATGTATATAAATCAAGGTAATGCACATTGTTATTTGTAAGATTAATATACATAATCTATGGGCATGTGCAAGTCATTTGCACATATGTACTTTGTGTACAAAACCTAGGTTTACTTCTAACCTTAACTCTTAATTTTCATTTTTTATACTTAACATTTGGAGAAGGATCAGTGACTGCCTGTATCAAGTCTTATGATGGACCCAGATCCGTACTATATGCAGAGAACATATACACCATTACTATAGTCTCTTTCCTAGTCTTGTGTTAGATCCAGATCTACTTTATAAATGAGTTAAGGGCTCTACCACTAGAGTTTAACAGGAAACAAATACACCATTACTACAGTCTCTTTCCTAGTCTCATGTTAGATCCAGATCTACTTTCTACATGAGTCAAGGGCTCTACCACTAGAGTTTAACAGGAAACAAATATATACCATTACTATAGTCTCTTTCAAAATCTCATGTTGGATCCAGATCAATACTACATGAGTCAAGGGGCCTGTTTTACGAAAGGTCGTAAGTCCTAAATCCTAATTTTTAGTCCTAACTACCATGGTAATGCATCACTGATTGGTCAGTTCCATTACAATTACGACTAAGACTTAAGATTTAGGACTTATGACCTTTCGTAAAACCCCACTAGAGGTTAGCAGGAAACAAATACACCATTACTACAGTCTCTTTCCAAGTCTCATGTTAGATCCAGATACATTCTACATGAGTCAAGGCCTCTACCACTAGAGTTTAGCAGGAAACAAATATATACCATTACTATAGTCTCTTTCATGTTCTTATTTTGGATCTGGGTTTGTGCTACATGTTCATGTAAGGAACCTTCTTATCTGATTAAAAATCAAGGGCTTTACCACTAGAGTCTAGCAGGTTACAAATTGACACTATTGCTATGGCCTCTTTCCAATGAAGAGAGGAATCCTCAGTGTGCTATGCCTACTGTGATATGGAACCTCAAAGAATATGCCATAATATGATTAGAGGCTTATCTTAGCCTTATTGATAAATTGACTAACATAGTTCAACTTGCATTAAATGCTACCTCTGTTTAAAGGGAACCTGCCTATAAAGGCCATTCAAACATAACTTTTGTTAACTTTTCTATAACGAATAAAACTTTTTATAAAGGCCACCTTTCTATAATGGCTAATTTTGCCTGTTCCCATGAGTGGCCATGTTTGACTGTTATATGAATACAAAATAGATGGTCGTGAAGGCAAACCATATAGCTCGCCTGTTTTACGCTTGTTATGTTTTGGGTCAAAATTAGGCCACACCAACCAGCATCTCCGGCAGTGTTGAGTAATGATCATAGACAATATGCATGTGAAGTTTCATGGTTGTAGCTGCAGTACTTTGCCCACAATGGACTTAAACAAAAAATTTAATGCAGGACAATTCATAAAGTAAATGACTAAGTCCAGGCGAGCTAAAAATTTGGGTCAAAATTAGGCCACAGCAACCAGCATCCCCCTGCATATTTGAATAATGACCCTAGACAATGTGCATGTGCAATTTCATGGCTGTAGCCCACAATGGACTGAAAGAAAAAGCTTAACACAGAAAAAGGACAACGCCGACGCTAAAGCAGTGACAGCAACAACTCTTCTGTTCTTTTAACAGGTGAGCTAATAAAACTTGATATGATCAATTTGTATAGTCCTTCTTAGACACCAGAAGCAATGAAATCATTTCTTGACCCTAGTTAAATAAGACGTGTTTGTGAAACACAAATGCCCCCAGTCCCAAGACATTTCTATATTGGCAAATAGTATGTATACTTTAGATATTGCAATGTCTTACATTTTACATGATCCAAACACTAGATGGTGGACCTTTCAGGCCGGGGGCATAAAAACAATATTTTGGCCATGTTGCCCTCATCTAGGCCAACCTGCATGATCGGGGTATATGGCTAACATACAGTAACAAATAGAATCCTATAAGCAACCATATGAAATTCTGACCGTGTTGACTTTTTGTAGACCTTTGTAGGCTGAACATTTTTGCTTCTTGGAATCCATGATCTATGATAGTTTTCAAGATTAAAGCAAAATCATGACAAAATTCACTTCATCAAGCCTGGAACATCATCATATTGATCATTACTTGATTTTTGTGTTCTGAACATTGTTGCTTGTTGTATTTTTCAAGATACATGTAAAACTATGTTATCAAAAGAGTGAAAATCATTAAACATTTGCTATGAATAGGAAATAATTTCAATAGGAGACCACCTAACAAACTCAACCATTTTTCTCCGAAAAGGTGACAATATCGGGAATGCGATACTGAAAATATTAATGTACACTTCAAACATTATTGGGTGTATTAAGCTTTCTTCCTTTATAAAACCAGTATTCATCTTGATTAAATTTAATATGTAACAATGAAATAATTTCTGTTTAAAGGGTTCACTAGCTGTGTTTTTTTCCAAAAATAATTCTCTTTTTTTACAACTTAGATTGATGCACACTGTAACAAAAAATTCAAATATTGCTCAAAGATCATGAAGAAAAGGGAAGATAGCAGGAAACATCAAGTCTGTACTAGCATTGAACAAGAGCACAGCAAATGGTACATAAAACATTTGTTACATGTTGAGAAGGGCAATTATGATCATAGGTATACAAGAAGAAGAGTTTTAGATATGTACCATGTATTGGCCCTTTTTGGAGTCCCTTATGGATACTAACCCTTTTTGTTCACAAATCTAAGGCCTGTTATTTAGACCTTTGACCTTGAAATGTTGACACAATGATCGTCTGATGATTCCTAACATTTTTTTTGTATAAAACAGGTAAATCTTAATCTATTTTGAGTTGTTAAGCCATTTGTATAAAACCATATCCTATGTCATTTAAAGCAGCAGTGGGGAGATATTTATGAACAGATTTGAATTTCATTTTCAGACTTCAGAAATTGACCTAGCAATCAAGTAAAACAAATTTCACAGAAATATGGTCACTGGTTCATGATAAAATTTTTAAATATGCACCAGGCTTCTGGCATTCTTTGTCCCATTTCATCTGCAAACTTTTAAGTGGCTTCCCATGAGGATGGTTCCTACCAAGTGTAGATAAAATTAGCACATTGGTTCTTGAAAAAAGCTAATGGCGCACAGTGGACAATGACAGGCAAAGACATTGGCAATAGGGCACCATTACTGATGAACCTTTGGTTCAGGTGACTTCAAAATCAAGTCTCTCACTCTTTTCTTCCTACACTGTCCTCACATTTAATAAAGATGTACTGTGTACCGTATGACTGAAAATGTTTGCCAAGAGATGAGAAGTTGAATTTAAAATGTGGTGAAAATGTAACACTCTATAATTGAACATGGACATAAATGCCATCAATGTGACTATTACGATTTAGGGAAAATTTACGAAGGGGCAAAAATACTTTTTGTCACAAAAAGGGTGAAAATAACCAAGGGGCAAAAGTTTCCAGGTATACAGTTATTATGATTAAGGACAAATTTAAAAAGGGACAAAATTACTTTTTTCAGCAAAAAAACAAAGGTGAAAATAACTAGGAGCAACAATATCCAGGTATACAGAAATTAATATCATATTTACCTGGATTCCAATGTAGCAATCTTTAGGTTGTACGTCTATGACCACTTTTTCTGCTGGCGATCTTGATGGTTTGAAACTACTAAAGTATGCAATAAATGCCATAATACCAATATGATCAATTTCTGGATCACACATTTCCTTCGCTGTTAGAATCTGCTTGACTCCAAGTTTTACTGACCCGTCAATACCTGTTTAATGATAAAATAACTAGTGATGGAATGGAATTATACATTTGTAAGAATATTTTATCTATACAATGGACACCGTTTTGACCACCTCATATGCCACTGAAATGTGGTATCTTCAGACAGGTGGTCTCTAAAAAGAGGTTTTATTTACAGGATTATTTAACCATGTGGTTTTCAGAATGTGATTTAAAAGATAGATGGTCTTTCATGAGAGTGGTCTTTCAAGACAAATGGTCTTTCAAGACAGATGGTCTTTCATGAGAGTGGTATTTCAAGACAGATGGTCTTTCATGAGAGTGGTCTTTCAAGACAGGTGGTCTTTCATGAGAGTGGTCTTTCAAGACAGGTGGTCTTTCATGAGAGTGGTCTTTCAAGACAGATGGTCTTTCATGAGAGTGGTCTTTCAAGACAGGTGGTCTTTCATGAGAGTGGTCTCAGAAGACAGGTGGTCTTTCATGAGAGTGGTCTCAGAAGACAGGTGGTCTTTCATGAGAGTGGTCTCACAAGACAGGTGATCTTTCACGAGAGTGGTCTTTCAAGACAGGTTTCACTGTATCATTACCTGTCATTTTGATATTTGGATATCATTACATATATATCAGACATTTATTTGTCAAATTATTTCTATAGTTTTCAAGTTTATTTTTCTGAATAAAATTATCTTCATTTTAGGGTGTCCAAAAAATAAAGGATTTACATTTTCGTTTTCCATAGCTCATTAAGAATTTACAAAAAATGCATTTTACCATAAATATTGTCAAGAAAGGATGTATCCATTGTCATATAAAGAGTGAATATTTGACAATATATTTGTAAATTCGAACCATTAATCTTATTTCTAAGTAAAAAATACATTGCATTTATTGTCATTTAAAGTGCGGGTTCATATTTAAGACACCCTGTATTTCAATACACAGTGGAACCTGTCTTGAGAGACCACTGTCGTAGAAGACCACCTGTCTATTGAGACCACTTTCTGAAAACCACTTGGTTCAATAATTCTTTAAATAAAACCTGTTTTGAGAGACCACCTGTCTTTTAAGACCACATTTCAGTGGTAGTAGGGATGGTCTTTCAAGACAGGTTCCACTGTATTGTTTTCAAGTGTAGTTTTATTTGATCAGAGAAGTAAGCACTGCACTGTGAAGTGTTGGAGTAATTAAGGAAAGGGGAGATGTCCAATGGGACAAACATTCCCGAAGTGTTTCCAATTATCCACTCAGAAGACAAAGCTTCATGGGATCGTGAATTATGATTATCTTTATTCTATGAAAATCATTCCTCCAGATTATCTTCAATCTTCATTTACAATAATGTGGAAATTCTTATGAAGGATTATATCTCACCTTGACCTTTGACTACAAACTCTTACCTAGATATTGAGCCCATTTTCAATAATGATATTTGTAATTCTATGTACATTAATTATCAATGAATAGAATGTGTCCTTTGACCTTGACCTACATGTAGTAACAACAATCAGATGGGGATCATGGCTATGATATCTGTAACTTTGCTATTTCTGTGTGTATATATAGATATTTAAATTAGGTCAAGTTAGGACTTTTAACTTTTCTTTAGTGCACTTTGAGATTATAATGTTTTTTATGCAGAAGAGACTGCAGGTCATTCTTACCAAGTTGTTGATTTTCCACCGCAGAACCAGTCAAAGTTGGCCATCCAAGGATACTCTGACCCAGAGATACACACAGATTACACAAAAGACGACCGTCATGCCAATCACTCTGTAAAAAATCATCATCAGCATTATCAGCATCATCAAGTTTGAGGTTTTATAGTCAACTATTCAAAATTATACAATTTGTGCATTTTACAAAAAGATATTCCAACCATTGGGACTTTACATTACAGAAAACTTATATCAGATATTTTGATATCATAATCAAAATAATTATATTTGAAAAATAATCATTTATATTTCAAAGAATAAAATTTTCAGGATTCCCATTCACTAATGTTTCAGTTTTCAAAATTGAAATATGGAAAATTTAAATGGAATATTTTTCATCAAGTTTATCTTAGTACTCAAATTTGAATTGGTTATAAACAGATTTGAATGATAAATCATATACTATTTCAGATGTTTATACCATATACTTATTTTGTAAAAAATACTAAAATCAATCTGCTGGATATAAGTAGATGTATTTCATCAATCATTCTGGGGCAATCACTGAAAATTTACACTGCCATATTGTTGACTAAATATGCAATACAAACTTCAGAGTGCAATATTCTTATCACTACAGTACATTTTAAACAAAACTATCTCAATGTCACTTATGGCACCAGCATAGCTTTAATTAAGTTAATAAAAAACCATAACATAAACCCCACTTACTGTAAAATTGTTGACAGTCCCATGTTTTAGGAGCCCACGCACCATCCTCATTGTTGCATTGTATCCAGGAGAATCCACTTTCATAAAGTAAGAGAGATAAGTCATTGCAGACAACTCGTCTAAATCAAGACTGGACAAATCCTCTGGCCTAACGACCAATGGAATTTCAAAGTTATCTTTGGCGAGTTGCATAGCACTCTGACAATTGTACAACCTGTAAAATAATACTGACATTACAACCTTACACTCTGACATTTGTACAACCTGTAAAATAATACTGACATTACAACCTTATCTAGTGAAATGATTATCAGCAATCTCTGCTTGATGTCATCCACTCTGACAATTGTACAACCTGTAAAATAATACTGACATTACAATCTTATCTAGTGAAATGATTATCAGCAATCTCTGCTTGATGTCATCCAAATTACAGTGAAACTTGTATATACATGTAAAGACCCCCTAAGGGACACAACAAAACCAGTCTTTATAGGGAGGTGGTCTTTATATAGAGGTTGATTTATACACAAACGGTACTATTGGAGACCAGGTGGTCTTTATACACAGGTGGTTACTAAAGCAGGTTTTACTGTACAACTTTAGAAGTATTTAAAATTAGTGTGCATGCTGTGGAGTAAAGTGCAACCTGTTCTGAGGAACCACCCCTTCTGTGGTCACTACACAGTGGGGGTCATAACACAGTGGTCTTGAAAGACAAGTGGTCTCTCTCAAAAGAGGTTTTTATCTATAGGATTATTTAATTAAGAGGTTTTTACAATGTGATCTCACAAAATGGGTGATCTTCTATGATGGTGGTCTCACAAGACTGGTTGCACTGTGTTAGTATCTTTATAGACAACAAGGCTTCTAAAGATGGAATGTTACAACGTGAAAACTAAATAGTAGAACTCAATGGCCGATGAAAATCAAAGAAGAATATCTGTATGTTGCTAAACCAGCCAGACATGGTTCATTGTATAAAAATGAACAATATCATTTTTAATTCTACAACAATTAGATACGCTACAGTGAAACCTGTCTTGAGATACAGTAGAACTTCAATGAGTCAAACTTCAATGATTTGAATTTCTGAGTATTTGATGAGAAAGGGGTTTGAATTTCTATCAACTGATTGAAAGCTCAAGAAATTACATCCACATTTCAAAAGATCTCCACCTTACTCATTAGTCTTTTAAAATGAGTCGTTTCAAATATAAGTGTATAAAAAATTCTAATCGAATTAAAAATCAATCTCACAAAAATCAACATCACAAGCGTTTTCTGAAATGTCGCGCAGCGGATCTAACGCAATTCGCTATGCAGATGCAGATGATCTCTCATAGGTATGTAATAGTCAACTATTGAAAATGTTATTTACAATATTTTGAAAGTTTATCAAATGGCAAATAGATCAAAATAAAAAAAAACCAACAGTCCACAGTCTTGTAAATATTTAAAACGTAAACTATTAAATTCCTTTATGATTTATCACACACTACGAAATGCTTAAAATTCACGGTCCGCTGACAAAAGGTAAATACACTCCAGTTTTTATGTAAATTTAAGTGTATGTATTTCTGTATACCTATATGTATAGCTATATTTAAAACACGATAAAAACACTTGGAATAGTGAATTAAATGTCTAAACATAAGTTAAGAAACTGTGTTTTGTAAATGAATAGGTTATGCATAGTAAAATATTGACTGTTGAATTCCTTGTCATAGTCTGTCATAAAATAAAAGTCTGCGAAATGTTTTCAGGCTACAACAGTTCAATTTCTTGTTATTTTTGTTCGGGGGAGGGGGGGGCTATTTGGTAAAAAAAATTGATACAATTGAACATTATGCAGCTTTTCATTATGATAGTTTGAGCATTTTAAAAGTATTACAAGACAATGGCAAGTTTCAGTGACATTTTTGACAAGAGAATATATTTATATATAAATCTAAGAATATAAAAAGATATCAAATGAACAAAATGAACATTGATGTGCATCTTTAAATTACCTCACATTATATACATTTGCATCTAAGGTATCCAAGTTAGTGAAGCTAACTTCTACAGTTCCACATGATATTTCAATACAATTAAAAGGATCAATGACAACTTTAGGCCAATTAATTGAATGCAAGATTATTTTTTGCAAGTGGATATTTGAATGCAGACAGAGACAGACAGAAAACGAACAAATTTAATGTTTGAATGAACATCATTTTTAATTCAAGAATTCATGAAGATATTGATCAAAAACAATTTAGACACATTTTAAAGTGTGTCAATAATTTGAGTTCTGCACTATTAAAGGGGCATTATCTGTATTTTTTTTTTAAAAAAAATTTCTTTCCTTTTTTACTACTTAGACTGATAACAAAAAAGAGATATACACAGGCATGAAAATTCTTAAATTCCTATAATATATTTTGTGAAAATTGCTTGAAAACCCAGTTTGGCAATTACATGTAGTCACTTGCAATTGTTTAATTCAACCTTACTATTTGTATATGCATACCAAACTGGACCTGACCTTATTTTCACGAAATGTATAGAAATATAAGAATTTTTGTGCCTGTGTATAGCTCTTATTTGTTATTGCACATTCAAGTACAAATAGTAAAGTAGAAATAAGTCAAAGTGATTTTTTTTGTAAGCACAGCTAATACCCCTTTGAAGTTTGACTATAAGAGATGTGATTATTGTAATACGTTACCCATCACTCCTGCTGAGGTTGCGCCAGTTAGGACTGAGTCCAGGTCTGCAGTATTCTATCAGGGCACTACAAAGTGAAAGTAGAATGCCATTAGATATACTATCTACAACTATGAAATGTTTACCGTCATTTCACATAACACTAAAAGATAATCCTAGATATGATGTTTCAATGGTCAAAGACCCAGTTATAATGCATGTAACGAACAGGGGAAATTAAAAACACCAGCCTTCATGAGAGATAGCTGACAAACTCAACCACACAATTAGTCAAGTACTCTACCATACAATTAGTCAAGCACTCACCCACACAATTAGTCAAGCACTCCCTTACACAATTAGTCAAGCACTCCACATAATTAACCAAGCACACAACCATATAATTAGTCAAGCACTCCCCCCACAATTATCCAAACACTCAACCATAATTAGTCAAGTACTTCACCATATAATTAGTCAAGCACTCCTCCACACAATTAGCCAAGCACTCAACCATATAATTTGTCAAGTTCTCCACCATACAATTAGTCTAGCACTCCCCCACACAACTGGTCAAGCACTACATCATACAATTAGTCAAGAATAGGGTAGAACTTGGTTTGAGTAGTCTAGAGCTCTTGAGGAAAAAGGTGTCACAGTCCAACTTTTCCCTATCATGGAATTGATTTTGTTGTACATGTAACTAGAATACAAATGTTTTAGAGTGGGGTATTTTTTAAATAAAGGGTGGCATAGACATATTTTATTGTTACATTAAAAAAATAATGGTATACACCACAACTGAACTCCACAGTAATGATACAGTAAATGGCACAGGCCATTCTATTCTTTTATATAAAGATGGTTAAGTTATATATATATATATATGCATTCTTCCAGTAATGTCTTACTTTAACTGTCTCTACACTGTTACAGCAATATAAAAGAAATGTAAAATATTTCAAATCTACATTTATCTATGCTTTTAGTAATCTGATAATAAACATCAGGTTCTATATACATTTCAAATTTCGATATTAAAGTGAGAAAAGATCACACCCATACTTTTCAATACACTAGGGTAATCTACCGTAAAAATTGACCGACATTATAAACTGTCTTTATATATTTGTTTCACTTCTGCAATGCAATATCGCTTTCAAGGAAAAATAATGATTCGGTACTTCACACTTTGCCCTCAATAAGAAACAGCTATTCACATGACATACAGAATATTCGTCCAACATAAAGTGTGTTTCTGGTGGCCTATTCCTCTTCAGCTTGTTAGCCCAGTCCAAATTTATCTTTAGGGATATATGGGTTCATTTCATGTCACTCGATGTGGTGTTTACTGATTAAGCTTCAGGGGCATAACTCTCAAAAAAGTTATGTATTTATGCAAAATCATACAAGGGGCAAAACTTCATATAAGTAAAGCTACTCAAAACGAAGTTTTGAAAAAAAATTAATTGACAAAGTAAGTATACATAGTCGTACAAAATTTTGATCTTTTATTTCACATTGAAGGAACAAAACTCTGTAAGAGAGTCCTAATACAGAATCATTTTAATAATACAATTTCATTTCTTTGGTAAATTCAATGAGAATGCATAGCTGTACTCCATTTTGATATTTTTTTTTTTTACATAAAGCATACATGTAACTCTAAAAAAAAAAGAATCTAAATGCAAAATATTTTAAGGGGCAAAATGACACTTTAAGAAAATTCAAGGAAAAATGAGGAAATGCATACATTTGTAGCTTGACAAAT
Organism: Atrina japonica; assembly: GCA_030159075.1. Taxonomy (NCBI): domain Eukaryota; kingdom Metazoa; phylum Mollusca; class Bivalvia; order Pterioida; family Pinnidae; genus Atrina; species Atrina japonica. The sequence goes on along the minus strand of BROG01000476.1, from coordinate 144,456 downwards.
TCTATCTGTGGACAGGTAAACAACTTTATTCTATCATAATCTCCCATCTTTGTTGCAGGGTTATAAAATATTGATGTGCATGTGTATTTCAACATGACACTCGTGGACAAAGGAGCTCAGTCAGTAGAACTTCAACATGATGGTCCCTGGTTCGATCCCTGGTCATGCCAGATTTTGAGAGGTAAGTTTTCATCTCCTGTCTGCACAGCTCTATCACTAGATAGAGGGTAAACATCCAAGGATGTGCAGTTTGATTACCTTTGTCAGACTGTACAAGTGAAGTGGCACTTTAAAAGTCATTGAAAATATGGTCCACTCATGATCAAGCAAGGACAAAAACACACTCTATACATCTCTCTCCCTGCCTAACAAGGACGGGTTACAAGGGCTTAAAAGTAGTCACTTTGCTTGTTAAATCAAACCAAAGCAGCCACAGCAATATGACACTAACTCATCTAAAAGCTACTACTACATGTACAAATGTACACAGTGAAACCTGTATATAGGGGCCACCCAAGGGACCAGAAAATATTGACCTTAATGTACAGGTGACCCTTATACACAGGTTCAATTTAGTTGAAGTATGCAGTCAAGGGACTTGAAAAAACTGGCTTTTATAAACAGGTAATCCTTATGTAGAGGTGGCCACTATAACCGGTTTTACTGTATGTCATTAATCCAATTTGATACATAAACCTACAGTTGAGTTGCCTCTATTCTAATGCATCATCTGACCATACAATAGAACAATGTCCCTTTTCTGAATGTGCCTTATAGTAGAGTTATACCATTATTTTAATTCATTGATCCCTGAAAAATATTGGACTCTTCTGTAAATCAATGACTTAGATGAGTCCAAATGTGTTTTTAGGGGTGAATAAGTTATAAAGACATAAAACATGAACTTACTGAAGAGCTATGCCACTATTCCAGTCACTGGTGAAATTAGTTACTCCACATTCAGGTATAACTGCTTGAATCCATGCCAGCATCAGCTTTTTGGTTGGAAATTTGGATTTTCCAATTTGGTATCTCAAAATTAAGTGCCATATCAGACCAAGGATTAATTTCAAACTGCCGTTTACAATATCCTCCGGACCTGTAAAAGACGACAAATTACTGTAGAAGACCAAGGATTAATTTCAAACTGCCGTTTACAATATCCTCCGGACCTGTAAAAGATGACAAATTACTGTAGAAGACCAAGGATTAATTTCAAACTGCCGTTTACAATATCCTCCGGACCTGTAAAAGATGACAAATTACTGTAGAAGACCAAGGATTAATTTCAAACTGCCGTTTACAATATCCTCTGGACCTGTAAAAGATGACAAATTACTGTAGAAGACCAAGGATTAATTTCAAACTGCCGTTTACAATATCCTCTGGACCTGTAAAAGATGACAAATTACTGTAGAAGACCGAGCATTAATTTCAAACTGCCGTTTACAATATCCTCCGGACCTGTAAAAGATGACAAATTACTGTAGAAGACCGAGGATTAATTTCAAACTGCCGTTTACAATATCCTCTGGACCTGTAAAAGACAACAAATTACTGTAGAAGACCAAGGATTAATTTCAAACTGCCGTTTACAATATCCTCCGGACCTGTAAGAGATGACAAATTACTGTATAATTATGACAAATGACTGTATAATTATGCCAGAGTTTTAAAGACTATGTCACTACTGCATACATGTACCTGGAAATTTTTGCCCTTCTTATTTTTCCCTTAGTTATTTTTGCACTGCTTATTTTTGTCCTCTTGCAACAGAAAATAATATTCACCCCCGTATTACATTCGTGCTAAATAACCATAGTTACACATGGATGTCATGAAAGTTTTTTAGCTTGAAATTTTCACCATTTTTCTCATGACGAAAATTAAACGGGGGTGAAAATCTCTAGGTACAATGTATACTGTGTTCTAGTTGTCCATAAACATTTGACAAAATACCAAGGATGATCGTATCTCAATGTTTATGAATCTATTAATATTATTTGCATTTCATTAAAAAATTCTATACAATGAGGTAATTACATGTCTTAGAACAGGTATCCAATTTTCTTGTCCAAATTCACAAGTGCCGTCTTACAACATGTATGGTGTAATTGGTGAAATCTCCAAGATATATATAAAAACCACATTCCCTACAAAAGGAAATGCCTGTAATAACAGATTGAATCGTGTGACAGCCACCTATTCCCCCTCAAACTCATGCTCACAAATCTGGGGGTGCTAAAGGGTGTCAGTTTATATACACATGTACATGTATTTTTGCAAAAGTGTGAAAATGAATTTTAATTTTGGGAAAATTAAAATATTTTTTGTTAGTAGAAATAGTGTATAAGTTTCACCTAAAATCACTGGCATTGATCACAAAGTAACATTAACTTTTGGACAAAACAAAATTGAAACCTTTTAGATGAGACTTCAGGAATTTTCCTAGGCTGATTTGGGGTTTGGCTACAGGGCCCATTCCATAAGCAAAAATGGCTAATATTTTTTCAAAATAGATGCAAAATTCCCAATCTTTAATTTCAAAATAAAGAATAACATACTTTCATACTAAGTTTTTCTGTTCTAGTCAAAATGATGTATATTTTTCCAATTTGTCAGACACTGGACCTAGAATTTAGGAGGTAGGAAAAATTGCTGGAGTGAAAAAACCTCACTTCCACGTGACAGTAGACAAGGTATTGGATTTTTTGTTCTTGTATTGTTGTTTAACATCCCACTCATGAATCTTTCACTCATATGGAGATGTCACCAAATGAAGGTGACAGGCTTCAAATTTTGGCCTATGCTAGGCATATACAGCCATTGAGCAGTGAGGGTTCTTAAATGTGCTGACAGGTACTGTGACACTGGACCTCGGTTTTCACAGTGTCTCATCCAAAGTACAGGAAAAGGCATTTGATAAAACCATAAGTACATAAATTGGCACAGGCCCATTATATAGGTCAAAATTTGTGAAATCTCACATACACTTCTCCACATGAATAATGTATGTGTAAACAATTCTTGTAGTTACAAGAACAAACACGCAATCTGTTTCAATATTTAAAAATCAAATACTAATCTCAATTGAAATTAATCATGGAATTAGCAACCACTTTCATCTCTGGTGGAAATAAGCTACTGATTGCCACTTGACACTGTAAGCTACTCTCACCTGTCCAGACAGGTGAGACAACAACTGTGAATTAATTCAATTAAGTGTTAAATTACTGAACAAGATTATCAGATACTTTATGGAGATAATCAATGTAGATGTAAGATTATCCTTATACGATATGTAAAAAATATACATTATATACATTGTATCTTAGTTAGAAAGGCTTTCGTATCTTGTACAAAACACCCAAGAGTAATTTAAAAAAAATTGAATTCCCAAATACATCTATTTCATATTGGACATTTTTATTTTTGCAACCACAAATTGTCAATATATCATCTGTTTAAATAGCATACACTCAAACTCACCGATCTTTTAACAAACATCACAGACATTTGCATTTTCAAATCTTTTATTGAGAAATCCACCCCCATGACATTGCATTGTGTGGTTTCTTTAACTAGAATGTTATCCCAAAAGAAAACACTGAATCATTGTATGATAGTGTCAGCTTATAGATAAATCTTACAAATACTAAGTTTAAATATGCTGAAAAACCGGTTTCTTCTCTAAGGTCTGGCCGGGTTAATCAGTTGGCCTTCAAAATTTCAAAGACTACAAGTTATATATCTATAATAAGTCTACAGTAGAAAACAAAATAAAAAGTTCTTCTCATCACTTTTATTGTTTGTTGATGAGCAAGTTTAATCTAATATAGAGCACCTGTGCTGAATCTTGTACATATCTGGGCTTCTGAAGACAATGTACACGTGTAGCATCAGTTTCACAAACATCACATAAACTATTGACAAACACAATAACATTGAAATATAAGTGTATCAAACACATATGGTGACACAAATTTTAAATTACCCAATGTTCAAATCTTTTTTTCTACACACCAGGTTACATCAAGATATCTATGTAATGATGCAACAAATTTATGCAAAAATGCACTACATGGTTACTCCTCAGAAAACTTCTTTTAAAATGCTTACTAATTCTGCTGACATCAGACATCTTCCTTGGGAGATGTAATCTACACATATGTATTACAGTTAACACACAGAATGACAATATCTTACATGGGTGTGTTGAACGGATATGAAAATCTCCACCCGAGTGCTTAGAATCTGTTTTGTCCAATCCATGGGTCTCCTGACCACTGGACTTTCAGATTCTTACCACGGGGGGTGGAGATTTCCATTTCTACTCAACACACCCATGTTTGATTATTTTTCTCCCGCATTTTTAATAAATGTTCAGTAGATCTACGAAGATAGTGTGATAAAGCTATGCATTGTATTCTAGATAACACTGAAACTCTACGTCACAAATCATATGGTGATGTCATAGCAACTGTGAGCTGTCTTTCCCCGGGGATGTTATGTTATTTTATTTCTATACAGCATTGCATGTGCCCACAGTATAGGTCAAAATGTAGTATCTCTCATATTGCCATCCCCACATAAAATATTTCTATACAGTAGAACAGCTACTGAAACATACTTTCTCCCAAACTTGCCTGTAAAAGTCAACGATCACCCATTTCCCTAGGGAAAGACAACTCACACCAATAACCCTGTCTTTCCGTTTGGGAAAGATGGCTATATGTCTCAGATACCACATTTTGACATATGCTATGGGCACATGCCAGTGCTGTATAGAAATCTGACACGCCTACAATAACACATGGACATCTGTTTTAACTCATTCACCCCTGAAGACACATTTGGACTGGTCTAAGTTTGTTTGTTTGTTTATTGTTGTTTAACGTCCAACTCAAGAATCTTTCACTCATATGAAGACGTCACCAAATGCCGGTGAAGGGCTTCAAATTTTGGCCTATGCTCGGCACTTGCAGCCATTGAGCTGTGAGGGTTCTTTAACACGCCGACACCTACTGTGACACAGGACCTAAATCATTGATTTACAGAAGAGTCCATTGTTTTTCAGGGGTTAATGAGTAAAACTTCATCCAAAAGAACACATATTGGACTTTCAAATGAAGAATGTTTGACACAGGAAGACTCACCACCAGGATTTAAGTTTAACTCATAAACCCCTAAAAACAATGAACTCTTCTGTAAACAATGACTTAGACCAGTCCAAATGTGTCTTTAAGGGTGAAGGAGGTAATATCTAGTCAGACTGGGCTTTGTACTACTAGCCTTCTGTTGGTTTGTTTTTCATGCAGTTTACATGTATTTTGTTTTACAATCTGGGCTGTTTCTATTGGATATATTGAAGTTATTATTTTGTTTTTAAATTACAGAGAAACTGTCTTAAGAGACCACACTTTCTGCCACTAAAATGTGGTCTCTCAAGACAGGTAGTCTCTCAAAAGAGGTTTTATTTAACTGAATGGTTTTCATATTGTTGTTTCTCTCCACTGTATCATGTTGTTCCAGTATGAAAAATGATATAGTCAAGTACCTGAATCCCTGCCACCTGTACTTCAGTAACGAGCTTGTAGCAGCTTGTATTGTTTACCTAATAATTCACCAACATGTGTCAATGTTTGGATGATATTGATATTTTACTAATGTAATATTGCAATAAATAGAAAACATGTGTAACATTATCCACATACAGGTGAAAAAGACAGGTAGATTTGTTTGCTATCATACATAAACACACATAAATACATCAACTAGAATGTTGGTCAATTCTAACATACATTTACTGTATAGCCTTCTATTCTGTTACACCTCTGGACCATAATTAATTGACGACTGTGTCTAATCTCATGTACAGGTAGATGTAACAAACCTCAGGCTTTCTTAACTCGGACATTTCATCGACTTTAATGTTTTCTTTATTTTCACAAGTTTCTTATCTTTATGACAGGTACATTTAGAAATGGATTTTTCTATTTTGTGGCTATGGGACGATTTAATTAAGATGGTAGAAAAAGTAGAGTCGATTCTGCAGTAGAAACTAAGGAAGCAAGAATGACTCTTATTAGCAATAACGTTCCATTTCAATGTACATGTCATCACTCAAACAGTATTGTCCGAATCACATAACTTGGTAGGGTGGAGTATTCTTTTGATTATCATAAGAATGATTCTACTCGCCTTTTTTCTGTTATGAGAGGCTTCACAGGAAACACATTTTATTACCAACTGGATAACCATACGTGTGATAAAAAGTAGGAACGATTACTCTTACCGGTATTATTTTAATGAAAAACCTGCAGTGAAACTTGTATATAAAGACCCCCTTCGGGACACAAGAAAACCAGTGTTTATAGGGAGGTGGTCTTTATATAGAGGTTGATTTGTACACCTTTATGTCTTTATGACCAGGTGTTCTTTATACACAAGTGGTTGCTAAAACAGGTTTTCTGTCCCAGTAGGTTATATGGATTTTACAATACAAATAAAACATTTTGAATTGCATGGATTCTAGTTTAGCAGGGCTCGAACCTGTGGGGACCAAAATTGAGAGACTTCATGGTTCAAAGCATGATGCTCTAACCACAGAGGCCCCCATTGTGTTTGTAGACTTGTGCCAATTTACTTTGGTACATGTAGAACTATTCATCCCATTTTTTTAAATATAGCATTGTTTTGGTTTTTGACACCAGATGTGCCACTGTATGTCAGTTGCACTGTAGATGTTCTGTCTGAAATACTACATTTGTACCTGGGGGTGGGGGGCATTTTGTTTATACATTGTATCAGCATCAATAGGTTTTACCAGAGGAACCTGTAATTCTGTCCATATATTGATAAACAAGTCATTTATAGAGCCTTGCCCTGTGTAATGAGGGGAGGAAATAGAAAATAGAGATATTACCTTGGATCGATTTTCTAGTTTTCTTACATTTCATTGATTATGTCGAAAGGACCTCTCTAACCACTTTCATTGATTATGTCATATAGGACTCAATTTCATCAGCCATAGCTGACTCAATTATCGATTATTATATCATATAGCTGACTCAATTATCATATCATATAGCCGACTCAATTATCATATCATATAGCCGACTCAATTATCATATTATATAGCCGACTCAATTATCATATCATATAGCCGACTCAATTATCATATAGCCGTTATCTCAATTGACTCATTATCATATCATAGCTGACTCAATTATTATATCATATCATATAGCTGACTCAATTATTATATTATATAGCCGACTCAATTATCATATCATATAGCTGACTCAATTATCATATCATATAGCCAACTCAATTATCATATAGCCAACTCAATTATCATATCATATAGCTGACTCAATTATTATACATATCACTCAATATATTGACATATAGCTGACTCAATTATCATATCATATAGCTACTCAATTATCATATAGCTGACTCAATTATCATATCATATAGCTGACTCAATTATCATATCATATAGCTGACTCAATTATCATATCATATAGCTGACTCAATTATTATATCATATAGCTGACTCAATTATTATATCATATAGCCGACTCAATTATCATATCATATAGCTGACTCAATTATCATATCATATAGCTGACTCAATTATCATATAGCTGACTCAATTATCATATCATATAGCTGACTGAATTATCATATAGCTGACTCAATTATCATATCATATAGCTGACTCAATTATTATATCATATAGCTGACTCAATTATCATATCATATAGCTGACTCAATTATCATATCATATAGCTGACTCAATTATCATATCATATCATATAGCTGACTCAATTATCATATCATATAACTGACTCAATTATTATATCATATAAAATGATTGTCCACTAGTACAATGTTCTTTCAAGGAGCATTAGCTTTTTTTTTTTTTTTTTTTTTTTTTTTACAAAATCTTTGTTTTGCGTTTATACTACATGTACCTAGATTGATATACAATAACAAAAAAGTGATATGTAGTACACAGGCATAAAAATTCTTAAATCCCTATATATTTTGTGAAAATTGCTTGAGAAACCCAGGTTTGGCACTTTTTCAATTGCAACTGATTAACTCAACCTTGCTATTTGTATATGAATACCAGACTGGATTTGACCTTATTTTCACAAAATATATAGGAATATAAGATTTTTTAAATTTCTGTGTATATATAGTTCTTATTTGTTATTGTACGTTAAGTACAAGTACAAAAAAATGCAGTGAAAAAATAAAAAAATAAAATGATGTTCCATGGTAAACACAGCTAATGTCCCTTATACTTGACTATACATGTACTTTGAAGTAACTGTATTGTAATCATGAATGCAGAACTCGGATACCTTAAAGGTACATAGACTGTGGCTTTACAGTAACACTTGTACTTAAGTTGTACAGGTAATTTACCTGAAACATCAATAATGCAGATCTAATATACTACAAAATTGATTATATTTTGATCTCTAAGACTGTGTATGTACATAAAATATCTTGAAACCATGTGCAAAATATCTTTCCTAAAATCAATACTGGTACATGTACATATATTTTTGATGTAAAATATTATATATACAAGTGCCTCTATTGTCTAGTGGTTCCAGCTTCACTGACTTGCCTCTTTGGCAAAGTGGTTTGAGCTTCACTGTGTGCTAAGTACATCTAGTTAGAGAATTACCATGCCTCAGTAGCTGAGTGGTTAGAGCTTTGCTGTGCCTCGATGGCTAAGTGGTTTAAGTATTACCATGTCTATATGGCAACTGGTTAGAGCTTCACTGTGTCTCGTCTCGATAACTAAGTGGTTAGAGCATCACTGTGCCTCTATGGCCAATTGGTTAGAGTATCCCTGTGCCTCTAGCTAAGTGGTTAGAGCATCACTGTGCCTCTATGGCCAATTGGTTAGAGTATCCCTGTGCCTCTAGATAAGTGGTTATAGCTTCCCTGTGCCTCTATGGCCAATTGGCTAGAGCATCACCATGCCTTTATGGCTAAGTGGGTAGAGCATCACTTTGCCTCTATGGCCAATTGGCCAGAGCATCATCTTCGCTGTGCCTCTATGGCTAAGTGGTTAAAGCTTCACTGTGTAAGGTCCACCTTGCTGCTCAGACAATGTATATACATGTACTGCATGTTTATTGCCATTCTGTGCATACAAGTAGCTTTGCGGATTTGAGCCTGCTGTACATAGGTACCCTAATCAGCCGTGTATAATCCGCACTCTTTTCACTCTAAAATTTGTCTCAGGGATGGGGGTGTAGATAATACAGTATTACAGGTTCTTCGGGCATTTTTTTTTTTCATAGGACTATATTAAAAACAAAGTGCAGATGATTTGACATTGGATGGTAAACTTGCCTTTATTTCAACAAGTTTTTTCGTATCGTAATGGCCATGTATAAAACCCAGATGTGGGCTAGGCCTAAAAGCATGAACACCTTTTTTTCTCCGAGATCTGATGCTGAAATGGGGGATGCGGATAATACATAAATGCGGATTATACACGGCCGATTACGGTACATGAAAATGCAGAGGTACATGTACATCGATTAGGATTGAAACAAAAGTTAGAAGGATATGAAACCTATACCCAGATGTTGTTGAAAGAAGTATCGATGCCAAAGAGTCACCAAAACATTGAGAGAAAAGTATTCAAGGTACACATGTACTAAAAATTGTGTCCTGCCATCTAACACTGTAAAGTCAATGTACTTATAGGAACTATAGCAGGAAGAGGCTATAGTACTAGTGAATCTCTTAGTTATACAGGTGTCAGAGATTTTCCTACCTCCAAAACTTCTGGGTCCATTGAAAAATTCACAAAATATACAACATTTTAACTGAACAGAAAAACTTAATTTGAGACTTTTGATTGAAAATACTAACTTTATACATTTTTGGGGAAATTCCAGACGGGGATCTTTGCATATTTTTATTTATTTTTTTTTTAAAAATACAAGCCATCTTCACATTGGGAATGGGTCCTGTGACTGGACCCAAAATAGGTCCAGGAAAATCCCTCTGAGTACACTTGATCAAGTGTACAAATGAAATATTTGGTCTGTATTTAGTCTAGTAATTATCCGATGGTGCTTTAAAGTGCCATATTAATAATCATATAAACGTCATTTACAGGCGTTATAACAAAATTAATGTCACATTGATTTGTTCTATGTGTCAAGTTGTAATTAATGCTGTCATTCAGAGGTAAATCAAAGGCTAATGTATAACACTTTGATTTAGTCCTCAACCAAATACAATGTACTTCAAAATTTCTTTTCCCCAATTTCCTTTACATTTTTTTTCTTTATTCTAATCCGCTTGCAATAAACAAAAACTCTAATGAAATTATGGTGTAAATTTCGCATAGCAGAGTAGGCTTCCATTTTCCTAATGAATTAAATGATTTCTGACATAAATATACATGTATATATATTAATGCAATAGAGATGTAAGACGGAAATGTGTACGATGTTTGACCATGGATTTAATTAAATCTCTTGATGTAGATAGAAGCACTAGCATGTAGTAAATATTTCTATAGCATAAAAACCAAAACTTTCAAACTCTTTACAATATTTCTAAATGATCATGTAAATGTATTACCGTAATAAAAATATATTCATTGTATTGCTTTTTTAAAATTCAGTGCCCCAATTAAGATGCACCAATGAAAAACATGCTACAAACTGTAAAAGACATTTATGCAACAGTTTTAAATAAACTATATAACATTTATGCAAATATGTTGAATAATATTGTGCTATACATGTAGGCTTTTTGGTTATATTACATTTTTCATGGCCGAGTGGTTAGAGCATCGCACTTTAAACCATGAATTAAGTCTTTCGCCTCTTTCAGCGTAGGTTCCGCTGGTTCCACTGGTTCAATCTAAGCTGATTTTGCGAGAAAATTCACCAGTTTTCTTGCAGAAGGCTGGTGGTCACTTCCGTGATACATTGTAACTGGATTCTCTCCTCCAACATTAAAAATTGGCCACCACAACAGACGAACAGACTTCAGCATTAATTTCTTAAACCTAATTTTGCTTCGCAATCAAATCATAAAAGACCAATAAAACAAGTTAATACAATGATTCTATGTTGTTTCCGATAAAAGTTGTCATGTTCAAATCACCAAGTAATTATAATATAAAATGGTGACTTTACATACAAATGTAAGACTATATATATATATATATGTGATATACATATACATGTACAAGTATTCATGTATCCAGTATGTTTGTCTTCATGCTGTTTTATATACAAAATACATGCCTCACCAAAACTTTATCATCCAGGTGTTGATACAAGCCTCTATGGGTAAAATGCCATTATTCAGATCTATGCTAGGAGTTTATAAAGTAAAGTAAATTTTATTTAGAGTCATCATATTATATACATTTCAGATTTCATTATGTAAATACAATGAACATTTTGTTCAAAGTTCCACACCAACATGTACATGTATGTACAAGTAACATGTACATATAACCAATTAGTCTCACTTCTATCTTTCCCAATAATTTTGACGATGTTTGGTTGTGTATTTTCCACTAACATCTGTACATATGTGTGAACTTATGTTACACATTCATAATGTCCAATTTAATGTGGCAGGGCTAGTTATATGGTGTTTCTACCAGCTTGAGCTCATGGGGTTTCCCCTTTAGCTCGATTGGTACAGCACCTGAGACTCATAAACAAGGGGTCCTAAGTTTGATTCCATGCAGAGGAAGTATTTGTCTCTGTTACAAAATGATACCCACATTCAGGATTGGAAGATAGATGCTTCCTGGTAAAGTGAAAGTGATTCTCCTGGAATCGCCCCACAGATGATAACTACCTCTTAGAAAGTGGAAACAACTATTTCAATGGAGGGGATAAAGTGAAAGTGATTATCCTTAAATCGCCCAACAGGTGATAGATACATGAACCTCTTTTTAGAGGCCTGGAATCTTATCGATAGCTACCTCTTTCAGAAAGACTCTCTCAATGGAGAGGGATAATGTAGCAAGTTATATGTTCCTACTAAGTTAGTGATTGGCAGAACAAGACTTGTAAACCAAAGGTCCTAGGCTCAATTCCATGCAGAAGCAGTATTTGTCTCTGATAAGATCAACCCATGAACCTGCCATAAATTTACTGTTCAAATGGGCTGGAGTTAAGATACAAAACTGCATCAGTTTCCATGTACACAGGAATTTTTCACTCTTTTGGGAATGGGGTCTGGGCCTTTTGAATTGTGAATTTTAGCAACATTTTATTGAAATTGGGAAATCTAAAAATAAACAAAATTGTTTGAAAATACAAGAATCTCTTCAAATTTGTTGTCATTTGACTTCAATTTGGTAATTTTGACTGCAAAGTGAGAAAAATCTTCTTTTTTTTTTACATTGGCAATGGGGCCTTTTTTCGGACCCCTGCAATAGGGTGTAAATCCCCTGGTACATGTACACTTATACATTATACATGTATTAACCAGCAGGTTGTAATTATGGTAAAACATCTACCCAACAACCTTACATGTGTATCACAACAAATAAACAGTGGTTCTGATACAGGTATACTTGATTTTGTTGCCTCAGGTACATGTACATGTATGTCAGTTTGACAATCCAGGTAATGTAGTAGTGTACGTAATTTTTACAGGTGATTAGAACTTACTACAGGAATAAAACGATCTCACTGTCAGATCTACAGATACTGTATGCTTAATTAATTTCCCCCGGGATAAGTCCAGGTGGAAATAGATTTTCTGTGGTTTATCAAATTAGGTGGAAATACTTCAGGTAAATACAAGTGAAAACTCAAGAGATCTGGACCCACCTTTGTGTAAATGTATGTACAGGTAGACATAAATTGTTCCTACACTTACGTTACCTGAAATTGTAATAAGATGCTTGTTTAAAAGGCTCGGGTGTGGATTATATATGCAATCTGTTCCGAATATCAAATATCTACATTTTTAAATGACTCAGACTACGTATTATAATGTTTGAGTATGAACTGGTAAAAGACATAATCTGTAAAGAAAAGACTCATAAGGAATGAAAAATAAAATCTAAATTTTGACAAAATTATAATAATAAAGCACAAACTCTAAATCTCAAATCTCAAAATGTAGATCTACATATATATACATGAATAATTGTGCAAATTAGCTACTTAAATCCATTTCACCTACACTTTGTGTTACATGTAATTGACATGTAAAATATACAGCACTTTAAAACGATATAAGCTATCACAATGATTAATTTTGTCCCCTGACATAAAGTCCAGAATATGATAAAATGTGTATTCAAATACATTATCAAACATGTGAAACGTTGTTAAAGATCTTCTTTTTTGAAGTATTTGTTTTATCAGAATTTAAGTTTTCCCGTACCTTATTTATCCAGCTGTATTTCTGTATTCAATAATCTTTCAGGTAAACTCTTTTGCCATATCAAATGTACTTCGTAATTCGGTCAGGGGGATCTCGGTCCTTTACGTGCTCGGACTATGTTAAAGTCGGCTGATTTTTATGCGTTTTATATTTACTTTTAAAATACAGGATGTGATTTTTACTGGAAAGTGCATGTACAAATGTATTATGTAAACTATATGCTTTTCAATGCTACTTTAAATACCTGAAGAAAATCGAATGAATAAATATATCAGGTCACTAAAAGAAATTTTTCCGATCTTTAATGTTACCCTAAATGCTGACATTGACAAAACCAAAACAGCATAACTGTGAAAAGTATGCGTACCTCATGTTTTACTATTGTGCCACCATGTCCGTTGGAGTTGGGCAGTTCATGAACATATCGGTATGTGTCAAGAATGATGAAGTCAAGAATGCGATAGGACGAGTTAAAAATGGGTCCCGGCATGTGGACAATTTCAGAAACGAATGTTTTGAAACCATGAAAAAGACCACCTTTGCCTGATAAAGGTATGAAATGATGATGTACAAAAAATATACGCAAAGGGTAATAAGAATAGAATGTAAATTAACTGCAAATAGCATGTGTTTATTGGACATCTTCATAAAAATTTACTGAAAGTTAATTTGCAATGCTCAAAGAAATGGCAGACAAACAATAACTGATATTACGGGTTACGTTTGGCAAGATTGTTGCAATTATACACATGCATTTGTTATTCTAACAACCCGATGGTCTGTTTGGGATATATAGGAGATAAAATATTACATAAAATGGGCATGTAAATTTGTTCACCTACAACAGCTCATACAATGTATCACTTTAAATAACATGTACAATGAACATCCAAAATAAAACTGTACGAAGTATTCATGTTTTCAAGTCAAACTTGACTACTCAAGTTAACAGGCAAAAGTGATCATTATAGACAGGTTAGGTGGCCTTTATAAAGAGGTTTATTCATTATTCAAAAAAAGGTTTAAATGGCTTTTATGGGCAGGTGCCCTTTATTTGGAAGTGGCCTTTACTGGAACTTTGACTGTACAATGTACATTATACATTTACCAGGAACCTTTAAATCATTAACAAAACTACAAATACATGTACATGTATTTCCATCATCGATTTGTTAAGCATTTTTTATGCCAGATATCAAAGATTGGGGAGATATTGTTTTTGGTCCATTTGCTCACAAATTTTTTTTATCTGTAACATAATTCCAGTTTCTTTCCTATAATTTTCACCAAAACTATGTCAGAAGTGCTAGCTTAATTAAGATCTAGAATGAATTAAATTTTGACTATATTTAGAAATATCTGCAAGTGTTATGAGGTTTTACAATATTCATAAATGACTTACTTTTTCAGACCAAAGAGTTTCTTAAAGACATCTTGTTTCATGTTGTGTTGATATTTACATTCATAGTTCAATTTACTCTCTACATTGTATACATACTTGCATCAATGGCCACCTCTGTATAAAGGGCACCTGCTTATAAAGGTCATTCAAATGTAACCTTTGTTAACATGTTTATAATTAATAAACCTCTTTATAAAGGTCACCTGTCTATAATGGCTACTTTTGCCTCTTCCCTTGAGTGGCCTTCATACAATATAGACAAGTCTGACTGTAAATACACGTACACTGTACAAGTATCAGTATGTTTCATAATTTGGTTCTCAAGTTGTTCAAAGTTTGTTTTTATTTAGGAATATATGTGTTCATGTAACTTTGAATAATCGTAACAATTGTAAATAAATACATTGTATACATGTAGGTTTTATTTTCTAGTGAACGACAATGTACCGGTAAATGTTTTACATTAACGACCCCACCTGTGAAGAAGACATTCAGGTGTAACAAATAAAAGATCATTTTCAACGTAAAATTCCTCTTTCAATGTATTTATGCATGATAATAAAGTAACACTGTTATATGCATGCAGTAAAATCCATATACATGTAAACTGGTGGGGTGGAGTCTTGTGAACCCTTTCTTGACCTGAACAAATTTAAATTTTAGGTACCGGGTAATACATTACAATTAGACTGGTAGTGGTAAGAGTAATTGTTCCTCCTTGATATCATATATGTTGATAATAAAACAATTTTCTCGTGAAGCCTGTCATAACCGAAGAGTGGATAGAATCAAACATATGATTATCAAAAGGTTACACTGCCCCCCATCAAGTTATTGGAATCAGACAATAGTCAAATCCATATAACCTGGCAGGGTGGAGTCTTGTGAACCCTTTTTTGACCTGGGCGAGTTGAAATTTTAGGTGATAAAGCATAACATTAAAATTACACTCATCTGGCTAGAATAATCGTTCCTACTTGTCATCATACATACAATAGATGTAAGAGAGTGTCCTTAGGTAAAATATTAAAATTGAATTGGAAAGACTTATTGTTCCTACTTGATATCATACATGTTGCCAGTTGGTAACAAAACAGTAAAGGAATCGGACAATACATCTTTACGTGTACACAATTGGATTTACAAAACTGAAAATTATGGTAAAGTTTGGATCCGTCGCAACTTACGAACTAACATACATAAACCATTTCTATCATCCAGTGATAGTAAAATGAAAGTTTAACTTAATCTTTTTAGTAAATTACATGTACAGGTACTTAAGATTACCATCCTATATACAATGTATACACTGCACCTAGTGATACATGTACAATCAAAGAAAGTGGGTGTGGCATGCTAACGAGTCATACATTTACATGTATTGAAGATTTAATAAAAGGTTATGACTGTTCCTTCGCCAAACACTCTGCATTAAGAGTGAAAGTCACTGCAGTGGTATCAGTCTATAGCACAGGTCAAAATTTGTGACACTTCACCTAAAGCTGGTGACATCTCCATAATTCATTAAGTGACAACACTTTTGGAATGCTTGTGATCTTATACTGGAGGCAATATACATGTAGATTCTTGAAATTTCATAGGTTTGTTTTCTTGAATGTTATTTTATGCCACATCCCGTGGAACGGGTCATACCAAAGACTATAAAAATGGTAGTGACTGACTGTTCCTTTGCCAAGCACTTGGCATACAAAGTGAAAGTCACAAGTCTTTTAGATGAGACTGCAAACCAAAGTCTGGTGTCATGGGAGGCGTGGCATGCAAAGGTACCCTCACTGCATTGGCATCAGTCCATAGCAAAGGCCAAAATTTATAGAACATCACCTAAATCTGGTAACATCTCAATACAAGTAAAAAATTCTTAACAGGATGTAAAACAACATTCAAAACAAAACATATGCCACACTCAACAATTTTCAATTTTATAGTGGTGGGCAGTTTTTAATGGTGGATGAAAAAACTTGGCTACAATGTACCCGAAAAGAGGTCATTTTGGGTTTTGGTTACAGGACCCATAACCAAGGTGAAAATGGCTTATACAATGTATTTTCCCCATAATACAATGTATGTACAAATTCCAAACTGGTACATTCAAAATAAAGATTACATTATTTTCAAACAATTACTAATTTTTTTTCTATTTTAGTTAAAAGGTTGTATATTTTCCTAATAGTTCTGACCCTAAACCCAGAATTTAGGAGGTACATGTATAACAATCCCTGAAATTGTAACAAAAGTTGTTTTCTGTCACCTTTAAAAACTGGCCACCATTATGTACATTTGTATGTAGTGGAATTATTACTCCATTTGAATTTAAATACATGTATGAATGGGAAAAAATCAAAACATTTAATCTTGACCAAAAATAGAAATCCTAACCAAACAGGAGTGTCCTACAATGACACGTTCCCAAAATACAAACTATCTTCTAAGACTTTAAATGGTCAAATGAGAATTGATAAATATGGTACTAAAACTGGTTGTGAAAACCTGTATTACAATATAATTTCAGCTACTGTATTTCACGAGTACCAGTGTTTATCTTAGAATTTATCAACCTTATCCACAAAAGAAGGATATTTTTTAAAATATTATTTGCAGATCATAACCATTTTTTTTCAAATTGTTTACTTTCACATATATGTAAATACCAATAGTACCGTACAATTATATGCAAATGAAATCCACACAAGCACCGTCTTTGCTATTAGGGCTGGGTTTCTTGGAAATCAACTTTCTGACTTAATCATTTGCATAAAAGATATAGATATATATATATATATCCAGGTCCAAAATACTCACAATATAATACAAGATTACTAAATTTCAAAATCTATCAGTGCTATGTTCACGTAACAACTCAAATTTATATCAAATAAAAATATAAAAAACAGTAAAAACACTTACCAATATTTACAAGTCTGACATTGTCGTTTGCAATGGCTGTCAGTGCCAGATTAACATTTTCCAAATTCTGATGGTGATTTAATGGCTTTTTAATCACTCTGCCAATTTTTTTACCCTGCAGGGACTCCACTAATTTGCACAACTTGACACCATCGTCAAACGATGTAGTAAGGTCGTCCACGAAATCGGAATGTTCGACCCCAACAACCCTTAGCTGTTCATTTACCCAGTTTGTAAAGGTATTTTTCTGAATTATAATCCATCTATCAGATTCCCCTCTCATACTCAGAGCTGCATGTCCCTCACGCGACAATGCACGAAATGATGCCATTTTTTTCTTATTCCTTGTTTTAAAAAATGTTCAACGGCTGATGAAAACAACGAGTTTTAGCCAGACGAAAATGTAAATAAACCGAAATTACCAAAAAACACACGCCTAAAACATTGGCAGTGTATATTAATCAACTACCTAAAATAAATCCTCTACGAAACCAGTTTAGCGAAATTGAACTTTCGGTATAACTATCCAAACACTTGTCAGAGTTTACGTATTTGCGGCACGACTTCTCGTGCACTTGGGTGTGGGCCGTTTCGACCTTTTTTCTCACATCCACTCTACCAACTCTATCATACCTGTTTGCTATACATATTTAAATGAATTGTTATGACAAAACCGGTTTACCTGTATGTGCAGAGCATTCAGTCGAGACGAGGATTTCCCCGTTTTCGGGAGAGTATAAAAGTGGTCTCGGACTATCGTACCGCAGTGTCCTGAATTTCGATATTAGTTTTAACAGCGATATACAAGTCTAACAGTTTTGATAGTCAAGTAGCATATTGATAGTAAACATGTGAATTATGAGTAAATATAATTACACATCAGTATACATATGGTACAAACAAATGGTAAATATTAGAAAACAGGTATTTATGTCAATGAAATGGGTGTTATCAGTGATTTATAAAGCCAGAGACATACGTCTCTGATAAAGTCGAACAGATCGCTGGTGATATGAGGGATCGTGGTGATGACAATTTGCATGAAGAATAACACGTTTTGCATATGTGAACATATTCTTTTAACGGCATCAAATGAAAACCTGCGGTAATAAAATATAATATAATCTATACTCCGGGTTAAAAACGTAAACTAAACTTTTGGTGAATTTTGCGAGGAAAAGTTTTACAAAAAGCTTTTCTATCATTGGCGGCGGACTACGCAAATGCTATGTGTATTTTTCTTATTAATTCAGTAGTTGAGTTAGTACATATTGGTATACAGAACCAGCGATATATAAAGCTCGCGACAGAAAGTGTCAATTTACCGTACCACTTTCTAGACATACACTCTTCGTCATAATGAGAATATATATTTTGAAACTTCATAATTATGAACCGGTCTTTCAACAGAATCAGCGATACATCAAAATACGTTTTTCATAATTGTGATTATAGAATAGAATTCACAGTTGGACATCTCCGGACTAGTTTTATACTCTTCTTCTGTTTCCATATTTAGCTCAGAAATTATCACCACCTAGCGTCCAGGTGTGTTAAATAAAGTCTTCTGAAAATCGTCAAATGATACTCCTTTGCAAAGAGAGGCTACTCTGAATAAATGCCGTATATATAATATAAGCCTTCGTTGGTTCAAATCGTTTGATTTTTAAAACGGTTTTTATCGAAAGTCTATATTTGTTTTGGCATTAGTCGATAAAAAAAGTTGAAAGCGAACCATATGAACCAACGAAGGTTTATATTATTGTACTATAACCACGCAAATTTATGGTTATTAGAATATCGAATAAATAATACAGATCATAGGCGTCGGAAGCAAATTGAAAGTGGGGGGGCTAAACCAACTTAAAACACACACACGCCAGAATCGTCTGGGGGCTAAGCCCCACTTTTCAACACCTATGTCTATCTTTGCAAAAAAGTGGGGGGGGGGGGCACACCCCCCCCGGTTCCAACGCCTATGCAGATGGTGACGATAACATAAATGAATATGACGCCACTACCAGATCCTCAGCTCAAGCCTACTCCATAGGGGCGAGCACGTGTAACAAATTCCATCATGGTTGCACGTTAAACACAAGGAGCCTCACCGGAGCTACAGGGGTAGCACCGGCGTGTGGCAAGGGCTTTGAGTAGTCACGCCGCACGATCGATCGATCGACTTTTGAATAATTTTGCACTGACGATTGGTGGATCCCGAATTTTCCGTTATCACACCAGTATGTTCCGTACAGAGGCCTAAAACCTAACTATATAAAACATGAAAATGTTTTACAACTATACAGCGATATATATTAGCTTTATATATCGCTGATATATAGTACTGTGATAAGATATTAAGTATATTAATTATGGTCCGTAATTGATAGGTATTCCTTTAAGGTTATAGAACAATTAACTGACTGAGACGTTTCACCTGTCCAGACACTGGGATTAGTCTGTGATATTTGGCACTTAAGGTAGAGCCTAATTGATAAGTATTACACTTGTACTGCAATTATCAGAATTAATAAAAATATGTTTACATTAATTAATATGTACAAGAAATAACATTACTGAAATTACAGGTACTGTCAAAATTGTCAAATTCTGAATTTAAATATAAGCACTAAAATGTCCAAAATTTGATATATAATTTTGCTCTGTCACAGTACTATGCATATATAAAAAGTTTGTCGCGAGCGCAACATCCTCGGGTCGACTCAAGGTACTTGCCACGTCCATTCTCACTCACACATCTCGTCTGCGTTGTGGGTGGATGAGTGAGAGGAGACGTGGTCACTCAACAAATGCCCGTTGTATTTGCGTTGTGGCCATGCGCCGTACCGATGATGCTGGTCGATATAAAAAAAATCGTGCTTGCAAGTTCTTCTAAAATAAGGTTAGGATGTTGGTAGGGGGAAATTCCCAAACCTACAATCAAAATACTGTAGTTTCCTCGTTTCTTATGGCCAGTATAAAAACAATGACATTTTGTTGTTTTGTAAAATTCTATGCCAAGTCGATGGGAAATTTATTCCATATTTTCTAATATTAAAAATTCATATCAAGAAATAGTTTTCCAATATTAATAATAATTTACTAATATTAAAAAACCAGTCAATATCTTAATATTAAAAAGTCATTTTGGAATATTAAAGTTGCATCTCCTAATATTAAAAAACTCAGTAAATTTCTTAATATCAAAAAGTCATTTTCTAATATAAAAAATCAGCATTTTTATGGCAAGCAGTTGGGGAATTTATTCCTTATTTTCTAATATTAAAAATCATTCTCTAATATTAAAATTCATTTTCTTATATTATCGAAATTCATTTTCTAATATTAAAAAAATCAGTCGATTTCATATTTAAAAAAAAACACCACGATTTTCTAATATTAAAAATTCATTATCTAATATTAAGAAATCAGTCGATTTCCTCGCTGTTAAAACCACTATACTGAGGATACAAAGTGGTCTGATTAATGAGGTGGTCTCTTCAGTGAGGGTATGGACTCATTTAATATTTATTAGCAATATTTCAAGAGACTATATTTCTGGTCTTAATTTCAAGGTCTCTCCCAAGTGAAGTTGTCTTTAGGCGAGGTTCTACTGCATTTTGTAATGTTGACACTGTTTACACGAGGAACCTTGATCTCTTGCCGACAACTCTGTGTAAGAGATTGTATATTTATAGCCATTTTAAAAAAGCATTTTGGACTCAAATAGTATATTATTCTATGATAACACTAATGATATATATGCAAAAAGGCAAAATAGCTTATAAAGACAAAAATGTAGTGCATTTATATATTTTTCAAGAATCGTGAAACTTTGAGACGTTGACAGATTAATTGGTATTCCAAGAACCGAGAACTCCGTGTAAGAGATTGAAAGAGCCCACCAACTAATGTCTCATATAAGTGCACTTTAAACATTGAAATGATAAATGTATATGCAAAATTGTATGTCACTATAATTGTACGATCTTTGACGTTCTGGTTTTTATTTGTCTTTGAAGTCGAAATGAATACCCTTTTATGAACTCTATTTTTGGTATTACGTCAGTACATCCAAATTTCTACAGAGTTGTCGGTCCTTGCACTCTCGATCAATATTGCACGGATCGACAACTCTGTATACGAGATTGCAGCACCTCACGCACAGACACACACTGCTCTTCACCGTTATATTGGTCTAGATGTTTTAGTATTACGTCAGTATATCCAAATTCTTACACACAATTGTCGTCCCTTGCCCTCTCGATCAATATTGCAAGGGCCGACAACTCTGTGTACGAGATTGCAGCACCTCACGCACAGACACACACTGCACTTCACCGTTATATTGGCCTAGATGTTTTAGTATTACGTCAGTATATCCGAATTCTTACACACAATTGTCGTCCCTTGCCCTCTCGATCAATATTGCAAGGGCCGACAACTCTGTGTACGAGATTGCAGCACCTCATGCGCAGACACACACTGCACCTCCCTGTTCAAAGTGAGTGTTGACCGTTATATTGGCCTAGATGTTCACAATGACAAGTGAAGAAAATTGGAATATGTTTAAATGAATGTAAAATCCAACATTTCAAAATCTGACACAGATAGCAACAGTTTGAAAATATAAAACATCTCAGATACCAAAGTATAAATCTTTAGGATGTCCAAGATATAGACACAAATCTGGTAAAAATGGACAAACACGGACATCAGGAAACCAAGAGGTGGGATCAGGTGAAATGGAGAAGTAAGCATCCCCTGTCGACCAGTCACACCCGCCGTGAGTCCACAGTCAAGTCCAAATGAAATACGTGAGGAACGAATCATCGCTGTTAAAACCACTATACTGAGGATACAAAGTGATCTGATTAGTGAGGTGGTCTCTTAAGTGAGGGTATGGACTCATTTAATATTTATTAGCAAAATTTCAAGAGACTATATTTCTTGTCTTAATTTCAAGGTGTCTCCCAAGTGAAGTTGTCTTTAGGCGAGGTTCTACTGCATTTTGTAATGTTTACACGAGGAACCTTGATCTCTTGCCGACAACTCTGTGTAAGAGATTGTATATTTATAGCCATTTTAAAAAAGCATTTTGGACTCAAATAGTATTTTATTCTATGATAACACTAATGATATATGCAAAAAGCAAAAAAGCAAAATAGCTTATAAAGACAAAAATGTAGTGCATTTATATATTTTTCAAGAATCGTGAAACTTTGAGACGTTGACAGATTAACTGGTATTCCAAGAACCGAGAACTCTGTGTAAGAGATTGAAAGAGCCCACTAACTAATGTCTCATATAAGTGCACTTTTAACATTGAAATAATAAATGTATATGCAAAATTGTATGTCACTATAATTGTACGATCTTTGACGTTCTGGTTTTTATTTGTCTTTGAAGTCGAAATTTATACCCTTTTATGAACTCTATTTTTGGTATTACGTCAGTACATCCAAATTTCTACAGAGTTGTCGGTCCTTGCACTCTCGATCAATATTGCATGGATCGACAACTCTGTGTACGAGATTGCAGCACCTCACGCACAGACACAAACTGCACTTCACCGTTATATTGGCCTAGATGTTTTAGTATTACGTCAGTACATCCAAATTTCTACAGAGATGGCGTCCCTTGCCCTCTCGATCAATATTGCAAGGGCCGACAACTCTGTGTACGAGATTGCAGCACCTCACGCACAGACACACACTGCACTTCACCGTTGTTTTAGTATTACGTGAGTATATCCAAATTCTTACACAGAATTGTCGTCCCTTGCCCTCTCGATCAATAATGCAAGGGCCGACAACTCTGTGTACGAGATTGCAGCACCTTATGCGCAGACACACACTGCACCTCCCTGTTCAAAGTGAGTGTTGACCGTTATATTGGCCTAGATGTTGACAATGACAAGTGAAGAAAACTGGAATATGATTAAATGAATGTAGAATCCAACATTTCAAAATCTGACACAGATAGCAACAGTTTGAAAATATAAAACATCTCAGATACCAAAGTATAAATCTTTAGGATGTCCAAGATATAGACACAAATCTGGTAAAAATGGACAAACACGGACCTCAGGAAACCAAGAGGTGGGATCAGGTGAAATGGAGAAGTAAGCATCCCCTGTCGACCAGTCACACCCGCCGTGAGTCCACAGTCAAGTCCAAATGAAATACGTGAGGAACAAATCATCGTCACAATTGGTACAGACGTCTCAGCAACCGCCAACGAATAGACAGCTCATCATTTCACCAAGTGAAATAGAGTAATCGCAAACAATACTATTATACCGACCTTAAAATTTTCGGAACGTTGACATAAAAAATGTCTAAGTATGAAGCGCATGTGCTTGATTCTGTTATATCTTGAATTTCTAGTTCGCTGGGATGTATCGCATTGACATATGTATGAAAATTGTCATTATTAATTGACAAAACGTCGTCGATATATCTAAATGTCAAATTAAAGGACACCGCTAGCTTTTCCTTCTTTTGATTCAGCAGTTTAATTTCATAGTTTCAGAAAACATCTGAAGTATTACAGACATTAAGAATTACAAAGTATTTTAAAAATATTCATACAATGGATATCGAATGCCTAAATATTTTTGTAAACTTTTTTAAAAATGTTATGCTAATGAATAAAAATTAATTGTTATCATTCAAAATTTTCTACTTTCAGATTTGCTGCAAATATTACGAGCAAAATCCAGTATTTAAAGAGTTGCCGTCTCACAAAATTATCAAAGTATTCTGTATCGTGTGTGAAATATTATTTTTTGTGTAATTTCTTTTATCTAATTATCTATTTATCTATCGGAATTCTTGTTAAATATTGGATTTGTTTTAGTCACGTAGAACATTGGGTCAAAGTTATGATTTCAAATAAAATTGGAAAAATAGTTGGTATTCCAGAGTATTTACTCAAATTAATTTTGATACTTTTTAAGCTTTTTTCGATTTACAGTTGTACGCAACATACTTAAAAAAACCTGCAGCATAACATTGAATGGTGTGTTTTCGTCTTTTAAAATCATAAAAGTTAATCGAGTCTGAGTATTGACTTGCATGTGTTTTAGATACTTGGTAGTTGCCCGTTTGACCTCCAGACTACATGTATGCAGTGTGAAGTCGTAATATTCTCCACCCATACAAATAATATGTGTATACATGTACTCGTATTTACTTTGTAGTTGTATTAACATTTTTATACTCCCCCTATATTGTATGCATACACTCTTATTGTTGTTGTGTGGCTCTGAATGCTGACGCATCACCAAAACTTACATGCGCAGAATTGGCACATTCCAAAACGTCTATCTAAGAAAATAAATGCCATATCGTCTGGCCTTCAAAATATGTGAACGAAGATCTGTATAGAAAGACTGTCCGAAACGGTAATGTCTAAGAAATAAAGAAAGACGCCTCCAGTGACAAGGCCATGTCTTCCGATTGACATCTAACCGAGCTTACACTAGACACCACCAGAAATAAGAAAGCTAGAAAGACCCAAAATCACATGGCGCAGGACAGTAATATTCGAACGGAAGAAAATGAGTATGCCATAGGGACAGGCACAACAGCTCAAAACAGAAAGCAGTCAAGGCGGATGTCCCCCTTCATCGGGTGTTTTGGCGCTTTCCACAACATCCTCTGGATGTTTATCAGACCCAGTCTGAAGCTCAATGGTGTCTTCTCGCGTAGGATGATGTCTGCTGTTACTTCTCTGTGTGAATTATCACTAATGTCGATCACGTCATAATACCATACACATTGTTACCCTACTTTCCATTTCTTTCGCTCTGCTCCTGTTACCCCCAACATACATAAGGTTATCTAAACCGAGTTGCCAACAAATCCCCTGCATCCTACTTCCATTGGCAAACACCAAACCTCCCAGCCGTTTTACTTATACTCCTCTGCCAGTTGCTGGTATCTGAGTTTCTTCCTCTCTTCCTCTTACGTGCTATCTCCAATCCATCTGCGATCACAGGCAGTACTCTGTCGTGGCGCCAGGTGTACCTTCCATTTGGACCATTTTACATGCTGAGAATATGTGCTCTAAGTTGGCACGACCTCTACAAAGACTACAAGTACACACAAGCTTTTCAAGGGCATTAGCAGTGGGTTTTTTTCAAAAAATTGTTTTCCTTTCTTACTACTTAGATTGCAATAGCAAAAGCAAAAAAAAAACCCAGATATACACAGGCGTAAAAATTCGTAAATTCTTATATATTTTGTGAAAATTGCATGAGAAACCCAGGTTTGGCACCTTTTCAGTTGTAATTGATTAACTCAACCTTACTATTTGCATATGGATACCACACTGGACCTGGTCTAATTTTCACAAAATAAATAGGGATATGATATGTTTTATGTCTGTGTATTGCTCTTATTTGTTATTGTACATCACGAACAAGCAGTAAAAGTAGGAAAAATCGAAATATATTTTTTGGTATACACAGCTAATACCCCTTTATATCACACCCAGACACAAAAAAGGTTGGACTAATCTCTGCCACTGCACTGACATAATCTCACTCCATGATAAATATCTATTTCTCACTACTTGGAAGTTGACCTACGCATCATGTTTCACAGATTTGACTTATTTGACCTTTATTTTGTATCAAGTCCCTTGTTTCTTTGTTGCCTGCGTTCTTCCACAACACCCTTGTCACCACACCCAAACTTTGTCTGCCTGATGTTACCATTCCCACTATATCTAAATGCTGTAATCTTGTCTCTACTTTGTTAATGTTTCACGAGCATTCCACTTCCCTATCTGACCGGTACTTTTTCTTTTCACTTTTGCATCCTGGACATTCTATTGATTTATACTTTGGTATCTGAGATTTTTTTATATTGTTCTAAGAGTAATGTCTTGCTTCACTTTAGTGACCTTGAACTCATCCGTCAAGGAGCTCAGTGGTAGAGACAGATTTGCAGACTTACTGTGGAGTCCAATGCTTGTAAATCCCCAAGGCACTTCTAATCAGCGACGCAAATGCCTATTGATTATCTTCTTCATATTGTCCACTGTGGTCATTGGTACCCCATAAACTATCAATGGCCATAGATTGCGAGGCAAAACCACATGCTGGAAATTCCAGGCCTTGAATTTGTCAAGTAAGCCACTTTTGTCAACATCTTTCATCCACTCTTCCAGTGGTTTCTTCACCTTCACCTACATGATGTTTCCGGTGTCCTTCAACGAATCATCGTACGATTTTCGCAGTCATTTAATTTGCTTCTAAGACACCGTTGATATTTGTTCTCCCATTTTGAATCTTTCGTCCTTCACTTTCCCTCTTTTTAAGGCTAAACTCCTACATTTTGTCGGTTTGAATTTCACGCTTCCTTCTTCATCATATGAACCAAGTCATCCAATGTCCAACGGCCCTCTACCACCGGCTTTATTGTAATTGTCATACCATCCATGATTGTAAATGTAGGCGGTTGTCTCACACCTGATGACATCAACGGTCTTCGACACATATCCCCCACCTGTTAAAATTTCCACCTCTTGTATTTGCCACTTTGTAATAAAAATGTTCACACTGAATCCCATTTCCAACTGATCGACTGATTCTCAGTCATCCTGCAATAGTGTTCTGATCTTTGTTGGTACATGATATATCTCCTGAATTACATCAATATTTCTATCATAAGAGGAGTTAATCCTAAAACATTAGCTAAGTGTAGCCACAGCACTGCCAGGTATTCCTTTGTTTTCTTTGGTATCTCTTATGATCTGATCACTAAGAACACTGATATGTTCTACACATCTTGATACCACTGGTACACCTCCCTTCTGCACTGATATGTCTGTTTTTGTGGTTGATAAGATATGTTGGCTATCACTGACAGGAAGATCTTACATTCAACATTTAGCAGATAGATTGTTCTAAATTAACCTAAAGTCTTTGCATTTTCCTCCTTTGAAATGGAACAGCCTTCTGCTCTAAACAAACTGTCTGCTAACTTCCCTCTCCTCCAAATCACTCGAAAAAATTTCCACAATCTCTTAGTCTGTCGTGGGTAGTTTTTAAATACCTTGTACGGTAGTACATTTGGTCCTGGTGTAGACCCCGTCCTGCTCTTCTTCACCACATTCTCTACTTCCCCTGACCTTGGTTCAACCATGTCAAACACTGCATTTGGCTTCTCTGGATAAATTCTTCTAGCTTCTCATTTCGACTCTCAAACATCCTGGTGCCTTGTTGCCCAGCAATTTGGACACAAACTAAAACTGGTTTGATGTAAATATAACCCTTTTCCTTTCTTTCCGTCTCTTCCTACTTCGCTGTGCCCTCGTCTAACTCTTCAATTTGGTCCTTAATCCTTGCCTTAAATCATATAGTGCTGTCTTTCTCCCTTCTATTGCTACTCGATACCTCTTTCTCAAACATCTTAGACTCTTCTTTATCTCCACATTCCCATGTTGTAAATGATTGCTGACGTACCACATTGCAAGCCAAGGAACTTTCTAAAGTGTTCTCTGTATATCTTCAAATTCTTCCCAAGCCTTCATGTTCCCTGCGGATGACCATTTTATCTTATTCTTCGTGTTCTCACGCCCTGTGCTCAACACTGCCCTTGGTGTGGTCACTCACTGCTATACCCAGTCTTCATCCGACCCACGTAGGTTGTGTTAACTAAGGTCATTCTCATGTACCACCTCCTCCGTCTCATCAGCATGTCCTGCTACAACTGCATGTATTTTCCCCAATATCCAACATTGCATTCCTGTTTTCCGGTGTCGTTTCCTAAACTTGTTCTTTAGAGATTATTATAACAGTAACATGATCCTTGGAGCTGGATCACTTCGAGTTGACGAGGGCAGCACCAGTCTTTCCTGGTCGTCACTTGTCTCTCCAAGTTGCAACTGAACTTTTTCAGTCGTCAGAAAGCTTTTTCCAGGTAGTAACTGCAGTTACCTTGAATACATCATCCGGTTGACTGTGATGTCCTCCATCGAATGTGTCAGCGCTTTCCACAACATTTTATTTCAATGTATCATTTTCGGATTACTTCCTTTTTACTTTACAAATATAAGTTAATCTATAATCTCGACACTTTCGCGAATACAACAGTATACAGAGGTAATCATATATTATACATTCACATTGAATATAAACATGATGTTTTCACTTTTGGAAACCCCCTGGTAAATCAAAAATTGGAAAACATGATATATTTAGTAAAATCCATATAACATGGCAAATCCTTTCTCGACTTCAACGAGTTTAAATTCTAGGTAATAAAGCACTGACTAGAGTAATCGTTCCTAATTGTCACCATATATAAGAGAGTATAGTGAGGAATAAAACATTTTTTCTGTACAACTTGTCATAACCGAAAATGAGTTGAATGATCCCTATGATAATCGAAAAGTTACTCAGTCCCGCCATCTTATGTGAATCGGAAAATACCTGATATTATTGTATGGAGAGAAAGGATGGCCTGGATTAGGGATTAAAATGGCGAACAAAAACACCCGCTCTTCATAAATAAGTTATTGTGATGACAAAATCGGAAACATACTATTTGTATCCTGACGACGTTTTTTTTAAATATGTGTTGCATTGAATTAAACAAAACAACCGGTTATTATTTATGTTTATTTTTTGTAAATCAAATAATCCCAATAACAAAATGATAATAATTTATCACAATAAAGAAAATATGTAAAATACCAATAATCAAAGTCCTCCTCAGCACTGAATAAACACATGTAAAAGACGTATCCCAAGTATTAACATATGATATGAGTTACAGTTATCCTAATCTGATGTCTCCCATAATGACAAATGGTATTATATATTTTTTTGAAATTTGAACTGTGTTTAATGCCACAACTCAGCCATTTTTAAGTTATACGTTGGCGACCAGTTTCTAATGGTGGAGACGAGAACCCGGTTACAATGTACCCGGGTAGAGACCATCGGCCTTCCACAAGTAAACTGACATTAAAGCTGTCGTGTCAACTTTTAAACCATTTTAATAAATTAAAAAAATAATAATAATATCGTTTCTGAAACATCCCCAGTGTTTTACTTCCATTGGTCGCCATATATGTTCAGTTTTCTGAATAGAAACAAGCCCCACAACCGATATAAAAGGCGAGTTTGCAAAATCAATTGTCATTATCTAACTACAGTCGCACAGAACAAATGTGTGAAGTAAAGAAGTTTGAGTATAACTCACCTACATGTCGAAAATAAAAATTGATATTAACAAAGTTTCACAGCCAAGTCTCTTATAACGTTTATTTGTTGTCATCTTTGGAAAAATGTGAGAAGGGGTACCTTGTCATTGGTCAAGTGCGCGCGACCCGACTGCTCACTTTACCGAGTTCACCAGAATGTGTGACGCTATGTAAACAACATAACGCAAGGGTGCAGATTACTGGTAGGATTTTATTTATTTTTACGTTCAAAGTGCATATTATTTAACGGATACTAAAATAATTATTTTAAAACTAATTATTATATCTATTTATTACGTGTCTTTTTTTAAAGCCTTTGATGTAAAGTTTATGATTTGAGTAAATTGTATGTTTTGATTACATGTCATCTGTCCATTGTTTCGCTTTGGGAGTACAGGTGTGAAATAACGGTCGTTCTGTGGCCTCGCCTTTTATAGCGGAATTGCGAGCCAATTTCTATTGATAACACTTAATAAAAATGTCTGCCTATGGAATAATAAATCAAAAGCATTATATATATTTTTTTCTAATTCAAAACTTGTTTAAAAGTTAAGATGACAGCTTTAAGTTCCAGCGGGGCGCGAACCTGCGCTGACCACAAGTGAAATACTAAATGGTCCAAAGCGCGAAGACTCGATGCATATTGTTTGTGCTGTACTGGTGACAGCTTTAAAGCGGGGCGCGAACCTGACTGACGACAAGTGAATACTAAATGGTCCAAAGTTTGTGTTTGTTGCTGTACTGTTTTATCCACTATAACATGTATGTGTGGATCCTCCGTGCGCTTCAAACCACGAAACTTTCACTTTCGAGCCCCGCTGAAACCTAGGCTGATTTTGTGGGGTTTAACAATTTATTTGCGGACGTTGTTGTCATTGTTACCATGTTCTTTCCTCTACCATTAAAAACTGACCGCCTCCATATTACTAGAAAATTGTTGAGTGTGGGGATAGAACACCAATAACACGTAAAAACATAAAAATCTGTATATATGACAGTAATGACTCTTATGGTTGAATGGGTATTGATGATTGCTTAGTATGAATAGCCAATAGAATTATCAATAAAAACAACAATGCACATACAAACTCGGCTATCACGAAAAATAAATGTGTTGATAGCGATATTCATGTATATGAGAACTCTGGGGTGAAAAGTATTATCCTATGTAAATGAAAAATGGATCCGACAATGTATGTAATGGAGAAGTCGAATGTACATATCAGAAATACCACTACAACATTGATCATAATGATATAAAATACTCCCATGAAATGCATATCCAACCGATGACAAAATTCACTTGCTAACTCGAATTCTCATTGGTCGGTTCTGTCTATCCAAAGTGTCTTTATCGTAGATTGACGTATTCAAAGCAGATTTTAAACGAAATTTAAGTTGTATTTATTGCCTGTATAAGCATATGAAAATTATTGAAATCTTTTCCCCCGCTTTTTATGAGGGCGACAAACAGCCATGAACTTCTGAATGGTAAAGACTGGAGATAAGACAGTATAATTGTTATATTTAGGTCATCAATTGTTGAATTCGTTCGAGGTCATCTGGGGTTTGATCCTTTGTCATTGTAAGATAATTCACATATTGAATACTCACACGAAGTATTAAGTCAACGTAAATACAAATGTCATGTTGTAAATTATGAATTTACTGGGTGGGTGTAAATACAAAATTTACAACATCACAACTTGTAAATTTTGTATTTACACCCACCCAGTAAATTCAAAATTTACAACATGACACAAAGATTATTCATGTCCCTTTATTCCCACATAGATACTATATTTTCATTCCCACATAAAGTATTAATCCGAAAGGGTTTGCAAAATAAACATCTTCCTTTACAGTCGCAGTAAATGTATACTAGTATTTTTTCTTTTTTATCCCGTTCTATTTGTATTAACAATTTCTTTCTCTATCACATTTTTGGATATTGGACTAAGAGCCCGTTTTGACCATGTCTTCTTTGTTAACAATTGGTCATAAATAATAAGGTCTTTTTTTATATCCTCAATTATCTGCCGCACATTAATTTCTATCCATTCAGCAGCAGTGAACTCATCAAATATTTTAGGAATCACTTCCCACATCTCCGTTTCTATTTCTTTCAATTTATCTATAATTTCCATTGAACCAGTTTTTAAGTTTATAATACGGAAAGGACTTGTAAAATTGTTGCGCAAATTATGAATACTTGCCCATGCATGTTTACCCTCTTGGATATAAATGTGTTTTCTTCGTATAGAATTGTATTTCCAAATGGATACATATAAATCATTGCCCGGGAAAAGGCAATCGAAGGTTAAAATCGTCCTAGAATCTGTAGGAGGTTGTAGCGTTATGGAATGGTTGCAGCTAAGAAGACTGTTCATCTCGCTATATACTTCCTTATTAAACCCACCGTACTGTACGGTTTTCAGACACGCGACTAACGAAGGAATAGCAGAGGGGAGTAATTCGCACAGTATAGCGAAATGGTCATATCTCTGCCAACCCGTTAATGCAATCCCCCGTAGATGTGTTCTTAATTCGTTTTCTTTTATGATTTCTATCCAACTCAAATGGTTTTGAATATGGTACGTGGCATCAGTGATGTACTGATTGCTTCCGGTTGCACCCTTGAATGAAGATGCTATCCACAAGTGATCGAATGAGGATTTATATTTCCCCCACATATCTTCGGGTAAAACTCTTTCTGGATCCGTAATGTAACTCCAAACCATTGGCTCTATAAACTTTCCAATCTCCGAATTCTGAAATGTTTAAATTATTTGATATTGTAGATTATGATCTTATACATTTGATATTGAGACTCGATGATTATATTAACAATATTGCATCCAAACCACGGGGTAAAAAAGACTTTGAATTCGTGGAAAGAATTACATTTAAAATGCATTTTATATTAAAAGGCATACAGATTGACAATTTGATAAAAAATATATCCCGCGATTAAACCCTAAATTTGATTAAATAACTGAAAAAATATGCCGCTGTAAACACTTTTAACATATGTAAATATATTGCCTAGAATTAATGAAATACGCCGACGATCAATACCCATTTAAGAATATCTAATGTTAACTTGGCCATTGTTCACATTCGATTTCACAAATTACAACATTACTTTGCAAGTTGGGGTGTTTTACAAACCTTTTATTTGAAAAAAAGCATCAAATATATGGAAAACTTCCAATTTACAGCCTTTAATATGTATTTGATAAGCTATACTGTATTCGAAACAAAATAACACGTGATCTTTTATTGTAAAGGTTTTACTGGTTAGAGCCTTCATCACCAAATAACTATCAAAGAGTTACTGTCCATTTTGTTGAATTGAACAATATTAGTTGTTAGGCTTGTTACTGGCTTCTCCTCGCCTCCCATGGACTTGATCAACCCGACATATTCCCGTGGACGATCATTTTCAATGCTAATCATATTCTTATTTAGTAAAAGATTGCCAGTATACTTGAAATTGTTTACCATTAATTTTTGCTACTGACAGTCCATCGAACCATGGAAGGGAGCCACTTGACTCTTTATACCCAAATGAAATGACGACATTTCAGTCCGAGGCTTTCTTGATCCTGTTACATCAAATTTGATGTGTTGAACAAAACGAAAGATTTTGATGCCAACAAGGACAGTTTTAACATGAATGCTATTGCTCGAGTACGGTGTCCCATGTGGACATTTTGGCTTGATAATTTGAGGTATTACTCTTTAGTGCAATTAATTGGGTCTTTAACCTAAAAATTGAAATAAAAACCCACATGATCTTATCTTTTAATCTATAAAATCGGTATGTTCCATCCTTTCAAACAAGTGATGTATGAAAACATTTAATGACACTGTATCCTCCCCATATTTCCGACAGACTGATGAACACACGGTATCGCTTCTTCATCTCCTGCACTTCGAACAACTGGACTAGCCATGAAGTGAAACAAAACACTAAAAAGCCGATGTTAAATACATTTATTTTTAGTAGTTTTCGTTTCGTTCGTCGTTCCACATTTAATAATACCCATTACTGAAAATATATACTGGATTTATTTGCCATTTACACCCACTGTATACATCTAATTGAAAGACCTAACCCTCATACAGCAATTTTATTTACGATAAAGCTGACCACTATGAACGACCATATATCCAAAACTCGATGTATATCATACAGTTAGTTAAATACTCGGGAAAAGTTGTAATGAGGTTAGCTTGCATTGGTAAATATTCCATGTACGTGTATCCAGTAGTGACATCCGTGCTAGAAACCTCCCTGACAGAGCGATGGGATTCCAAAGAGAACGTTCTTAATCTTGACATATTAGCCAAATTCTATAACTGTGATGCTTTCAATATAATAAAACATGAGAGAGAGAGAGAGAGAGAGAGAGAGAGAGAGAGAGAGAGAGAGAGAGAGAGAGAGAGAGAGTGTGTGTGTGTGTGTGTGTGTGTGTGTGTGTGTGTGTGTGTGTGTGTGTGTGTGTTTGTGTGTGTCTTTACATAAGGGGAATACTTCAAATAATGCTTCTTCACAAATTGATCAAAGTCTACTACAAGTTGTATCCTACTTACCTTTAACATTTGTTCGTCTATATGTCTAATCATGTCGTCCCAGATTAGAGGCTGTACACCATAACTTTTTCTAAGATGTCCTGCCACTTTTTTCACATGCCGGAAGAACACCTCAGCGCTGCTGATGTTTTGTCCTTCAATGATTCTTTGCGACTTCCCCTTTCCGAGATCATAAACCTCGTCACACCCAATGTGTACAAATTTAACATGTGGATGGAATAGCATGACTTGGTCTAACATGGCGTTAATTAGCTTGTATGTTTCATCCTGTGTCGGTGTGATTACTTGTGGATTGTACTCTTCTTCCCGTAGGTGCACATATTCCGGATGTTTTAATACAAATTCCATGTGCCCGAATGTTTGAATTAATGGAATTACATCTAATTCATAACTAGTAGCTAAAACCAAGATTTTTTTAAGGTTATCTTCACTGTAACAATTTTTTGCGGAAAAGATTGTGTAATTGCCATTATAGGGAAACATGTCTTCATATTCTAAGATTAAACCAGCTACACCCATTCGTTTCAAAAATGGGAAGAAACGTTGGTAAAATTCTAACTTTGGTGGCGCTCCTTTCAAATCTATATGAACATATTTTTGAATACTCTCGAAATAATTTCCAAATTTTGGATCCGGGTCTTCATAAATTTGTTCAATATTTTGAATTTCAATTTTGCTCCTGTAAATTTTCTTCGTTTTCTTTTGTAATATAGTGGTAGTTATGGGTTTGGGGGATGTTGTGTGAACAGTAGGCCTTAACCTAGTCTGTTTTATTGTATCCGTAGTTCGTTTTGTGTATCTGCGGACCACTGATGCGTCATCCGCTAGGCCTACTTCATTTGCAGTAGGAGAAATATCACGTGAAAACACAGTCACAAACAAATGTTGAAACATCCATTTATATGACACTCCAGCAATAAAAGTAATCACAATCAAAGTGAAAATGATTCGAATTCGTCCACTGTTTAACCTTATTTGAGACATTATTTTCCGTCGTGTTGCCCACGCTGTAGAGTGTTCTGTAACAAAAATAAAGACTATGGAGACTTTTCTTGTGTATATAACAGTTAACACCACAGTACAATTCTAGGAATATGTATCTTGATATATTGTGAAGTTTGTTGAAAGTGAAGAATCCACACACACATTTAAAAAAAAGATATGTATATATACCGTATTTGACCCCATTAAGCGCCAAGGGCGCTACAAAAATCAGGGAAAAGGAATGGGCGCTTATGGAAGCAATCAATAATCAAGTTAACGTAGAAAAGTTAATCTTTAAAGTTGTAGTTATTACCGAGGATACATATCAACATAATTCTGTTGCTTGGGAGCAGATAAATATAAAAAAATCTCAGATACAAAAACTGTTACTTACGGCTTTTCAGGTCAACATCTCCCGTCAACCAGCTATAACAGATTTTCGATCGTATGTAAAAAGGGGAGGGGAGCTTATAAGGACATGGGCGCTTAATTGTTCGAATACGATATATATATATATATATATATATATATATATATATATATACAAAATGTATATATATATATATATATATATATATATATATATATATATATATATATATATATATATATATATATATATATATATATAATTCAAATATATATTATTAATAAAAATGTTTTAATATTCATAAAAAATATACATGATAAGATCTTTCAAAGGAATATTTAAAACCGGTAGACTGGTTGTGCTTGGTTATGTTGTTGATCAGAACAAATTTAATATAACACATAAGAAGAGATGATAGGTAATTATGTATATTTCAGATTCAATGGTTTACTCTATTTTACTCTTTCGTCAAATCAGAATATATGGCATACAAAATGGTATTCATATTACAACATATAGTAAAATATGCATACAAACCATATAAATCTACAATTTCGTAAAGTCATATTCTAAATCAAATTTGATAATATATAATGAAACAATAAGATATAAAACAGTTTCATTGTTTTTTTTTATGTTCAAATGTTCTGTTCTCAAGATTCGGCAATTTTAAAATAAAATCGATGTGGTACGTACGCACGTACACGCACATCGACGACTTAAACCAAAAACAGAGATTGAACCAAAGAAAAGTTTTCATTTACAAAAACAATTCAATTGATATTATTTTCATTATCAAAATAAAAATTGTACTACCTAGAAATAACTTCGCGAAATTCTGTGAAAAAAGGCCCTTTTAAAACTGTTTTTTCTTCAATTTTGATCAGAGTTGGTTCTTACGACACTGCGACATCACGTAACTATAAGTTGGTGAGTGCCACTTTATTCTTGAAGTCAACGTTTTTCAATTTTGATCAGCGTTGGATCTTATCAAACTAAGACCCGATCTCTAATCGCTCCCATTTTCTGATATGTCGCTTATACGATCTAACGAAATCCGGTATGGATTCACGTGCGCATGACCTCATAGGTGTGGCATTTTCGACCAATGAAAATGCAACTAACGCGATCTTGTAAGTTTATCAAATGGCAATGAGATTTTTACATTTTAAACACTATTATAAAGAACACTGAACACACAAAATCCGGAAGTAGAGAATTCTTTTCATAACTTTGAATAGGATCGAATCACCAAAGATATTCCGAATAAATTAAGCAGACTAGCGGGTTTTTTTTCATTATAAGATAAATTGCATGTCTTTGCCGTTCGATAAACGTAAAAACTCTTGCATTAGCCGAACATTACTACGAGAGGTCTTCCGCACGTTCTCCATGTGACATAGCAGAAAATGAGAGAGTAATTAGATTACGTTGTTTCGTACAACATTGCAACCTCGATTAACTACAATGTATATGATGATTTGTGCCACTTTACTTTCGGGGTTGATGTTTTTCAATCCGTTTCATCATTGTTAGTTAGTACAACACTGCGACCCTAGCTAAATATATGATTGCGGTGGCGTTGCTGGGTCCAGAAAAGTGTGTGTGTGTGTGTGGGGGGGGGGGGGGGGGGGGGGGGGGGGGCACAACCGTTCAAAATATTGAGAATGGATTAACAGGGGCGGTTCCAGGAATTTTCAAAGAGGGGGCGTAACTTTTTTTTGCAGTGGTGTAGGAAGCAAATCAAAAGGTGGTTTTAAAAGGGGTAAGGTTTGAGATCGGTGACATTAATTAAACTTTTTTATACTTTAAAGATTTAAATTTAAACTTAAATTAAATCTGTTTATGTAATTCATACCTTATCAATAGTAGAGAGATGATTTCATCAACAGTAGAGTGATGATTTCAAATTTGAGTGGTGTAAATCTTAAAGTCACCGAGCGGAGCAAAAGTGTTTGGAAATTTATCTTTAATATTTCGACTTTTTATAGAAAATGAAATGTTTTACACCTATTTTATCAACATAAGTGGCGCTCTTTCCCTCATCACTGCACAGATTTCTAAGTGTTGGATTAATTGTGAGGCACTATTACATAAGAACTCGAAAATGATCGATTGTTTTGGCCGAGCGTATCGAGGAGCGAAATTTTTGGTGATAGTAGGCCCCTAAGTACGGATTCCGGAAAATCAGTTATTCAAGAATTATAACTACTGCATGCTTTGAAAAATCAAGTATTTTAAAAAATTGTGGCTGAATGATAACAGAAATTACGTCAAAAAGGGGGGAACACAAACATACTTATCCCCCTCCAGTTTCAAAGGTTCTGGGCACGTGCCCCCGCTGCCCACCCCCTTGTCCTATGTCCTTGGATTGTGTGTGTCACTTTACTAGCGGAAGGCATGCGGACTCTTCGCTGGAGCAAAACTTTGCAGTAAGTTGTCTGCCGACAGCCACCAAATAACTTAAAACTCGTGAGCAGACGACATGATCACCAAAATAAACTTCCTATGATCATCTAAAGATGTCAGTGATGTTCTGAATTTGTTCTTGATATATTCTTACCTTGTATATTTATCCTTTTTACAATAATATCTAGCTCTATCCCATGTAACAGCTTGTTAGCCGTACATCAATCAGAAACACGCTGCACTTCGACGTCTTTTGGTATAAATTCGATAAATTACATTCAACAGGTCTAGGCCTATATATTTAGCTGTTAGCAATACATATCATAATACAGCAAATCTAATCTATTTCATACAAAATTATTTTTAAAAAAATTAAATTTACCTCCTACAACAGAATTCCCTTTGTCAAATGTTTTAAAGATCACTGTAAATCTATGTAGATAAATGTACTATATGCAGCCGTATAAACCTTGTTTACCTTTCCGATAGTCAGATAAATTAGTTTATCGTACAAGGACGCATCCATGCACAAATAATCTCCATATGGGGCTTAACATAGGGATATTATATTCACGTACATCACAAATCACAAACAGAGAGTTATTATTTGTAAGTCGCATCCTTTAACTGCTACATCCCTAAAGACACATTTGAACTGGTCTAAGTCATTGATTTATTATAGAAGAGTCCATTGTTTTTCAGGGGTTAATCAGATAACACAAACTCTTCTTATAATAACGATAACGTTTACAATTTAAACATAATACTATATTGTCCGAAATATATGGAAACAATATTTCATCAATTCGTGTTTACTTTCTGTTTGGTTTCTATAGAAGAAGTTCAAAATGTTGAATGTTGACGGACGGCCAACGGACGAAAATTGATGACAATAGATCACATGACCCAAGGCGTCAAGTGAGAGAAAAAGGTTTAATTTTGTCAAAATGATTTGGCACACCTAAACCTAGGTATTTCAGTTTAACCTAGCCCTTCCTCCAATTAAACCTAGTTTTTCTCTGTACTCTGTGATTTTGGCATGCCATTAATTCTACCTTTTCTGCAGTTAAAACTATTTTTTCTCATGACTCACATTAACTGTAGAAAGTCACAAAAATTAGTTAAACCCAGATTTTCTCCAGAAAACCTAGTTTCTCCCAGTTAATTCAAATCGCTACGCAAAAACTGTATCAATGAGTTAAACCTAGTTTTTTCTCGAAATTAGCTAAAAAAGTTCACGAATTAAACAACTTGAGTAGGTCCACAATGATGACGTGTAATTGGATTCAATGTAATAAAGAAAACTATATTCTGTTTTTAATAAATTTTGAATATAGACCGAAATGGCATAATAATTCATCTGGGATTCGGACCAGATTTAGACATTCCCTTGAAAGGGCCTAATACTTTAAAACAAACCACATTTTAATTGCAGAGCCGGCCTGGCTCAGTCGGTAGCGCGCTCGACTCTTGATTGTGAGGTCGTGAGTTCGAGTCCAGCCGGCGACAGGTTGGTTTCCTGTTCTGCGGATGAGACGGTCAAAACCGAGGTCCCGTGTCACAGTAGCTGTCGGCACGTTAAAGAACCCTCACTGCTCAATGGCCGTAAGTGAGGAGCAAAGGCCAAAATTTGAAGCCCTTCACCGGCATTTGGTGACGTCTCCATATGAGTGAAATATTCTTGAGTGGGACGTTAAACAACAACAAACAAACAAACATTTTAATACATTTTAATTGCAGGTGATTTAAAAGCGATATAAGCTGCCACGAGGATTATTTTTGTAATCTGACAAATATTCGTGAATACGATAAAATGTGTGTTCAAATACATTATCAAACACGTGAAACGTTGTAAAAGATCTTCTTTTCGAAGTTATTTGTATTATTTGAATTTAAGTTTTCCCGTACCTTAAAAAATTCCGCTCTATTTCCGTATGCAATGACCTTTCGCCGTATGAAATGTACTTCGTAATTCGGTCAGGGGATCTCGGTCCTTTACGCACTCGGACTATGTTGAAATCGGCCGAATTTTATGTGTTTATTATCCATTTTTAAAATACAGGACGTGATTTTTATTGAAAAGTGCGTGTATTATGTAAAATATATGCATTTTAACGCTATTTCAAATACCTGAAGAAAATCGGATGGATATATGAATAAATATATCTGGTCACTGAAAGAATTTTTTCCGATCTTTAATGTTATCCTGAATGCTGACAAAATCAAAACAATGAAACAGTGAAAAGCATGCGTACCTCACATTTTACAATCGTGTCGCCATTTCCGGTGGAGTTGGGCGGTTCATGATAATATGTGTCAAGAATGATAAAGCAGAGAATGGGATGGGACGAGTTAAGAATGGGTCGAGATCACCCGATATACCGGCACCTGGACAATATTAGAAATGAATATTTTGAAACGACAGCTCATATCGCTTTGATGAGGTTCAAAACTGTAACAATGTTTTAGTTAACTTTTCAAATTGTTTTTAAACGAACAGTAAACAGGAAATATGTTTATACAAGGAAGAAGGAATGAGACATATTTACCAGGGGTACCCCTCTTAGTGTCCCATTACCGATGACCCCCTCTCCCATGTGTTTCGAATCTGTATTCTTTATTCTTCTCTTCAAAACTTAAAATTTTGAGATAGACTAAGGGATATTGTCAAACAAAAGACTCAATCCAAATATTTCCTGGTTTATTTCTAAAGTATCCTGTATAGAAGAAAAGAATAAAGAATGCAGACCCTAAAAGAAAGGTGATTCCAAGGGCAAGGGGCACTAACAGGGGTCCTGCCCCAAAAAGATATTTGCGTATTGGCTTTAGTATACCAATTCAACTCAAGTACATTTTGGGTTGGCTGAAATATTCTCTGTGCATTTGTCGATATTTTCATAAAAACCTTTGCCTGATACACTTAAATAGATTGATCTATTATGTGTCTTTTGATGTATTTTTTTCAAGGGTTTCCACTTTATCTTACAATTACCGATTGAACATTTCTCTGATTATTATTTAATTCATAGATTTTTTGTTCAAATATTTACACAATTTTAAAAGATTGAAATATTTTTTTTTTTAAACATAGAATCATTCCAATTTGGAAATGTTGATAAAAGGAAATGTATCAACTATCGCCCCACCACTACTCAGCACTAAAGATGATACTGTCACGTGATAAATTGTCAAAGTGAAGTTCAATGGTTAATTTGCTACTTTGCTTTCACCCAATGTGTTGGTGACTCTACAAAAAGTCCTTCATACCTTTGACATAAGATCCATAGGCCTTTGTTAAATTTATATCAATTTACAATTAATACAATTAATATTATAGAAAATTTAAATGAAGACTCTGAAAAAGTCCTTCTTTACTTTTCTTTCCATATGTGGAATTTACATCAATTTTCAAGATATCATAATGTTATAGAAAATTTAATTGAAAACTAAGTGTCAGGACCAGAAGAAACTCGCCACAGATGGTAAGAATTTGTCGGTAACAAAATTGTTATATTCCACCCTCGGTCCTTTTTATTGAATCTTTAAATTGTATTTCTTTTTTTTCCTGATATATGTAATCTGGAAACTTGCACATTAAATCCCTTTGTTTAATGTTTATTTGTTTCTTGTTATTTAACGTCCCACTT
The DNA here is from genome assembly GCA_030159075.1 of Atrina japonica. Taxonomy (NCBI): domain Eukaryota; kingdom Metazoa; phylum Mollusca; class Bivalvia; order Pterioida; family Pinnidae; genus Atrina; species Atrina japonica. The sequence goes on along the minus strand of BROG01000476.1, from coordinate 102,479 downwards.
AAGAATATTTCACACATATGGAAACTTCACCAAAGGCCGCTGAAGGGCTTCAAATTTTGGCCTATGCTCGGCACTTACGGTCACATTGAGCAGTGAGGGTTCTTTAATGTGCCGACACCTACTGTGACACGGGATCTACAGTTTTTACTGTTTCATCCGAAAGACAGGAAACCAACCTGCCGCCGGCGGGACTCGAACTCACGATTCGAGCGCCCTACCGACCGAGCCAGGCCGGCTCCCCTTTATTTAAAGCCCTTCTTATTAATGGGGCATTAGTTGTGTTTACCAAACTGAATTATTTCAATTTTTTTCTACTCTTACAACTATATTTGATGTACAATTGCAAATAATATCTATGTATATACAGAAATAAAAAATCTTATATTCACATATCATATATCAAATCTATTCAAGAATCTAAGACGTTTAAAAAGGGAAAATAAATTTAAAAGAAAAAGACATAAGCTAATGCCCCTTTGATTATTTATGGGAGAAACCATCTTAATATTGTCATAACTTGTGATCCCATCAATAGTCAATAAACTATATTAAAATCCAAATAATCAATAAATAATATTACTACAACCCACGTGAGTCGTCTGCTCATGTTCATTATTCGCCGCCAGGAGGCGGCGAATAGATTTCAAATTAAGTTAGGAAGTAGTATATGGAAGGAGCCGTTAGTTTCTTTGAACGCGGAAGTAATGACGTAGTAATTTTATTTGAGGTAAAAACGCTATTAAATTTCAGATATGAAAGTGATGTTGGTTTGTTTCATAAATAATCAGCATCTAAATTTTTTTTAATGCAATTAAGGTATAATACCGCGATTCGTATTTTTTGTAGAGACATAGACATAAGAAATGAAATAACGATAAGTGGGAGACATTAGTCGAAATGATGGGAGCAATCATTACGTGATTGCTTTTGATTTTGATAAGAGCATGATATCCTATTATATAAGTTTAGTGGACGACGGAAATTTGGAACAATATGTTTTTTTATCATTTAAAATGATTTCGTTTGTGCAAAACGGAATAAATATAACACCGAAAACGAAATGTGTCGTATGAAATATTGATGATTGGGAGAACAACAAAGTGAAAACGGGTCGGACGATTTACCGAAACAGACCTTAATTACTGAAGCACACCATTTTTACTTTTATTTCGACATAAAAACTGTAGTACATGTAGTACATGTTAAAGTCTACATATAATAAAATGTTACTTTTAACACGAGTTTTGTGTAATAATGGATAAAGTCAGAATTATCATGTTAAACAAGATCGAACCACTCTAGCCGGCTAGGCCAACAATGAACGAAACAGACTGGAAATGGCCTTGTTTTAAAAAAAATAATTCTGAATTATTCCATAAATGTTTTTCTAAATTACGTTTTATATACATGTACATGTATACTTCCTTTGAAATACCTTTGGCGGCGAATTGATGCTTTGCATCAAGTTTTTCTTGTTCTATGTAATATTACCTTGTCTGGTCCATGCGTAGGGCAAGCCGGTAAGGGCGGCAAGATTTTATTTACTAGACGCAAAACGGTGCGTTCTTAGGGCCTAAAATTGGTTTGGAAAGCAACTTAGTAAGACTGTATATTGCTCATTTTAATGAGAAAAATAACATTTTTATTTTTATTATTATTTTTATTATTTAAATTTTTCCGTCGTCAATGCGATATATACAGCCATGACAGCAACGCCACTAAAATTTTACATTTAAACCACGAACATAGATCTACATTAGATCTAGAGTTGGCTACGTCAGTTCATTTCAAAACATACGAGAGCAACAGTTATAGCAAAGCAGCAAACAGCTGAGCAATGTACTGTTAGATATGTTGGATAGTCCGTTAGGCTATATATGTCTTACACACACTGCTCTGCCAGGTTTGTTGATATACTTACCTTCTCCCCGACGTTCGGCAACCATTTTACCCATCTGCATACTTGTCATGCATCACATACGAGTGGAGGTCAGAGTTCATAAAACTGGATATTCATCCAAGCGTACTGCTGTGGCACGGAATATCTGTTAATTGTGAAAAAATAGAGCGACAAATTTATTATTTACTGTAAAGTTCAGGATCAGATTCCTAGACGGTATCTAGAGCTCTTATATATTATGCGCCTATGCGCATATTGCGAACGGCTCAGGGCCAAAACCCATTGACTATATAGGCCAGTCATTCTGTGAATAATTGCAACAGCTTGTTTTTCACTACAGATTAGCACATTTATTTTTCATATATAACAAATAAAAAATTCCCATTTCGGCCCAATTTTTCATAGATTGACTGGCCTAATAAGCTCTTTTTCTTTACAATGCGCAAGTGGAGCCGGCCTTGCGCAGTCGGTAGCGCGCTCAACTCTTTATGGGTTGTAGGGACCACGTATGTTGCAATGTCCATGTCCCTTCAGGTGTTGATGCTAGTGACCAAGTTTGGTTGGAATTGGTCCAGAGGATTTTGAGGAGAAGCTGAAAATGTAAAAACGTAAACGGACGACGACTGACAAAACACGATCACAATAGGTCACCATGGGCTTTGCTCAGGACAGTCAGGTGACCTAAACATAATATATTTCATGAAATTCTGTGAAAGAAAACCTTTAAGACTCTGATCCACTAAACCAGTTAGAGACACTATTATAAGTCCCGAGAGGTAGCTTCCCAACGAATCCTCTGTGTTATAGAAATGACACGGCATATAGCACTTGCCATAGAACAATTATGATAAGAAAATGGTAAGTGATAAAGATGTGTGACCCGGTGACCTCTGTTATGACCTTTCCTGTCAAGAACTCCGTGTGTTATGTGCAAGATACGGTGGCACATGGGTAACATAAAAAAATCATTTGTTCCGTCACGTGTGCATGAAATATATCCTAGTTATCATATGTGTAGGTCTACCAAGGTAAATTGGCACATGTTTACAAACACAACGAGTCTAAATCGAATCATAACAGGGGTGGCAAGCCACTTGTCGTCACAAAAGTACTAGATCAAGAGATTCAGTAATGCATGCGGTCCGTGCAAGGTATTTTCATCATTAATAAAACACTCATTTTTTATCCTGAAAATTCGTTACTTTTTATTTCTGATCAATTTTACAGCCAACATATGAAGACGTTGTTTCTTGAGAAAATCAAAGTCGTAAATTGAGTTTTAGGCAGTGTCTGTAACGTTAATACTGTTGAGTCATGGGAAGGAAGCCAACTCAGTAGGTGCCATTGTGTCCGCGGTCGGACGCGGTTTCATCAAAATCCCTTCAGCAGTTTTGGAGACGAGGTCGGAAATGTTCAAAATTATCCCCGCTTTTCTTTTTTGCAAAAATTCATAAAAAATTCAAAAATCAAATTTCAGCAAAATTCTTTCAGGAAACCATTTTTCTACCAAACCACAGGTAAACACATAAAATAAATGCATCTTAATGAATAATAGAGGAGAAGATCAAAGAAATCATACAAAAATTAATGAAAATTACAAAGTCTAAAAAGACGTCAAAAACGCGTCAAAAAATTATTTTCCGATTTCAACGAAATTAACAAACCTGAATCATACATCTATAAAGATCACTCAGATACAGTGAGTTTTTCAATTCATGCATCAGTTCTGGGGGAGAAGATTTTTAAAGAGGGGTATCCCCTGGGACCTCTTTCGCCCCACCCTGGGCCGATCGGGTCGAAATGAACAAACTTGGTAGAAAACTTTGAGGATTTGCTTCCTATAAAGTTTCATCAAAATCCCTTCAGCGATGTTTTAGAAGTCGAAAATGTTAAAAGTTTATGGACGGACAGACGACGGACAAAAGGCGATCAGAAAAGCTGGTTCTGGTGAGCTAAAATTAATTTTTGATATCAGAAAATAGTGAATAAATACTAATACGGCGCCCCATAGTTAAGTTCGAGTAATACGTAAATTTGATAGCTTTAGACTGAAGTTACAAATACTAAGCAGTTTTATCATCGTATTATTTTTATCTACGCATTACTGTTTTCCTGTAGGCCCTGTATGGCTAACTGTTGTTTGTTTTATCGATATTATAACTTTAGTATTATGTTTATAATATTTATATGACTATTATTGGTGTACGACTGTTAATTGCTATATCTATGTCTTACCATTTTCCTGCTGTATGGCTAACACGATTGTTAAGTTTTGTTATATAATGGTATTACTATCGTATAACTATTATTGGTGTACGACTGTTAATTACTGTATCTGTATACCATTTTCCTTTAATATGACTTACACTGCTGTTAGTTTTGTTATATGGCAGTATTATCGTATAACTATTATTGGTGTACGACTTTTAATTACTATATCTATGTCTTACCATTTTCCTGTAGTATGGCTAACACTGCTGTTAGTTTTGTTATATGGCAGTATTATCGTATAACTATTATTGGTGTACGACTGTTAATTACTATATATATGTCTTACCATTTTCCTGTAATATGGCTAACACTGCTGTTAGTTTTGTTATATGGCAGTATTATCGTACAACTATTATTAGTGTACGACTGTTAATTGCTGTATCTATGTCTTGCCGTTTTCCTGTAATATGGCTAACACTGTTGTTTGTCTTATCGTTATATAATGGTACATTTTATTATTACCGTAGAACTAATATTGGTGTATGACTGTTAATAGTTGTATCTAAGTATTACTGTAGAACTCCTCTCGAGAGACCAGTCATAAAAGACCACCTGTCTTTTGAGACCACATGTCAAAACCACTTAGTTAAAAATCTCTTTAAAAAAGCCCCTTTTGAGAGACCACCAGCTTTGATAGACCCTTTATCAGTGACAGAGAAGGTGGTCTCTTGAGACAGGTACTACTGTACTGCTGTATTGGTTTAATCTCATTCAAAGTTATCTGAACTGAAGTTATTGATGTGACATGAAGTAAGTATTAGGGACAATTTCACAAATTATCAGTGACAGTCAACACTGTCCAATATCTTCAAGATCTCGGTGGTCATGGTCTAGCTCAATCTAATTAAAAACCAATCTCTCACCGCTCCGTTTTCTGTGTCGTGTAAGAGGATCTAACGCAATCTGCTTTGGGGTCACCTCTCATAGATGTGTAATGTTCAACCAATAAAAATATGACTTACAAAAATTAATGGCACAGAGATAGTTTTTATTTTATAAAAAAGGAAACCATCAGTCAACAAAATCCTATCAGAATAAGTTTTGTGATTCGAACCCATCCAGGGTTATGAATATAATTCTGTACTACCGTATTTGTGTGCTCAGCTTTTTTTATAATGTTAAAAATGTTTACATCTCTTGGCTATTTGATTGCTTACAAGATTCTGTATGTCGCTTTTTCACTGGTCGAATGACACACCTACGAGGTCATCTGCACGTGTCCCCATAGCAGATTGCATTAGATCCTATACGCCACATATCAGAAAATGGGAGCAATTAGAGATCGGTTTTTAATTAGATTGAGTCTAGCTGTATAATTTTTAACTCAAACAATAAAACATTCATCTTGTTTCTACTTTTTATAATTTATTTATTTACAGACATATATAAAACATTGTGATAAAATGTGTACACACGGACTGTTCATTACAGTATGTACATGATTAATATTGTTACAAAATGAAATGATAAAATTTAAAATATGTGGCATTTACCATTAATGAGACTGCAATAAAAGATTTTTCCTCCAGTACACAATACTGTAACATGCTTATGTCAACAATTACAACTGTATACTGTTTTCTCTCAAAGATAAGATAAAGGAAACTCAATAAAAAGGCAGGAATGAAAGAGATAATCTACAAATCATTTCCATGGTTTGTACTAGTATATCCTCAATCTCTGGAAAATTCATTTAAAATGTTCTTTCACAAACTATGGCATTCAATCATTTGCTTGTCCTGCGAGACGGTTCGGATGCAGTGGGAGGTGGTGGTACCCCCTTGCGGTGCAAGTCCTCTATATATGCCAATAAGATTTTGGCTCGCTCTTCAGGAACACAGTCTAACACCAGATAACGTTTGTCATTCTGAAACAAAAAAGGAAGCCAGCAATAAATTAAATCTTTCATTCTTTATTTCAAAATGTTGTGATATATCCAAAGAAGCATATTAATATCACCCAAATTCAAATTTGGAAGTAAATAAATTCCACTGAAATTAAGAGAATGTGCCTCCAAATCTGCCATTAGATGTCACATAAAACTGGCTCTGACAATCAATCAATGGTTCAAGACTAAGAGAATCTAGCTCCACTTCGAGTTCCAGACAGAAAAATATCAGTTGAGGGTGGGAAGGATCAACAAGTCCCAATCATGGGATTAGGTTGGGATATTGTTCCATCTCACCCGAGACTGATATCTTCCAATCTGAAACTAAAATTAGGTGGCAATAATTTTTCTTTCACCTGCAAAGCTTGAAATCCAGTTTGCTTGCATATAAATCAGTTTGACATATTTTAGTAGCAACATCACTCATCATTTGTTTATTCACTGTAAATATCAACCCGTAATATACACATATATATTAATTTTCTTTCAAACAAATTTGGTAAGGTTTAACTGAATTGACAACAAACGTAAACATCATTGTAACACTGTACAATGTTTACAAACGATGCAGACGAGGTATGTAGGGCCACAACATGTTTTGCGTAAGCAGTTCTGGATAGAATTTTGCAGTACTGGTCAAAAGTGGGATAAGTTTATCCCAAGCACGAGAAGTTCACTTGTTTATACACAACAGTATTATACTCAGCTACACAGGTGATGAAAATATAAAAAAACATTTTGAATGCATGATCATAATAAAAATAATGAACAAATTGCACTTTGTTACAAACACTGACCTCCAGCACTTTTTCAATGTCTTTGAGATGTGTCTCTGATTCCTCTAACAATTTCTTGGATCTGCAAGGTAAAACAAATGTCAGTTTATCTACTTTCAATTATATAGTCCAAAATGATATGACAGATTTATGATATATCATTGTAACAGTCTCTTATTAATTCAATTGAATACAGTCACCAAACCTGAAAAACATAGTGCCCTACTGAATTACTATTGTACCATTCACCTAACTTGGCTGAATGGAGTAAATAATTATTTGAAATCTTACTTGTATGTGATAAATTTTGGTAGAAATTTTACCTGTATGTGATAAATTTTGTTAGAAATCTTACTTGTATGTGATCATCAATTTTGGTAGAAATTTTACTTGTATGTGATTAATTTTGTTAGAAATCTTACTTGTATGTGATCAATTTTGTTAGAAATCTTACTTGTATGTGATCAATTTTGTTAGAAATCTCATTGTATGTGATCAATTTTGTTAGAAATCTTACTTGAATGTGATCAATTTTGGTAGAAATCTTACTTGTATGTGATTAATTTTGTTGGTAGAAATCTTACTTGTATGTGATTAATTTTGTTAGAAATCTTACTTGTATGTGATTAATTTTGTTAGAAATCTTACTTGTATGTGATCAATTGTATGTGATTAATTTTGTTAGAAATCTTACTTGTATGTGATCAATTGTATGTGATCAATTTTGTTAGAAATCTTACTTGTATGTGATTAATTTTGTTGGTAGAAATCTTACTTGTATGTGATCAATTTTGTTGGTATAAATCTTACTTGTATGTGATTAATTTTGTTGGTAGAAATCTTACTTGTATGTGATCAATTTTGTTGGTAGAAATCTTACTTGTATGTGATCAATTTTGTTTCCTTCAACAATTCTCTAAAATCTGCTTTCGCCTGCACATACTTTTCATGTATATAGTCATTAAACTCTTTTTCTCTTTTCTGTCAAAAAAAAGAAAGAAATATCTTCAAAATGATACAGACTAAATTGATCCTTTTGAACGGGTGAGCTAACAAGTCTTATAAATAAAAATAAAAAATCAAAACAATCTGCTACTGATATAAAAAAGAGAAATTTTTTTTTTAAAAAGCTTCTCCAGAAAGGTATATTTAAAATCTGTTAATCATTGTATTATTTACTTTGTGTACTACAACTTTAAGATAAACAGGATAATTTTCTTTTCATGTCAACAGAAATTAAATGGGATAATGGCTGTTTTTGTCAAAATATAGGATTAACGGTATAGTTTTAAAAGGATGGGGGGGTGGGGGTGTAAAAAATATATGAAATACTGCATGTACAGGGCAATCTGAATGTCTGGTGACACCATTAAGATAAAATAAAATTTCATGTTTCACATAGAAAATAAAATCTAGAACATATATACCCTGTCACTGGAAGAAAACTTGGAATATCTCGGATCCTCCTTAATTTGCTTCTTTACTTCTTTCCAAGAGGCTGTCAAACTTATCTACAAATAAACAAACAAAAATACTATTAGATAAAGAAACTGATTACCTCTGATATTTCACTCGAAAATAAGCATCTACTGGATTTCTAGTTTAATATTTATGTAAATACTGTATAACCATTTATTTTTGCGGTACAAAATCATGAGATTTCGTTAGTCAATTATATCTTTTATTTCGTGATTTAAATTTTTGCTATTTACTTATGCTTATTTATCTTACCAAACTAAGTTAGTTGAAATGAAGCTGCATTACAAATAATCAATAAGGATTGAGTGGTTTCTTTGATATATGTACATTAACAAAATGGGTTGTGATTTTGATGGATCCAATATTTTCATATTTTGCATTTTCAATTATATGCGATTTCGACACCATCAGGTACTGCAGAAAATTTTGGTTATACAGTATTGATTCAAGCTTTTATAGAACATGATATTTTTCTATAATATTTTATAAAAATATCAACATTATTCAAGACCTCTAATACTAAAATTTGAGAATTATTTCATTATCATTATACTGAATGTACTGTTTCTCATTTTTGTTAGAAATGTGTGACAAAAACATTAACACTACCCTTTAGTATTTTTTTTAACCTATAAATCAAATACGTAGAACTGATTATGAAGTGCTACATTTAACCCTTCTATCCCCATTATCTTAGTGGTATACTCTTTCCCATTGTATTCAAGCAGTCTTTTATGGTCTGAGGGGTGAAAGGTTAAATAATTATAACTTACATCTGTTTCATCTAACAATTTATGGAACATTTCCTTGTTCTTCTTTGATAAACTCTCAATATGTTCTTCAAACAAACTCTCTTTTTCCTCTCTATCTAACAAATCAGCTAGTTCCCACCTATGGTCTTTTCTGAGTTGCTTTCTTGTGTCTCTCCATGAAGCCTCCGAGTTTCTCACCTAGTAAGTATGTTATCATTGGTATGTCAACAAAAATCTATAGCATATAATGATGAGTGCACAAGTTAGAAGCACCCAGATAAAAAAAAATCAATTGAGACCTTTCCGAAACCTTGTAATCTTTTAGATATAAAAATAGATTGCAACATCTGGGTTTCAGATATGTTACTTAAAAATTCGATGTTATTCTATCAGATATTAAAATAATTTTTCAATGTATTCTAGTAACTTTTTAGATATCAAAATAGATTGCAACATTTGAGTTTCAGATACGCTATTTTAAAAGATCTATGTAAACCTTTCAGACATCAAAATAAATTTGTAAACTTTCAGATAAATAAAATTTCTGTGCAACCTTTCTGACATTAGAATTTAAATTTTCAAACATTATAATTTAAATTTCTAGGTAAATCTTTCAGATATTAAATTAAATTTTCTATGTAAACCTTTCAGATATTAAAATCATTTTTCTACATAAACCTTTAAGATATTAAACTTTCCTGTGGTACCTTTCAGACATTAAAACAAGTTTTCTATGTAAACTTTCAAATAAATAAAATTTCTATGCAATCTCTCCGATATTAAAATTTTCAATGTAAACCTTTCAGAAATTAAAATATATCTTTTTAAACTTTCAGATATTAAAAAACTTTTCCTTGTAAACCTTTCAGATATCAAAATAATTTTTATGTAAACCTTTCAGATATTAAAAAAATATCCTATGTAAAATTTTCAGATATTAAACAAAATAAAATTTCTATTTAACTTTTTCCCACAGTATATAAATTTTCTATATAGCTTTTTTTTCAATATTAGAATAAGTTTTCTATGTGACCATTCAGATATCAAAATAATCATTATTATTAATAAATCATACATCTTCTCTTATTTCTATTTTCATACTCTGATACTGGATTATCTTAATTTTCAAAAGTACATTAGGACATGATTGTCCTGTTCACTTGGTTTTAAAACTGAAATATCAACAAAAATATAAAATAGCTTAAAGATTTTATATATATCAAAACATAAAAATGTTTTGTAACTACAAGAAAATTAATTGTAAATGCATCATTATAATTATCATCAATCATTATCATTACTATTTTACAAAGCTGTACCTAGTTCTACTATGTGTTTAAAAATCAATGCAAATTCCAAAAGGAAGTTTTCATTTTTGAAAATAATCTATCCATTTTTATGTATTTCATTAAAACTTTTATTTACAGTATATCATTTTACTTTCATCATTCACCTACATTTAATTCAGATTTTAAATCTTTTATACACTATATAGTGTTACATGTGTTATCATTTTAATACATCCTGAAATTCAGTTCAGTTCGGTATTGATTCTTTGATTTAACACCCAACTTCCACTTCCTTCATAAACTGCAAGCAACAGCAGAAAACACACAATGTGTTCTGTGGCATTTTCAGGCATAAGGTAAAGATTTACATGTTGAATTGTCAATAAAATAGTTGTTTTAGTTTCTAATTGGGTCTTAGAAATGCATTTTGAACTACAAATAGAAGGAAATGGATCATTTTGAAATGACTTGACATTTTTACTTGACGTACGGCTGTGATTTTTTTATGAAATGTGAATAAAATGGCTTCATTGGCGATTTCATTTTGCGTGCGACGGTGTCTGAGAACCAGAAATATTTTTTTACTTGGCCTTATATTCAGTATTTTTATTTAAACTTAAAAATAGGTTTTATTCATTTACATTAATTCATCTTAACAGAAGTCACAATTAAATTTCAGGCTATGACAGGTTACTCTTTTTTATAACTACAAAGCTGTTGTGAAACTATGAGCAATCAAAGTCATAATACCATTCTATCATTAAAATCAGATACAAACATGAGGTATGTGATATTCTGTCCCATCTAGGTGTTTATAATACATATGTAGTGAGCCTAGGTGAAAGCATGGCAAATGTATGGCATGTACAAGGAAAATCAACAAAATGGCATAACTTTGAAAAAAGGGACAGAGGGGCATGGTTCAGGTATTTGGCACTCCAATATATAAATATGTACCTTATAAGGTGACCCTAAAGGAATGGCAGATTAATAGTATGGACAAGCATATGCTGACAGATGGACATAAGTACAGAGGGACAATGCCATGCCATAATGTTCCATGCAACGATACGCATATAAATATCACCAAGATATCCAACAGTACATACTAGATCTACAAGTAAAGCATTAAACAAAGTAATGGCTTCATCTTTCTTATGCTGTTCTCTTTCTTTGTCACGTTCACGTAGAGAGCTGGATAGTGATTTTTCTACTTCTTCAGTACGTTTACGAATGCTAGCTTCAATTCTCTCCTGTTTTTCTCTTTCTTTTCTATCTTCATCATCAGAATCCTGCAATAAAAATACATCAGTTATATACTTATAAGACATATACAGGTCTCATCCGATATAAACCCCTTGTCACAATGTCAAATTGTATATTTAAGGATTGATTTTCATTTTTTGGAATGCATAGAGTATAAATGCAATGGATTATGGAAAAAATCTGGGCAGCACGAAGTGCAAGTGAAGGCAAACAAATTGACTTGTTTATCAAGAGATGCTTGACAAAGCTGCACTAGGCCTTACTCTCTTTTTTCTGTTGTAACTACGAAGCCAACTTTCATTTCTGTGCCAGACTGTGGTCTGTGGTTCTGGTCATAACATCATAAGATGACCTACACATATCGTGATATGGGCCTGTAGGCTGTACAATGTGCTACAGATGTAGTCTCCTGTTTCCCATTTCTTTCTGTGATTTTTATTTGTTTTGTGGTAGGCCTAATGTATGGCTTTTAATATTAAATATATAAGAAATAAACATGTGATATTTTATTTTTTATTGATTCGTTCATGTATTCTTACACTGAAAAGTAAAGCAGTTAATACTCAGGGCAAGCGACTGCATTTACAGAATATACAATATATCATTCTATATACTTGCAATGAAGGGACTTGCAATCAGTATGTAAATATAATTGTTTGTTTTCAAAACATCGTTACAATATATTTTTCCAGTATCTTTTGCGGACCTTACTTTTGTATTATATTTTTGTTGCATCATTAGCGCACCTTAACTGTCCTACCGTCTCTATTTTTGGTTATACAGTCACCTGGTCACTTTTGTTTAATTGGTTTAATAATTCATGTAATATGGGTAGTTGGCATTTGAAAGCATGCATGTGAAGGTGTGTCCTTCGTCTGAAGAAAGTTAAATATGTGTGGTACCTGTGTGGATAGAATATAGAGAGATGTATTCCTGTGTGAATAGAAGGTATAGAGATGTGCAATTGTGACAAAGAACAGTGACCATTGGTGTTATACAACATGTGCTGCAATGGTTGCGATGATCGTGACATTGTTTTGAAAACAGAAACAATTATAAACATGATGCATGATGCAACAGGTGTGAGAAAATTGTTAGCCAATGGTCACTTGTTTACTTTATAGTCCGACTAAGAAGGGAGATAACTCGAACATTACAATTTTCAAATATTGCTTCTGTGAGAGTTGCTCCTCTGCTTTTTATTTCATTGTGTTTGACTGTGTCAAGTCATTTGACATGTGACGGCAGGTTGGTTTCCTGTCCTTCGGATGAGACAGTAAAACTAGAGGTCCCGTGTCAAAGTAGGTGTCGGCACGTTAAAGACCCCTAATTGCTCAATGGCCGTTAAGTGCCAAGCATAGGTCAAAATTTGAGGCCCTTCACCGGCATTTGGTGACGTCTTCATATGAGTGAAATATTCTTGAGTGGGACGGTAAACAACAATAAACAAACAAACGAACGAGAGATGTCGCTTTCCAGATTTACAGTAATCAAACAAATTTAAAAACTGTACCTGGATTATTTTGCTAAATGACTTACATCTTCCAACTTTCGGACATAATCTTTAAACCAGTCCTCTCTACGTGAACTACTATCTACAGCTTTGTATCGAGAATCCGAGTCAATTTTACGTTTTATTTCACTCCATCTAGAGTGTCGATCTATATCAGACGTCTCTTTCAGCAACTGAATGAAGTCGGCCTTCAACTGAAAAACAAAGGTCAAGATATAGTGATGGGTTGAAACAAATGATTCAACTATGACAGCTGTAAGTCATGTATAAGTCAAATTCTGTAGAAATGGGTTAAGATCATTTGTTTTAATAGTTCATACAGATCCCAATCTAAAAGTGATTTATTTAAGATTTTTAGAGAAAACTTTGATTCACCATTTCCACAGATAAAAAATTTGGCATATTTGCTGAAATAAAATTGGATGAATTTATTTCACAATTTGATAATCATGGAATCTGACCATAAAAATGTCTAAGTAAATATAAAAACGCAAGAATAATAAACAAAAAAGAGAAAAAAAAAAAAAAAAAAAGAAAAAAAAAAAGGAGAAAAAAAAAAACAAAAAAAAATCTAAAAAAAAGACAAAAAAAAAAAAAAAAGAAAAAAAAGAAAAAAAATAAAAAAAAAAATATAAGAAAGAAAAAAAAAAAAAAATAAGAAAAAAAATAAAAAAAGAAGAAAAAAAAGAAAAGAAAAAAAAAAATAAAAAAATAAAAGAAAAAAAATAAAAGAAAAAAAAAAAAAAAAGAAAAATAAAAAAAAAAAAAAAAAAAAAAGAAAAAATAAAAAAAAAAAATTAAAAAAAAAAAGAAAAAAGAATAAAAAATATAAAGAAAAAAAAAAAAGAAAAAAAAAAAGACTTATATATCTTTTTTCATCATTAGACAATTCCCTCCATAATAATAATAATTCTTACATTTTTTGTTAAACAGAATTTGAGCCTTATTATCATTTTTGTTGTTGTTGGAAAATTGGAAATATTTACTCATTCACCTCTAAAGACACATTTGGACTGGTCTAAATCACTTATTTACAGAAGAGTCCATTGTTTTTAGGGGTTAATGAGTTAAAATAATTCCAAAATTCTACAAATCTAAATCAGAAAAAAAAATTCTGATGTAATATGCTATACTACACAATGTTTTGATACAACATTTGAAATAAAAAAGAGAAGTACATGTTCTTGAATAATTTACAAAATGGCAAAATGTACAAGAATGTATTGATACTGGAGGGAATGTCCAGTTTATCAACCAAGCTAAAATGCAATCATAATTGGAGTTCAATGCAATAATCATACATGATGGACACTGTTGTAAACATATAAGACTTTGTAACATATATAGGGACAAATACGTCTCTTTTATGGGAGCAGCATTTTCCCCATGTTCTCACATCACTGGATACTAAAGAGATGCATAAACACATTGGTTTAAAGATTGAGGAATCAAAATATGGGCAATAATGTAAATTAACTTTATTTTACACATCATCAATTTAATCTTATACATTTGAGGGGATTAAAACACTATGTCATTAAAGAAATGAAAAAAATATTCATGGAGAGAGATGTATAATTCTAGAATTCACTAGAATGTATCTCTAAATCTCAACCTGCTACTTATACCAAAGATTGTGAATTGTTAATATCAATTTCACTCTCAAGTGTAATGTTTGTGTGAGGATGGCATTTGTTCTGTAAATTTCTAGGAAGAAGTTATAAAATTTTGCTAACAAGTAAGATAAGGAAAGTTGAGAACCTATTTTAAAGGGGCATTAACTGTGTTTTCAAACTTAGATTAATGTACAATAACAATGAAGAGATATACTCAGGCATAACAATTCTTATATTCCTAGTTTATATTTTGTAAAAACAAGGTCAGTTCCAGTGTGACATTCATGTATAAACAGTAAGTTTGAGTTAATCAATTGCAATTGAAAAAAGTGTCAAACCTAGGTTTCCCAAGCATTTTCACAAAATATATAGGAATTTAAGAATTTTTTTGCCTGTGTATATCTCTTTTTTGTTATTGTACATCAATCTAAGTAGTAAAAAAAATTTTTTGTAAAAAAAAAAAAAAACCACACCTAATGTCCCTTTAATAGAATCTAAAATTCACAAAGAATCGAAAAGCGGTAAAATCATGGAAAACAAAAGGCTCTTAATGTATGATCTTAAATTTTGCAGTCGTTCTGTTCGAAATATAGTCATGTAATTTCCCCCAGAATAGCTTATATCAAATATAAGTTTAAATATTTCAAGAACTTTAATCATGTATTATGATGGTCAAATGATACAACATATGCACATTGAAATTATATCTGAAATTGAAATCTTGGATGTACTGAAATACTTCAGTAATGTCTTTTTTATTATTACTTTATGTATCCCAAAATTTTTTTCACCTATATAGACGTCATCGGCTTAAAATGAACCGTGCTATGGACAGATGCCAATTCAGCGAGGGTTCTTTATTTTTCTTTACACAATTTTTCAGTTAAATGGTGGCAGCTAGTTTAAAATGATGGGCGAAAACCCAGTTACAATGTACCTGGGAAGGGACCATCGGCCTTCCTCAAGTAAACAGGTAAACTTTCCACAAAATCAGCTTATGCAATGAAAAGAAGTAAGAGACTTCATGGTTCATAATGTGATGCTCTAACCACTTGTTCAGGAAGGATTCTTAAACATGCAGTATCCGTCTTTCACCTCTCAAGCTTGGCAGAGGAAGTTACTTACATTTTTAAAAAGGTATAACATGATACCTTGAATGGAAGTTGGAACTTCCTGCTTGCCAAGTAGACATTTTAACTGATAAGAGCAAACACAAGTGATTCAATTACATAATACAAGTGTACATTTTTGAACAAAGAAACCCCACCCAAGGAAGCTCTTATCAATCCAGATTTATTTGTACTGTATACCTGGAAATTTTCGCACCATTGAATTTTTGCCCCACTGAATTTTTGCCCTTATGTGATAGGGCAAATTTAAAATGGAAGCAACATTTTCAAGCTAAATAGTTGAAGCACAGATACATACATGATATATGTCATCCATGAGACTGCTGATTAAGGGCAAATTTAAGACGGGTGAATATATATTCTGCCGAACAAGGGCAAAAAACAAAGGTGAAAATTTCCAGGTCTACGGTATTCAGAAATAATGCACAACTATTTTTTGTCTTGGAAAAACATTGCTGATCCCTCTAGTAATAAAACTGAAATTTAAATTTGAGAAAAAAAATTGAGAAAATGTCAATTTTTTTTCATGAAAAAGAAAATGAGAGGCTCTATTGAGACTGACTTTACACTCAGTAAAGAGATATAATATGATCTAGGAAAATATAATCTTGACTTAACAATCAACTTGATACATAAAATAATTGTACTCAGCTGGCCTGCAATCTAGTTTTTCATCAATTGATTTTGTAAAGTTTTCAAATTTGTAAATATAAAACTTACATCTTGCAACCACTCTGGAACTTAAAATACCTTCTAACTTAAATACCTACTAAAATAAAATACCATCTAACTTATACCTACTAACTTAAATACATGTACCTACTAACTTAAATACCCACTAACTTAAAAGTATTTCAACCTTAAATATGAATATATTACTGTCTACTTAATTTTGCCAAGTACTCATACCTTAAATGAGTAGCAAGTACTCATACTTCAAATGAGTAGCTAGAACTCATACATGTATCTTAAATGAGTAGCTAGAACTCATACATGTATCTTAAATGAGTAGCTAGAACCATACCTCAAATTAAGTGAGTAGCTAGTACTATTCCTCAAATAAGCAGCAAGAACTCATACCTCAAATGAGCAGCAAGAACTCATACCTCAAATGAGCAGCATGAACTCATACCTCAAATGAGCAGCAAGTACTCATACCTCAAATGAGCAGCAAGTACTCATACCTCAAATGAGCAGCAAGTACTCATACCTCAAATGAGCAGCAAGTACTCATACCTTAAATAAGTAGTAAATACTCCCATCTTAAAAGAGTAGCAAGTCCTCACATCTTTTATTCATCCCTAAAGACAGATATGGACTGGTCTAAGTCATTGATTTACAGAAGATTCCATTGTTATTCAGGGGTTGATAAGTTAATATCATAACATAATATTCATAAAACCCAATATCGCCTTAAGCACAGGACTGTAGAATGATTAACAATCACAACTATCTTGATATCAACATCAAACCTGGAAAGAATCATGACAATGATGAGAACTTTTGCCTTGATGACTGTAGAATTCTATTTATTTCATATCTTAGAGTTAACAAATTTATACATGACAGCATATTGAGCTATTTACAATCTTGACCGTTGACAACTGATTAAGGAGTGATGATTACATTCCAAACTTTACATGCAATTGTGATCAAATCTCAGTTTTAATCATTTGACCCTTTATTTCAAATGACTTTTATGTATTATTTAAGATATGATTTGCCTTAATAGATCCATTCAAGTGACCTTGATAACAAACTTACTCTCTGATCTAGTACTTAGCATTTGTGGTTGCACGATGTAAACAAATTCAATATTTGAATAATTATAAAAATGGTTGTCATGAACATGTGGCAGAAATATCATTTTGTATGTATGAGTATTATATTGTAAATATTTAAATACATTTAATGATATATGATGATTCAGTTTTTTGAATTTTACAATTTATAAAGTAAAATTTATATAAACATGATTTTCCCAACATACATCCCTTACCCCCAATAAAACCTTCATACCCTAAACAATATTTCTGCCACTAGCTGTTGCTCATGATCCAAAATGTACTCAATGAGAAAGTGAGTTTACAAATTTGAAAGTACCAGTATTTGAAATCATGCTCTGTAAACAAGAGCTTGTTGAGTACAGGCAAACAAAAAAGGCATATACCAGTAACTATGGCAATACGATACACTGTAATCGGCAGACACCGCATGGTATTGACTGAGAGGTGTTTCCTCATATATCAGTTCTATGGGAACTGAGCTTCAGTATTCAACCTTGCTGTAGAAGTGATGCTATCCTCTTTTGAAATGGGACAATAAGATTAATACAAACAATTCTTTACATGGAACTTGAAGCAATTCAATTGAAGATCTTTAAAACTTTTCTCATATAATGAAAACACTTATCAGAATATTAAGCAGATCATTTGAATTCTGTGTATAAATAACTTAGAAACTTTCATAATAGATATTAATTAACTTATTTCATTTCCATTCATTTAAATACTGATTATTACATATTGTATTACAATATTTTCTTTCAGCAATTTTAAGATGAACCACTTTGATAGATAATCTTGTTACATATAGATAATAAATATAAGTGGATAGGACACAAAACTCTCAGTAAAAATATTATAGAACAGATGATATGAGTTACTTTAAATATTGAAAAATACTGATCATATAGATATTAATTTATCGTTAATTGTAACATGATAACAATCAAGATAATCAAATAGACTGTAAATAAATACTAATCATAACATCGTATTGGTACATAAGAAAAAGAATCAGAATTGTAAACATGCTAGAAAATATTGCACTCCAAATTTCAGGATTTATTTTTAATAGGTTTGAGTCGCTTAAAACATTTACAAACAAATTCTTATATATATATATCTGGTTACCTCTAGTGGTTTCAATTTATACATATTTAGCATTGTCTCATGCCACTTTGTTCTTTCAGAACTATTAATCTATTTATGATTGGAGCTTAGTTGATAAAGTCTTATTGACAGAAAACAATCATCTTGAGCATTCATCTGGGCCTTTTTATGTTTTTGCATTCTTTAGTTATGGTGTTATATTCATATTCAAATATAGAGATGACTAATGATTTCTTCAACTCAGTTTTATGCTGTTTATTTAGATGAACACAGAAATTCTAATTGTAAACTCCCTCACTAAAATGATTGAATTAAGGAACAGCAATTAAAAACAACCATCTGGATGATGAAAAAAGCTGATTTAAAATGGAATTTTACTTTTTTTCACTGAGCCCTCCCAGTTCCTTTATACCATAACATTATTATATTGCAGTGGAAAAAATATATTCCATTTGGGAAAAGATTGCATTTTGAGTTTTGGAGTATAGATTAGAGAGAATCCAGAGGCCTGCAATATATATTACTCCATTAATATGCCAATTATATACCTTCAAAGGGAAATATCTCCAATAATATGCCAATTATGTACATTCAAAGGGAAATTACTCCATTAATATACCAATTATGTACCTTCAAAGGGAAATATCTCCAATAAGATGCCAATAAAGCCTTTAAAGGGAAATAACTCCCAAGTAGCCAATAATGTACCTTCAAAGGGAAATAACTCCAATAAAAGGTAAATCAACTGTTGAGGATTTTTATTTTAATAATTACTCAAAATCAACCTACATGTAATTTATAAGCTTTTGATATGCTTCAATGCCAACATCAGTGTTTTTCTATGTTATATATGAACCCAACTATTTATCTAATGTTTTAAGCAACACAAACCCTATCATATGAGTAGTATCAATTTTTTTTCTTTAAGCATTTCTTTTATCAAATGTTTGTCTAGAATGTTTATTTTCTGCTCTGAAAATAAAAATGTGGTAATATGCTGAAATAGATTCAATGATGTTACATGAAAATCATAACCATTTTGTAAACACACACTGAGCCAACATGGGCTGCTAAACTCACTTTGTTAAAAACAACAAAGGAGGTAATAATACAAAGAAATGTACAGAGAAATCATTTACTTATGGTAATACATACGATTATTGAAGTCAATCAATTACAGTTAAAGTTTTGTTTTATATTCAACAAGTCTGCAAGCCAAGACAAAGGTAAGAAAGGTGAGGAGTGAGAGGGGAAAGTTTAAGATGATTTGTAATATTTAATAGGGAAAAAAAACCCAAACAACCCAAAACAAGCATTCTAAATGTATTGATGAATCAATACTTATTCTGTACTTGGGAAACCAGTAGTAAGCGAATGGTGAGTAATTACAATACGGTAATCCAAACTTTGTCCAAAACCTTAACTGGATTGATGGGAATAGATATATATATACTCCATACCCCCAACTTAAGTGGAATTGAGCTAAAAAATTATAGCCTTCCACAAGTAAACTTCTAACAAAATCAGCTCAGGCTCCAGTTGGACTCAAACATGCAGGATAGAGGTGAAATACTTAATGGTTTGATGCGCGATGCTCTAACCACTCAGCCATGAAGGCCACTCTAAAATTAGAGATTAGCTCAATTGAGCCCTAAAGCTCAGGAGACATAATGACTATGATTAGTGTTTTAAGCCACACTCAACAATTCTCCAGGTACATGTATAAGGTGGTGGCCAGTTTTTTAATGGTGGAGTAGAGAACCTGGTTATAATGTACTCAAGAAGACACCACCAGCCTTCCACAAGTAAACTGGCAATTTTTCTAAAAAAATCAGTCTAGGTTCCCACAGGGCCTTAAACCTGCGCTGACAAGAGGTGAGAGACTTCATGAGTTAAAGCACGATGCTCTAATCAATCAACAAAGGAGACCCCAGAAGACATAATAGTAGGCTGAAAAGACGCCAGAATCCATAACCTCTCAATAAAACCCAAAACAAGAGCTAATAATTTCCACAATTTTTGTAAAACCTAACTTGTGTATTAAAACTGTGGAGGGTAACTAACCATAACAAGTTTCCTGAAAGACTAAAATGACAACAAGAGACGATCAGAGAAAAGGTCATTATCTAAATAAATAGTCAGTACAGTACTGAAATCACATGAACTGAGCTGAATTTGAGTAATGTAAGTAGGGAAATCTATTATCAATTATTCCACTTTGTCTTGGCTTTCACATAAGTATGGCAATGCATGAAAAACTGATAAATAAAATCATAATTCATATATATCTATATATAGTAAATGAAGTGATTGAAGTATATAGAACTAAAACAAAATCCTGATGGAAAATATCGTATAATACAGTAGTTTATAAGCTTCAATTATCATGTACTTAAGTACAAACAGAAATTATTTCATTTTATCTTTAGATGTGCTGGTGTATATAATCTTTTCAGTCTTAACTTAAAAAATAAGTAGTTACAGAAAATATTTCATCTTCAAAGAACTTTTTTTTTTTCAGATCAAGGCTCTGTAATAAAACTAAACCAGACTGATAATTTTTCATGGCATAAAACACATACCTTTTCTTTCTGACTGGATTTTTCCTCTTTTTCCTTTCTGCGCAAGTCTGCACAGTAATCACTGAAAAGGCCCTCTCTCTCCCTCATTTTGTCTATCCCCTTAAATCTTTCATCTTTACCATACTTAGAGGCAAATTCACTGAAGGATGACCTGTGAAAGTAAAGACGATATTTGTGACACACTTTACTTATGAGAAAATTGCACAAATATTAGCAATATGTTACACTTTATTTGTAAGTTTTGTTTTCCTCTCAGTCTCTTTTTGTCTGCCTGTTCTGCTGTCTCATTTTTCTCTGTCCCTCTGTTCTCTTCCTGTCTATCCTTCACACTGTCTGACAGTCTCTTCCCCCTCCTCCCTCTCTCTCCTGTAAATTGTTCTTCTCATTCTCTCTCTCCTGTCCATCTCTCTCCTCTCTCACCTGTCTCTCTCCTCACTCTGTATCTCTCTCTCTCTCTCCTGTCAGTTTTTTCTTTCTCATTCTGTGTCTTTCACACCCCCTCCCTTGTCTGTTTTCCTCCTAACTCTCACTCTCTCTGTCTGTCTGTGTCAGTCTTGCTGTCTGTCTCTCTCTCTTCTGTCTTCTGTGTCCATTTCAATTTGTCTCTCTGTCTGTCTGTCTATCTCTCTCTAACTCCCTCCCCTCTCTCCTGAATGTTTTCTCTTTGATCTATCTGTCTGTCTGTCCTTGATAACTTACAATGTCACATCACATCATGTCATTAGCTCTACTTCAACAATAATTCTTATTTAATTCACAAACATGCAAACTATTTTTTTTAAAATATAACAAGAAACTCGAGGGTCATAATGCTTGTCTGTGCAAAACTTACAACAACAGATTTTGAATCAAAAAAGTTTACTTGAGTTTTGGGCTAAGGTGAGCTAACAAGATAATTCATGTTTTGGGAGAGGGGATCTCAATAGATATTAATGAGTCAGAATTAGAGACTTTACATGAAATTCATAACAGCCTTTAAATTTTATACATATATTCAATATTGGCAAATCTATGTGCATGTAACATACTGGCCTACAATTTTGTACATGCAATGAATTATGTACTGCAGTACATGAATGGGAATGCTGAATGGTTTGGGGGAATCCCAACCTCTCCAGGATATCTCAATGATCTTGAAAAATTAGCTCAGGGGCTTTTCCCTATGCACCATTAAACTTGTCATGGCACAAAAAAAAGAGACTGTATATGGTTGAAAATTTCAATTCTTTGAAGATATTTGACTATTTCTATATAACAGTGTCAATTAAGGGCCCTTCTCAGTAGCCATAGGTTTACCCACAAACCCAACATTTGAATAAAATTTGATTTTTATATGTAAAAATTCATATATCTATATACTACAGTGTCTTTATGACCAGGTGGTCGCTAAAGCAAGTTTTACTGTATTATAACATACTGTAACAAAATTGCCAATATGAGAATGATTTAACATAAATTTCTCATGTTTTTCACTTTCTTCAAATTTATACTGCTATTGTGGCCCCAAGGGGGGATATTAGAACATTCGTTTCACCTCTATCTTTAATAATAGAAACAAATTTCACAAGAAATTACATCTTTAACTATATGCTTAAAACTGACCATTAAAACCATTTGACACTCCCTGTAACTCTGCAAAATGATTTAATTCTTTCCCTGAGCAAGTATTTGTATTAATAACTGCAGGTCTCAATGTTTTACAAGATCATATTTCAAAGTTTTTTTTTGGAAAAGGTCCTATATTCTAGACATAAATATCTCTTGTTTTCAGAGTTTACAACAATAAAAGGAATTGAGACATGTCAAACTTACTTTCCATGCAACTTTGCTTCTTCAAGAAGTTGACGGAAAGAATCCTTCTTTTCTCTCATCTTGCGGTGTTTCTCTCTCCGCTCCTCTTCAGCCCTTTCCTTGACATACTGCTCAAATACCTGTTTCCTCTCCTTGGATGTTAGTAGTAAATACCTCTGATCAAAAACAATCTTGTGTAGTTCTTTTTCCCAGGTGGAAAATGCTGAAACCTGAAATAAATTTGACACATTTATTAGCAGTAGCCAGGATCTGAGGCAACATCTGAAAATGTGAAAGCACTAATATAATATGTTAGCTTATTTACTAAACCAAACTCAAATTCTTCTACTACATGTAACATGGAACTTAGAAAAAAAATCTTCCAAATAAGGTAACACGATTTGTTTGTGAAACACAAATGCCCCTGGTCCTGACTCTTATCACAATGCAAACTTTAAATATTGCAATGTCCTACATTTTGACCCAACCCCATCCCCTGGGTCGTGTGATGTCACTTAAGTGTGAGCAACCCTTAGATGAATTTACAGTCTAAGTTTGTTTATTGTATCACAATCCAAACTTGAAATATTGCGCTTTATATGTAAGCAGTAAGAATTACGGACAGACAGACAGACAGACGGACAGATTATCCAAACACTAGATGCCCCCAGTGGACGTTTCAAGCCGGAGGCATAAAAATAAATTCTGTAATTTTAGTCAATCATTCAATTTGATTTTGATTAATAAGTGCATCCTGCTTTCTCAATACATACTCATCTTTCACCGGAGTCTTTCATACACCTCAATTTTCCTCTTTTTGGCAGAATGTGTTTTTAAGTGGGGAGGTCTGTGGCTTTAATTTCCACATATCCTTACACATCTTAGACATAACAGCCAAGGCATCATCTGATGATTATGAGTTCTTGGCAGTCGAACACCAAAATTTTAGGTACTTAGATTTTAAGAAAATCAAAAAATTATTTTAATATAAATCTGTGCAGGTTGGAACAATGGAATTCATGCACATAATGAATCAATAAATATTTCCAGACTGCACCTCTATGTATTCTTGGTTGAAAACTTTTATACAACAAATTTTTGCTTATTACAAACCAATTTGTATGTCCCTTGACACCTTAAACAACATCTTTTATAGAATTATAACAAAGTGATCAATATCAATTAAACAAAGTCAATTTTTAACTTTTTGCCAAGCAAAAATTAAATTAGTTGTGTAAATAAAAAGTTACAACAATATTTTTACAGAAAAAAAAGAAAGTTCCCATTCTGCCTAGATTTAGAGAGAATTTTTTCTTAATGAATTTTGTTTAAGCCCTCTTCGCTTTAACTGTATAATAAAGTGTCCTGATAACAAAGTGAACAATAAGGTCCCTTGAAATTTGTTATTTAAAAATCTTTCTTTAGTGATGAAAAAAATGCATGAAGTAAAATTCAAGCATTCTAATGAAACTTTTCAAGGGTATGCTACATGTGCTATTAAACACTTATCAAGACTAACTCCAATGTACAAGCAAAATTCAAGGATTAACTCTATATTCCAACACTTTTCAAGTGTTAACTCTTTATTCACGCACTTTCCAAGGACTATACTCAAGCACTTTTCAAGGACTAACTCTATATTCAAGCACTTTACAAGGTCTGTGTGAAATCCTGTTTGATACAAAATTGTGATGATTATCATTTAAAGGAACCATTATCACTATCAATATTATAAACTAAAAAATGTTACCTCCTTCTCTGCTAGCATGTCCCGGAATTGCTTCATCCTGATCTCCAGTGGCACCACTGCCCTCTGTCTTGCTGCCTGTACTTCTGCTTCAATAGCTGCTTCTTTACCAGCGTCAATGGTCTTCGGTCCATCTTTCTTATCATCCATTTCCTCCTTCTCAATTCTAATAGAATACCACAAAACTTGAGTACCAAAACTTTTAAAGGACCATATTTAATTCACTAAATGTATAATCAATTGTACAAATGTATTGTACTGATAAAATGAATTAAAATGATTAAATGCCTATATTGTATCTGGATAAAGGGACAGGAGCTTTAGGCATAATTCTGGAAAACTATGACAACTTTAACAAACAAATATGCAAGAGTTTACATGACAAAGAATCTAGCGTGATATGTGGACTTGATGTTAGTGTCTTTAGTATCAAATTCAGATGTCCGGAGATCGACTATTGACAAATTTAACATAAAATATAAAGTGTGCTGTATAGTGACTTTTATAAGTGGGAAAATTTATTTTTACTTTATTACCGATCAAAGAAAATAGCGCAGAATTAAATACCCATGAATACATACATTGTATGTCATTCCATTGGGCTATTCCAGAAAAAAGTGTCTCCTGGGGGCAGAACGCCATCCATATAAAAATGTCTTGGTGTAGGTTAAAATTGCATTCGGGGTGTGAATAAAAAAAATGGAATGTATTGGGGGTAGTGTTAATACTGATTTACTGTTTTGTGGTTGGTAATTGTATTTTACAGATTACTTGAAACAGAGTTAACACTAATGTGCTCACCATTCTTTGGTATTAAAGATAATGATGAACTTCAAAATATAAAATCATTAAATGTAACAAAAGCATTATAAATTCCTTTGCTAGTCAGTTTGAATACCATTAATTTTTGTCTTGCACGCTTACATGTATAAAATGTAAATTATATATATATATAATATATATATATATATATATATATAAACTCCATGACCTGTTTTATGATGGTGCTATGCCATTATTATATTGTCTGCGCCATTATTAAACTGTCTGCGCCAACATTTAATTTCCAAGCACCATGGTAAAATACTGTAGTTGAAACCTATTTGGCATCATTTTCATCACTACTTTTCTTTGGTTTGATACAGGCTTGTTTATTTCCGATATTGGAGAAATATAGTTAAATTTATAGGCCGGCAGGGACTCCACATTCTGTGATATACAAACAAAGGCCTTTCAAAAGAAGTCTACAACCAACAAAGTCTGTTGGCTATTTTCCTGAAAATGCTGAAGTTTATATCTGCTGTGCCACAGACAGCAACAATGTCTTACATGAGCAAAACACAAAATTTGTTTAACTTAAACCATGTAAACCATGCAAGTTGATTCAAATTTTATAGTCCTACGAGTGTAAAGGCCTTCTTTATCATGTCCATATTGGCCAAATTTTAGAATCTTAAATTAATTTCTCTCAAGTCGAAGGTACATGCCCAAGCAATTTTATGGGGATGTGTACAGGAATGGTTATGTACATGTATGTTTTATGCCTTTTCTTCATGCCATTTTGAGTAAAATTCTGGATATGAAGTCAATATAATGGTTTGAACGAGAATACAAAGGAGGTTCTTTGATACAGTCAACTCCATTTATAAGGAGATATATTTAAACTACAACTGGATTTCGATCTTTATTTATAAAGAATAATTTACGAAATGCTTGGGGAAGTAAGATATCCTTTTTTATAACCGGTATTCCATTATATAATCTCATTACAAGTGGATTTGACTGTATTTTGCTAATTTGATATGAATGTTGTCCCAGATATTAGATGGTTTGAACAGAGTTCATGAATGGATAGTTAAGTGATTCTGTATTCCTCATAAAATGAATTAATTATTCCTGCTCTAACATACAATACCAAGAGTGCCATCTTCTCACCTCAATATCACTGATTTTTACTTTTTTAAATGGTGTTTTACGAAATACTGAACAAATTTTCATCAACATAGTAGTGGCCAGTTATAAATGATGGAGGAAAGCATCCACTTAGTGTACCTGGGAAGAGATCACCAGTCTTTCGCAAGTAAACTGGCAAACTTTCTTATAAAAACAGCAAAGGTTCCAGTGGTACTTAAACCTGCTGTGAACACAGCTGAGAGACTTCATGGTTTAAAGTGTGATGCTCTAACTACTTGATCACAAAGCCCCTCCCCACCCCGATTTAATTGATAGAAGTCTAATAACCAAAAAAGCTTATAATTCAACATTTTGGGGGTTTTGTATACAAGTACTTTACATGAAGATCTTACAAAGCCTCTTATATGATATTGCACACCACATAATAACATCGCTTTTTATGTGGAGGCTATGATAAATACAGATCACGCAACCTTCTGTTCCTTAGTGATGAATTTCATTTTGAAGTCTTAATTATTGCTATCTTAACCTGCAAGTTGCAGTCATTCCTTTTAGCGTAACCTGTAAATGGGTAACGACAATTTCTGTTATTTTGTGGCCTGCATTGCTCATTTTCACCCCTTGTATTAAGATAGCAGTTTTGAACCAATGATTTTTTTCATAATAAAAACTATTTAATTACTGAAAATTTGTGATAATGGAATAGTTCATAATAAAAATTCTATGAAATTTGCACCTTGAAGAAGATGCTGTATCAATCTAAGAGCACCTTCCTGAATGCAGCAGTTTTTTCCCTCCTTTACTCTTTTTAAGTCTACAACCAAATGTGTTGTTGAAAACAATTTTGGTAAAAAAAATTGCAGTTTTTTTTAAACATTATAAATAATTATATCATAACTGACATATCTTCAGAATATTATTTAATCCATTAATCACTCACAGTGGTCTAATGGTTGAGTGTTCAACTCGCAAGTAGAAGATCCTGAGTTCAATTCCCTGTATCAAGTCATACTTAAAATTTTGAAATACGTGGTAAGTGCAACTTTCACCATGCATTCTGCCTCTGCCAGTCACAAGTCTTTTGAATGAAGGACAGACACAGTAGAAGTCCATAGCACAGTTAAAATTTGTGGACTTTCACCTACAACTTATGGTGTCTTCTTGTTAGTGGAAAATTTCTGGCAGGGCATAAAACAGTAATATAAACATGATGTTTTAAGCCACAACTTACTTTGGCTTCTTGGCATGTGGCTCTTCTTCCTCCTCTTCTGTCTTCTCTGGTGCTGCTACAAAAAAAAAAGAAGAAAATATTAATGAAGGAACAGCAAATAAAAAAATTAATGACATCTCTTGTACTGCTACAATACAAATAGATATTAGTGATTAACAGTAAACATACACACACCCATACAAACCCACGTACCCACAAAACTCCACATACACAAACTCACACTCATTCAATCCCCTACCACACTCACACACCCATATAAACACACACACCCAATGAAACACACACACCCATACCAAAACAAACAAACACACACCTCAAGCACATAATTATTTCTGTGGTACTGCTACAATACAGATATATTAATGATAACAAGACAGAAACACACACATACCACATCCAAATGTGCACACACACACCAAGAAAATAGCAGCATACTCATATTTGTTGTAATTTATTTGCATTCTATGTTAAACTACATTTTGTTCTACTATATTGCAACAGCCAATTTCTAATGGTGGAAGTAAACCTAATTACATCATATTCAGAAAAAGATCACTAATAACTAGCTAAAATCACCAGTCCAGCAGTCCTTTTATAAACCCATAAACTTACTATATGACCATGAAGTGAAAGTAGTATGGGATAAAACAAGTTAGAATTGTCAGGCAAACATAAAGACATAAGAGCTAACCCATAATGAATCCTGACCCACAATGAGTCCTGTAGAAGTCAATGTGACAACAACTGACCCACAATGAGTCCCGTAGAAGTCAATGTGACAACAACTGACCCACAATGAGTCCTGTAGAAGTCAATGCGACAACAACTGACCCACAATGAGTCCTGTAGAAGTCAATGTGACAACTGACCCACAATGAGTCCTGTAGGAGTCAATGTGACAACAACTGACCCACAATGAGTCCTGTAGAAGTCAATAAAAAAGTCAGTATAAAAGACTAACTCATATAAATCCCATAAATGTCAGTGAGAATTAATCCCTTAGTGACACAGGAGAAACAAAATAATATGAGATAGCTTACCTCAGATTAAATGAGAAAAAACACTGCTGAATATGACCTCTAGACAAATTTTACCTGAAGAAGTGATGAAGAAAGGCTAATGTACTAAAATTTAAACTAAATTACGTTTGTTGGAATCTGGTTGCTCCTGAATCATCTTCTCCACATCAGCTCTTCCTTGCAATTCCTCTGGTTTCTCCCACAGTGAAGTCCTCTGACTGGGGTTGTAGAAAAAGACACGACCATCTCCTGTCCACACAACACACCTACAAAAAATAAATACAATTTGGCTATATCTCTTATGATATGTTTAGATTTTGTAGGCACACACTGTGTGAATTTGAAACAAATACTTAATATTTTACAAACTCTATAACAACAGACACAGGGAAACAGACAATCAATGGATATACGGTCTGCTAGGTGAGCCCTATTTTGAAAAGTCTGTTACATTATTCACTCCTGTATATTTACCCCATTTTATGACAGAAAACATAATCACCAATCTTAAGGGGAAGAAGGACACCTGGTCACATGACCAGAATGTCAATATAGTAATATAAACTGGAACTGATGTTGGCAATCTAAACAAAGTTGACAGATGACACAAAGTTGTCCACAAAAGACATAAATTAAATGGTAAATTCATATCAAGAAGTAAATTAAGTTGTTCTTTGTGAAAAAAAATTAATTTAAGTCATGTGCTTTTGTGTCAGCTATGAAACAAAGCTTCACATTGTCTGGCATCTTTTGTCCCTCTGTCTGTTTCTCGGGGTACAGTCACATTTTTACATATATTATCATTACTTTCTTATTGTGTACGATACTTTTGTTAAACTTACAGGGAAGGTTCATTGTGATGAGGTGCATTGCTCAGTCAAGGTCATATTCAAGGTCAAATGGTGGTGCAGTCTTCTCTTAAAGAATTTTTTGTTAAAAAATACTAAATTTCAAGGTGTTATTTCTTCGCTATATACCCACAACTTGTTTTATTGACTCTAAATAATTGTTAACCATTCTGAATTGATCATTTACAGAAAAAATATAAAAATTTAATGACTAAAATTATAAGTGACCAAATTTAAGATTTAAGTGTTATAAAAATTCAGCATTTTGGGGGTCACAGTTTTCAATCTTTTTTTTTTCATCTTATTTATCCACCAACTCTAATAAAAGCATAAAAACACATTGATACCATGGCGTTTGATCAAATTTTACCAAGTTAGCTAGAATTAAAAATTATGAGTTTTGTAAATAAATGACTGTTTTTAATAATGCCAATTGGACATATTTGATTAAAAAGAAAATCCATTTAAATTCTGAAAATTAACGGAAGGGGTATAACTCATATAGTGAATGCGGTAAATATGGAAGGCCCTTTATATACCCATAAATGTGCCAGATGGTCTCATAATAGGTGGTTTTATTAATTCATACATTCATTGTGAAGACGTGTGCAAAAAACAAGACAAGTTTTTTGTATACCCTAGGGTACCCTTCTTCCCCTTAACTGCACCCTAAATCGCCATAGTCTCATGGATGGAATGAATGCCCATATTTCAATTATTTAAATTGAAAATTTCGCCTTCATTTAAATTCACCCTGTCAACTGAAGGTGAAAATTAACGGAAGCGAAAATGCAAACCTGCCAACTTTCGGAAATGAAAATGAGGAAGATTTAATGACAGGGGGTTTGGGGCCACCATATAGTAGAATGTGCGGGCTAGAACTTCGAGTTTAAAAATATAAAAGACTTCATGGAAGGCAGTTTCGAAATGTTTATTCCTTATAAATGCGGAAATTTACAGCAATATTTGGAAGAGTTGGCCGTATGAAAATGTCCAGGTATACAGTTCCTTCTTATTGAAATATTAAACCCCGATACATTGTTCAAGTGCTTTAACTGTAACAATGCACTTGATGACAAGAATTTCCAGTGGGATATGTATGGCATTAATAATTATTGAGTTAATTACCAAGGAGTTCCTGGCACGGGTGTACTGGACACTGGTCTTGATTTGTCTGCTTGTTTTTGCTCCTCTGTTCTTTCCTCCACTTCCTCTGTGACTTCCTGTAGAGAAAACAAAATATAATCCTGACATTTACAGTCAGCATATTGTTAACTTTGATGACAAAATATACTCAGTCAAAAAAGAAACCTGACACTGTAGAGTTTATCATTTTGCCAGCAGTACAGTCAAACTACGGTTTTTAAACTTGTAATATATTGAAGACATTGGCATGTTATTGAGTTATTATGACTTAGAATTGATATAAATTGACATCATATTAGGGTAGGGGTTAAAAATATATTCTATATGAAGACAAAACAAATAAATCAAAATATAACGTAGGTTTCTTTTTTGTCTGTGTATATGTAATTTTGGAAGACCATCACTAGAAGTGTCAATGTGGATATTTATGTGAGGTGGTAATTTACACTAAATAAGCAATAAGGAGATTTTTGTGTAAATTATCCCGAGCATATCACAATTGTGATAAGAACTATTGATTGATACAGGACCGCTCATGATCACCACTGCTGCCACATTTACAAAAAATTGTGAACATTTAAAAGAGGTCTTCAAAACGAAACGATAGATTTAAATCGCCGACGTCCACATCATCACATGTACCCTCTGATGTAGAAGTGATTTGAGAACGATTTTTGAAGATGATATTCAATCGAAATTTTTTAGATTACACAATCTCAGTTTGTTAGATATACTAGATAAACATAAGTCTTTGTATTTCTGATCGCAAATCTGTTGACTTACGTAGAGTAAATCAGAATTTAAGTATGAATGCGATCAATGCCTAACGTTTCACAGCTTCGTGGCACTGGGGAATCCCATCATTGCTCTTCTATGGACTAAAATAGATCATTTTCTTGCATCATAAAATGATAATTTTATCATCCAATGAAAATTAAGATTTTGATTTTGCCCGTACTCCCTTAACTTCTGATTTCCACCTTGATTGAGGTGATATATCAAAACGAAAACTTTAAAGACTTACAAATGGATGGTTATATTGAAAATTCGGAAATAAACAATGATCTTATGTTTATTAAGAAAGTATACTTCCTTCATGTATTAATTTACATCAATATCAAGTCAGGCACATATTTCCAATTGAAGCAAAAAACTACAATGACTTGAACTTTGGAACAGGTCCCTTACTTTAGCATAGACATCGAGGAGCCACTAAATGTAGGTCAGGACGCGGTTACTGGTTAGTTGGCTATCGTATCAGAATGTCATTTCTGATAATAAAACTCATAAATTTTACAAAGTATGTCCCATATGAGTCAACCTGTAAATAATTCTTATGTTTTGACAATATATGAAGGTAATCATAAATATTTTCAATTTTCGTTTAAACGTAATGACATTTTGTAAACGTTTAATAGTAAAAGTCGAAACGTGGCAGCACTAGTTATCACAGAACCACAATTGTTTCAAAGATAATCTCTCATTGGAGTTCTATGCCACATTCAGCCTTCCGCATGCAAAGTGGGAAACATCTAATTATGATCAGTCTACCATGTAAATTGGCAAACATCCAATTGTGGTTAGTATACCATGTAAATTGGCAAACATCCAATTGTGGTTAGTATACCATGTAAATTGGCAAACATCCAATTGTGGTTAGTATACCATGTAAATTGGCAAACATCCAATAATAATTATCATCCGACCATCTATTTTCATGTACATCAATAATCGCGCATTCTGGTATCCTTTTCCCGATATTCTTCGGTATTTTTGCTATTTCCAGATTATTTTTAAACTAGCCAAATTTAACAATCGATAATGGATAAAAGTATGCTGATACTCGTAAGTTTTGGTCTCCTTTGTTTACATATAAACTTATTGTGTAAGAACTTTAAGTGCACAAAAAATGGTGTCTCGAGAATAGTTTATATTCCAGCGGGTTTGACTACAGATGAGAGACATCTTAGGATAGGTATGATGTCCTTACCACTTGGTAAGTATCAATATAGTCTCTATTTTACAAATTGTAATTAGAAAACAAGTTCTTTATAGAAATGTCTCTAGCTGGTTCTGAGGAAAATGGAGTACACCCCAAACCATGCGTCAAACCTAGCAACAATACCATCTCACATACTCTACCTGTCCAATTCAAGGACTGAATCTGGGTTGCAATGATGAGAAGTATGTGTACTTACCAATGTGTTACCCGGTTAACCTTGACAAACCAAATTTTATTTGATTTGGTAGGTAATGTCAGCAACATTGATTGTGATAAAGAAATATCACAAACAATAGGTAAAATTAAAATATAACAATTGAGACATTCATCAGACTAAATAATGAACACTGTCATATGATATCAACGTACCTCCTCCTTAACCTCTTTTTCTGTTGTGTCCATTGCAGTTTCTTCTACTGTTTCATGACCATTCACTTGGGGTGGTTTTTCAGACTGTACAGGGGGTTGGGTTTGTTGAGGCTGTTGAAGTGCTGCTATCTTTGCTAAAATTTGAAAAAAAAGATGTGCCAGAAACACTTTGTCCCAACAGCTAAGGCAGTCATGATGGAAAAAAAAAACCAAATACAAGGTCATGGACAGGCAAATAAACAGCATTTGTAATTACACAATACTATAAAAGGGTAAATGACTTTCATCAAACATGCTGACAATGTATAAGTCCCATTACCATGATTACTCTGACAAACATTGACAGATTTTGGTCGTCATCAAACTCTGCAGAGATCTCACTGATATAAAGTATCATACCAAATTTTATTGAATTTGGATGAAATATTTTGACAAAAATGCTAAAATTTCCTCTTATTAAGAATTCAAAATTTTCACTTTTTATGATGTCAAAATTTGCTCAAACATGAACTGACAATATATAAGCAAAATATACACTCACTTTTGTCATTGCCAAAATTTCTTGGTCCGAGAAGATTTTTTTTAATAGATCTTGACCAAATTTTATTATTTTTATTATTACCTCCCCTTTAAATCAAAGCTTACTCTTCAAGTACAAAAACTAGTATTCCCCTTGTTAGATTATTGTTTCAAGTACAAAAACTAGTATTCTGTTAGATTATTGTTTCAAGTACAAAAACTAGTATTCCCCTTGTTAGATTATTGTTTTAGTTCTAAATATAACATAAAGGTTATAAAGACAAACCCAATCTTCTAAAACCAAACACAGCTTCAGGCCTTTTAATTTTTTTGGGTGTGTGTGTGTGTGTGGGGGGGGGGGGGGGGGGGGGGGGGGAATATAAATGTAAGGTGGGAACTTGATACTTGTACAAGTCGATTCCATTATGACAGATATGATAGTAAGGAGTGTAGGAGATAAGTTGTGCAAAGTAGCCAACAGAACATTATAGCTTAACTCTATAGATAACATTCATCAAATTTACTCTGAACAGAAGAAAAAGTAGCCGATGATTTACATTGCCTGTAATGAAAATAGTCTGTTTCTATTTAAGGGTCGAGTTCAACTGTCAACATTAACAAAAATTGTGACTGTGAATGGTTTCTAGTTTCATGGGGGAAAAAAACAAGCAAAATTTAAATAAATGTTCCAACAAAATGTTTATATAGGCTTTAGGGGAATATAAATGTAAGGTATTTGTCATCTGCACTTACCTTCCCACTCTACTAGAACTTGATACTTGTACAAGTCGATTCCATTATGACAGATATGATAGTAAGATCTGCCTTCTGTACTTACCTTCCCACTCTACAAGAACCTGAGGCTTATCCCAAGTTGACTCCATTTTGACTCCATTTTGACAGATATAATAGTAAGATCTGCCATCTGTACTTACCTTCCCACTCTACAAGAACCTGAGGCTTATCCCAAGTTGACTCCATTTTGACAGATATAATAGTAAGATCTGCCATCTGTACTTACCTTCCCACTCTACAAGAACCTGAGGCTTATCCCAAGTTGACTCCATTTTGACAGATATAATAGTAAGATCTGCCATCTGTACTTACCTTCCCACTCTACAAGAACCTGAGGCTTATCCCAAGTTGACTCCATTTTGACAGATATAATAGTAAGATCTGCCATCTGTACTTACCTTCCCATTCTACAAGAACCTGAGGCTTATCCCAAGTTGATTCCATTTTGACAGAGTTATAATAGTAAGATCTGCCATCTGTACTTACCTTCCCACTCTACAAGAACCTGAGGCTTATCCCAAGTTGATTCCATTTTGACAGAGTTATAATAGTAAGATCTGCCATCTGCATTTTTGTGTTCAGACCACTCTGCTACCTCTGCAGGCTTTGGTGGCAACTGAAAATGGTAAAATACAAAATCAGTCACAGACAGGCATACAAGAGGCAATAAAGTAGTAACCAAGTCCTTGTCCTTTCTACCAAACCCCCGATCCAATGGCAGGGTTGCTTCAACTAGGTAAAAAATCCCTGAACTTTTCACTGACACCTGAACACTTATTTTGTCAGCCTCCCTCATCTGCGGCAATCCAATCCACTCAATGCTTATTATTTTCAGATAAAAACTTTTCAAGAACAAACATCCAAATATTGAATACCTTGAAAATTTCACTCCCACAGTTACTTTCACCCTTTTAAGACCAAAAAAAAATCATCTTTTCTTAAACTGCCTTACTGGATGCCATGTATGTCTTTGCTTCAATTATTTAACTTCAAAATTTCGCTTTCATCTTAATTTAGCCCTCTCTAAGGGCAAAAATGGCAGAAATTAAATGGGAGTGAAAATTTCCAGGTGTACGGTAGCAGGAAGACAATCATTACACGATGATTAGTCAGTGTCTTATTTCATTTTCTCTTCACTTCCCCATAATTGTAAAATTTCATTTTTTATATTTCCGAACAATGCACTAACCTTCAAAATGTCCCCTAACTTTTCAAAGTAGTTTGTAACACTATAGGGTAATGGAAGTCACAATTTTTGGTACCATTACCTTAGAAATGCTTCATAACGCAGGGTTCAACAACGAGGTTTGTCCAGTTGTTGGGGACAAGTCATTTTTGCATTCGAACAAGCAGATTTCAAAACTACTTGTACTGCAGGACAAGTGGAAATTTCAGTGATTGATGACTGTCAAGATTTTGGGCAAATTTATTGACATAACGGTCCTTCGTATTTTTAACTTCAGTTATTTGTTATTGCTAATGTAGTTCTCCATACTTACGTAGTAAGTTATTCTTTCGGAAGATTGTTCTTTTACCTTATAATTCGTAGGTAGTTTAAGTTCGGAAACTTTCATGTATTACGGGAGTACTTGTATTGTTATTGACGGGTAATGTTTTTGTTGCTTGAGTGGTCACTGTTTTTCCTCGTGCTTTTCGTTTTTGTTTAGGTATGTGTGTGTGTATTTGAAATAAAACGGGGAGTTAAGAATGAGATTGGGTGTCATAAGGATGTGCCAGTATGCAATTTAAAAGATGTGTAGGAAAGAAAAGACAATTTTGCTGTGTGCGAAAATTCCAAAGAGCTGAAGTGTATGATTTGACAAAACTAAAAAAAAAAGCTGTGTGCATTTGTGAAACGTTTAGCTGTGTGATACGTTTATGTGGAATTGCAGTTACCGGTGACATATGCATTACCTGTAAACTTGATACAGAGATGACAATATCTACAAGTTGTGACGTGTACGATACATATTTTGATGTCAGTGTTTATGTCGTCGTATGAATCCAGAATTTATATTGTGCGTGACATTTCAAATACATGAATATGGAAGCTGGAAATCGCCAAAACGACTATTACAAAACCCTGTGATATTCAGTAATTTTGTTGTAACTACTTTGTGGAACAATCAAACTTTAAACTTTTAAAACAAAGTTTTGTTACAGTGTATTTATGTTATTTGTTGGATTGAAAGTGAGTGTCTGAGTAGAATGCATTATAATAATTGTTTGATTTATGTATATTTGTAAATAAATATTTGTTACTTGTCTAACCTAATTTGCTTTTTTCTAAATGTTCACAAAGGGCTGTCCAGAATAACGAACATTGTGACAATGACCTCTGTAATGAGTTGGGGCAGTGGCTTTCAAAAAGAAGTGCTTTTGAAGAAAATGTTAAATGGCACACTACCTGAGCAGAGTTCAACATTTTGTTTTTATTGTCATTTATATCTCACCTACCCCCATTTTTTTTTTACATATACAAAGACATCACAAACTACAGAAGTGTCACAGATTTTGATCTGTGCTACTGACCAATATAATGTATTGAGGTTTCTTCAACATGCCATGCCTGTCTTGACATGGGACACCTCATCCAAAAGATCAGTGACTATCATTTCTTATGGTGACTGTTTGGCAAAGGAAGAGCCACTCATTTATATATCTGAATATATAACTTATTTTTAGGTATGGTGCTAGGAAACAAATGTGAAACCCTTCACTTGTAAGCCGAATGCTCAACCACCAGACCACTGCAATAAGTGAAGTGTTAAATAATATGAGTAATGTTTAATAAGATGAAAAGCTACCTGTGTTGTGGGTAGTTTGTGTGCTGCAACTGCATTCTCCTGGCTTGGTGGAGTCTCCTCAGAATTAGACTGCATAAATGGCGGTGTAAAATTCTGATTAATCATGGCTGGATTAAATCCTGAAAGAGATCAATAAGGAGAGTAATCAAATGGTCGCCTGAGTCGATCGTTAGGAATGGATGAAAATTATCTTCTGTGTAACGTACCTGCCAAGAACTTACTAATTCGTATGTATATATACAATAAGACAACAGTATTCAGGATAACTGGCATTTCTAGTCTCCTGATAAGGACCAATATTTGATACAGCAACCTTCACTTGATGTATATATATATATATTTATACACAATACAAATTTATATAAAGATCAATGAAATTGGGAACATACTATTCACATACTGAAATTCAAGACTGAGGCTTAGTCTTAAATTGAAGAGACATTCTACACATTTTGGCGCACAATAAAAAATCAAACTTAAGGTCATACATGTACACAATACATAGAAAACAGATGATTATCTATGTGGTGATAGCTATAATGTTACAGAGTCCAGGTAAAAGGAAACTTTGAGGTGAGGAAATATTATCTTTATACAGAGACTTTACACTAAAATATGTGTTGCTTTACCAACTCCTACCTGGGGGTACTTGTTGATCCCCATTCACACCTGGAGCAGACGATTGTTGCGTAGCTGCCTGGGCTGAAAATACAACAACAACAAGAGTATCACAAACAGTACATTATATACTCGTAATGTTTGTCTTTTGGAGGAGTTTATGCAATGGCAGCTAATTTCTCCTCATTGACCTTGAAACATGAAAGGAACATTTTTATTCAATATGAAATCGCACAAATAAAGACTAAATAAGGTATGCTTTTACATAGGTGGTATAACCCTCAGTTGTGAATCAAGGTCATGTTTTTGCTATCCAACCAGAACCACAATCGAATAAACTGGTCTTTTATTCTTTCACGAATGAACATAATTTACAGCACACCAGGGAAGCATCTTACTCTATGTCAGACATTTAATCGTAAGTTTGTCTATTATCACCTCCGCAAGTAAGCTTCAAAACTTAAATAATCTATCAGTTAAAACTTAGGCAAAAATTCATGTTGTATGAATAAAAAGGAAACGATGATCGATTCCACTTTCTAAATAACCTGAATTAAAATGGGTATCAATGTCAAAATCGGCAAACTGAACAGAGGGAATTACTCTTTTCAACAAGTGTCCTATGTCACGTGACAATAATAATTCATCACAGCATTTTCGACTGTCATCATCGTTGAATTTTAGTTTCAATGAGTTTTCAAATTAAAAGAAACAGTGTCCTAGTTCAGGAATTATAAGGAGAGAGTATGCGAATGAAACAAGATTCAAATTAGACACGAAGGAGTATTTTAATGGTTGAATCTCAGGTAACTACTTTCTACAGCGCAAGTAGTAGTTCGGCAAATCCTATGGCACATTGATTTTTGAACGGGGGAAGCCGACGATGCTAAATTGAGTACACGGCAAGACCCGAGGAGGTCTGAGTCTGTTATAGAATAAGGCCTTGCCTTGAAAACGATGTTAAAAACAACATATATAATTAAATAAGTTTATTTAAGCAGAAATAATACATTATCATAAAACTTTCAATGTTATTGTTTGTTCATTAACTAGATTGTTCATGTGGTATTTAAGTTTGTGAGTCATCTCATGTAATTTATAGAGATTATCCCCATGTGAAGATTTCCAGATTACAGCGTAAAAATCCAACTTTGGTAATGTCTCTAATGATACAGTTCTCACCATTAAAACAAAAAATCCATTCTAGTTGAGCAAACTGTGATACTTAGTGTAGATAGCTTCAGAAGGAGTGGAAGAAACCTTGTGACCATACTTTGCTTCTATGCAAGTTGCTAGTAACAGTACCTAGTTTTTTTTATACTGACTGACCTACTAATAATGACAGCTTAAAGCAAATATATGAAAAAGTTAAGCCAACTATCATTTTTGTTATCTGATCTGTTATTTTCAATAATCCATCAACATCAAGTTGTTGTGTCAAGACATAATTCTATCTATTTGAGATGTGATGCCAACCATCACTATTGTTTATATGTCATCCTGTCCCCATTATGAATTTGTAAAAAAAAATAAGTGATACACTCCCTGATTGGCTGACAGTAAAGTTGTCAAAGAATGTGGCAAAACTTTGCTGCATTTCCAATTGTCAGCCGATCGGTAACCTGAAGTGTAGTAATGTTTTCCTTCAGAACATCAGAATTTTTATGATGTCTGACCCTTGACATATATCCCTAAACGTGGCTGGAAGTTTTTAACAAACTTACAGTTTTTCTGACAATACATACCTTGTGCCACAGCTGCTTGTGCTGCAGTTGAGGGACCAGTTGGAGATTGTGTTGTTGGTGTTTGAGTGGTCTGTTGGGCAGCCATTGCCTCTACTTCTGCCTGTGTAATGATTTTAACACCCTCTGGCTTTGTCCAGGCAGATTCTCTTGTACGGGCATTGTAGTAATATGCCTTAAAAAGTTCAAATTCTGAGTTAAAATAATTCAGTTAAAGCCCCTTTAACATGGGCAGGATAAAATAATCTGACAAGATCAAATCATGACTTTAGCAGCTTTGTCTGCAATGTTTAAAGAAACGGCCACAACTTGTGAAACATTCCATACATAGAAGTAGGTTAATAAAATTCATTTTTGTCCACATTTCAAAGTCAGCAAGGCTATGAACAGTACAAGTTTATTTGTAGTTTGACAAAGACAAAATCAATGTGAATCTCATCTAAGAAAGGTTCAAGTCGTCATAAAACATAAACAATAACAACATGCCCACAATTAATCATCTCTGAGCACATAAATATATATAAAGA
The DNA here is from genome assembly GCA_030159075.1 of Atrina japonica. Taxonomy (NCBI): domain Eukaryota; kingdom Metazoa; phylum Mollusca; class Bivalvia; order Pterioida; family Pinnidae; genus Atrina; species Atrina japonica. The sequence goes on along the minus strand of BROG01000476.1, from coordinate 62,048 downwards.
CATAGAACATTTTAAAAGTGTTACATTGTATATTCTTCTACTCAAGTCTTTACCTTGCCTTCACCAGTTTTGGTCTCTACCCATAATTCCTCTGAGCCACTTGAAGGCTGTCCCATTCCTGGACTTGATGGGGGAGGGAAACCTGGAGGGGGAACAGAAAAATTTGGTGGTGGCATGCCAGGTGGTGGCATCATTGGTGGCCTCTGTTAAAATAACATTTTGTAATTAGAAAAGAATCATGAACAAAATGTGAAGAAAAGTTAACCGTAATCGGCCGTAAATTCCGCATTTATGTATTATCTGAACCCCCATTTCAGCATCAGATTTCGGAGAAAAAAAGGTGTTCATGCTTTTAGGCCTAATCCACATCTGGGTTTTTTTTACATGGCCATTACTGGGGCATTAGTATGACTGAAAATCAGACTTATTTTAAATATCAATCCTTCAATTGGTATTTGACAGAAATAGATAAATATTTATTAAATAAAAGAAAATATGATACTATGAGATTTGAAATAAATGTTAAACTACAAAATAGGAATCTGAAATACGAAACTACAAGATACTACACATGCTGTTCCGTGTAACTCACCAATTTACAGTTACCGTATGGTGGTTCGCTTTGTCATCTATAAGCGCGAAATAATCACTAGAATTCGAGTTGAGATTGTTCATATTTTCGATAATACCATAAAACTCTATGAGGAAGGTTAACAGCACACGCAGGTACTGTACTATTCTGTTTCCCAGGGATATTTTATGATTAAAGCCATGCCTGGTTACCAATCGGCAATCGGAGAGTGTGACAGTCTGAGTGTCACTAGTTGACCAACTTTGCACTGAGCTAGTATTTATAGGTGATTTGTAAACTGAAATACACACGCACACACACTGAAGACAAGATTCATTTATCAAATATTTATTCACCATCACCATAGACAATAAACACATTACGCATATACAGAAAGCAATGAAGAAATAAATTGATTCGATCATCATGATTAGGGTACGAAAAAACTTGGCCAAGTGAAGGCAAGTTTACCATCCAACGTCAATTCTTCTGCACTATTTTTTTTTTTACTATAGTCCAATGGAAAAAAAATTCTGAAGAACCTATTGTACTGTATTAACCACACCCCCATCCCTAAGACAAATTTTAGAGTGAAGAATGCAGATGATACACGGCCGATTACAGTATCAAAAAGAAACTGTGATAAGCTATCAATCAATCTATAGTTTAGATCAACTTACCTATATATACTGGCAATTATTAGGGAGTGAGAAACTGGCTTGTATCCCCCCCCCCAAATATGCCAAAATTCCCAATTTGGAACTTCCAAAGTAATATATTTTCAAACAAATTCCTCAAATTGAGTATTTTGTTTTAGTTAAAATGTTGTATATTTTCCGCAAGTTTTTGGAAACTGGATCCAGAATTTAAGAAGGAGGAAAACCCCTAGTATGAAAACTATTCAAAAATATGTAAACAGTCTTCTAAATAATGTCTACATATACTGGTAGGTAGGAAAAGTTTAAAAAAAAACGACTTTTTTTGCAGTCTTCAGAAATTCATAAAAATTTAAAAAAAAATAGATTTCAGTAATAATCTTTCATGAAAGCATTTCTTCTTCTAATTAACTTTGGCTAAGGTGAGCTAAAAGCATGGATATTTTGATCATACAGTAAAAACAATCCATAGGCCAAATTTCAGAGGCAAGGAATTATCCGAGAACCAAATTTATTTTTTATTTAGCTTAACTGTTGATATCAGTTTTTAAAGATTTTTTTCTTTGATGTAAAAACTAGCTCATCTCCTGAAAATCTAAAAAATTTCATACAATTCAAATTGTATTTGAAATAAATTAGATCAAAGATAATTTCTGCATTACCATTCCTGGAGGTGGACCCATTCCAGGTGGAGGCATTCCTGGTGGAGGTCCCATTCCATGGGGCATCCCTTGAGGTGGACCCATTCCTGGTGGGGGTGGACCTGACATCCCTGGTGGAGGTGGTCCATAATTTGGATCAAATGGTGGTCTTCCATAGTGTGGTGGTGGAGGTCCTCTTGGTGGCCCTCTCATTCCAGGTGGTGGTGGACCTCTCATTCCTGGAGGTGGAGGACCCCTCATTCCTGGTGGTGGCCCAGGTGGACCTCTAAATCTAGGGGGTGGAGGTCCTGGTGGTCCTCTTCCAAATGGTGGAGGTCTGGAATTGAAGTGGAATTAGATGAGTTACCTTTAAGATAATAAATTTTATGCATATATTAATTCTTACTAAAATTGAGTCATTAAGCATGATTTTCAATTGACTCTAGGTCCCAGGTACCAGTTTGGACTCCAAAATTTCTGCTGCAAACATAATTGACACTTGATACATATAAATTTTCCACATGCATGGGTCATTTTGACTCACAAAGATTTTCATCAAAGAGTCAATCTTCCAAGGTTTGTTTTCTGACAGTCATAAAGAAGTGTAATAAACGAATATGATCAAACAATGAAATGTGCAATTTGATAATATAAATTTACTGACAGGCAGTCAGTTTCAGGTGGGCAGCATAATCTTGTTGCTATGTAAACAAAATGATTAAAAGGATTACTGGTAATAATCAATACAACTAATTCATTGTTAAGATTACTGATGGTGTAATTATAAATTTGATTTTTCTATGTTTTTAAGATTTTCTATGATTATGTCATGGCAAATCTGCCTTGTAACTCTGCTTTTGTGTGACTTCCTTTTTAAATACCTCCGTAGCCTTTTTGCATTTTCACTCTATTTCCATTTTAAAGTGAAACATGGAAAAATTAGAATTTAAAACCTCAATATACATAATTATTACCTTTTTATCTCACAATAAAATATTTCAAGCTTGGAACACAAACATTTCTAAAGCTTTACATATCAAGGATTTAACAGAGCTGGTAAATTAATTTTGAGAAGTTATGAAATCAAATTCTTTTGTTTAAACTTTTTGGTAGCAGAAGATCAAATGTGAAAAATGTAACGTCAATATTAATTACACATTTTAAAAAAATTTGTTTGCTTGATAATATATTTGGATTACACCGACTATATTTATTATTTACAATGAAAAAGAATGTGCAACATGTCAATCAAGGCGGAACCATACTTGTGATGAACATTTGAGGATGACTACACAGTTGAATCATTAGTTGGTATTTTGAGATACATGTACATGTACATAACCTTTGTGCACTCATTCATAACACTTAGTCAACTCGTTTAAATTGGATACACATTTAATCACTGTTTTACTCTACTATCCTTCTTTTACTCAATATATTTGTGGGAATAAACATATAAATGCATGACATTGACTCACTTGGGACTATTTAATGATTTTAAAGTGCATCCCAAATGCTAAATACAACTTTCCAAATTTTTTTTGTTTATGATGCATAAATGCATTTGTCGAAATTTGAAGTCGATCCAACATCTTTTGTTCTGGAAATATAAGCCGACAAAGTTGGTTTATTTTTACCTGCGGGAAATCCAATCAGGGAAAAATCTGAAAACTTGTAATGGCTGTGACGTCATTGAGGGAACACCCGGTACAATAGCCATAGGCAGGTACAGAGAAAGTGGGCAAGTTTTCTAGTTCAGAATCCAGTTTGGAAGATGATTTTTATACTCAATCCAGAAGTGACGATGAGAGAGATTCTCATGATAATTACCAGATTTTAAGTGTTTCATTTACAATAAATATAATTAATTCAGCGGAGAAGTATGTGCTAAATATGTCTTTATAATTACAGAAACACTAGCGTCCTGTGTTTCCCAACTACTTGACTGTTGTGTAAAATACCCAGTAAACATAATCTCTCAGATTTTGTCATTTCTGTACTTACATCTTTTAATCCCCATTGATGTCCGGGAATCACTAATAGTGAGACGACATGTGAAATAAAATGTAAGATTTAGAAAAGCGGACATTTGGAAATAAACTTATTATTAATAGGACTTCCGGACGGGCGTATAATAAAAATAAATATGTGACAATTCTTTTGCATGCATTTGACAAAGGTATCGCTATTTTCACAAAAGTGTATTGATGATTAATTCATGATATTGATAACTAAAAAATAAATAATTAATAATAAAAAAAAAACAGAGAGAGAGAGAGAGAGAGAGAAAGAGAGAGAGGAGAGACAGACAGAGACAGAGAGAGAGAGTTTTTTGTTTGTTTATTGTTGTTTAACGTCCCACTCATGAATATTTCACTCATATGGAGACGTCACCAAATGCCGGTTAAGGGCTTCAAATTTTGGCCTGTGCTCGGCACTTATGGCCATTGAGCAGTGAGGGTTCTTTAACGTGCCGACACCTACTGTGACACGGGACCTCCAGTTTTTACTGTCTCATCCGAAAGACAGGAAACGAACCTGTCGCCGGCGGGCCTCGAACTCACGATACAGAGTCTAGCGTGCTACCGACTGGAGAGAGAAAGAGATTTGCCATTTTGTTCAGCAGAAACTTTTACTACAAAATATTTAAATATCTATTTATCTATTCTACATTACATCAGCAACATACATAACACTTTTTAAGCAAAATTACAAAAAAATTAAGAATGAAATTCTATCATTCAGTTTAATATTCAGTGATTTATTTTGTTTTTATTTTTGTTAAAAACATTCATATAAAAGATTTTTATATAATTTGACAGAAACTGTCCTAATTTACAATACAACATGCATTTTGATGCAAACTTACTTACAATAACCAAGTAGCCATTGTTTTTTTTGTATTATTCTATATTTCCATTTTAACGTGAAGCATGTAAAAATTAGAATTGAAAACCTCAATATACATATAACATTTACATGTATTTACTTTTTTATTCGATAGCAAAATATTTTATGCTGGGAATAATCAATTTCAAAAATTCTTATATCAAGGATTCAGTCAAGGAGCTAGTACTGTATATTTCAAGAGTTTATAGAATCAAATTCTTTCATTGAAAACTTTCTGGTAACAGAAATTCAGATGTAAAAAGTGTAAACTCGTTATTAATTTGTATTTTTTCTTTCATTGGTTAATAATGTACTTTGAACACACCCATGGTATTTGGTATCATTCACAACGGAAAAAGAGCGCAACATGTCAACCAAGGTGTGGGCAGAACCATACCTAGTGACAGACACAAAATGATTACTGCACTGTTGAATCATTGGTTGGTATTTTGAGATACATCTGCATAATTTATGTACGTTTCTGTCGGTCGACTTGCTCATATTGAATACACATTTCGTCAAAGTTTCTCTCTATTATCCTCCCATTACTCGAAGTATTTGTTGGAATAATCATATATGTACGACAATTAATTCAGTTGTAACTATTTTAGGATTTTAATTAACTTTGAGAGGAGTTTTTTGGGAAATACCTCAGAGTAAACCTGGCATATTTGTCTTTGGACAAAAGTTGGGATGCACGTACTGCAGTAGAGCTTTGTTTTTTTCATCTCCCAATGTCTTACAATATTACATGCTCTATCTGAAAAAAGATCTATCTGCCAATTTTAAAAATTTGAAATTGTGTTAATTACACATACACGTGTATTTCATGAGCATTATTTTAGGTCTAGAACAATGTAGGTCAGTTCGGATATGAAGACATACACATTTCAAAACTATCACATTTCCGTGCCATCAATGTTCAATTATTCCAAATGAATTAATATGCATGCACAAAATCAACAAATATGATAAGGCAAAATTTTATGTATCATTTTATTTTAATTTTCAATTGGTTATACATGTAATGTATGTACTATAAAACTCCATCTACAGACATTTTATCCCAAGTCCCACCCAAGGCAATAAATGTCGATCTGCCGTGTGGACTCCCTGCTGAGCAGTTCAATGGATGTTTAATGTAATTGCCTCGACACACTAATCTCTTGTGTCATGGCAGAATAATATTATGCAATCGCTGACACTATATATAGTGACAGAAACCCAAGATTTTGATACGCCATGACACAAATAAATCTTGCCAGACCACGACATATAGTGGCAAATGACTAAAACACAATGTTTCCCTTTATAAGCTGCATCTGAAACCGGACAACTGTTTTTATCTTTTGGAAATTTGTGAACAGCGAGACCTGTTTATACGTATTTCCATACCTCGCTACAACGCACCAATTAAGCAAGACTGTTCTAAATAATCCGCCGATATCTTGCTATACTTGTAATACTCTAGGCTAATGGTTTTCACACCCTATAGTGCCTGACCTCTTCCTCCGATGACGTAGCAGACCTAAAGCTGTTCGTGAGAATTTTAAAGGTGTGCAAACAGGATTCACTTACTTTTTGCTAAATTTCTCGGGAACAAGACATTGGATTGACTTAAAATTTTCGTCAAATGTAGGCATGCATCATAAACTAACAATTTTTGAAAAGTTGTACATAGCGTTTGGGGTGCACTTTAATTAATTTTGATAGGGTATTCTTGGGAAACATTAGGTCAGTGTTGACTCGGGTTAATAGATCCTTTTTGGGACAAGGTCCTGTACCCTTCCAACTGGGAATTTTATGTCACAATAGGTCAAAGTGGGGAAGACTAACTATAGTCATATAATTCATAAGAAAAAAAGACACAAAATTTATGATTAATTTAGCTTCTCTTAGTTATTTGACATGGTTTTCATCTGAATACTTCAAAGTACAGTTAATGCATGTACTAAATTCTCCTTTTTATTAGATCGAATGTGAATGACACAGAGAACATAATCGGGTAAATCTTACTCAGAACTGGAAAAAAATAGCAGATTTTGCATTGGGAAATGGACTATTTAATGATTTATAGGACTTGCAGGTTGATGATATTAATCCCTGTAACATGACCTTTGCCTTCAGGTAAAGGTCTGGATGTGTAGATCTGTATTTTCTCTCCCAATATTTCACATTAGGAAGTGGAATCATACATGTACAGCTAGGAGGCAGTCCTTGAAACTTCCCCTACAACTACTCAGTAACTATCACAAAATAGTATGCCTCAATAGTAGAAGTATTGAAGTGATTTTTCCTCAATAGCAATATCTTTCAAGACTTGGAATTAGCCTCAACAGTCACCAATATTATTCATACTTTGATTTGTATACAAACAAAAGTGTTACAGATCTTATGTGTACAATTTTCTGCATAGTTATCTCCCATTGCAGCCAATGAAGGTCAACATCTACTGCGGCAATCTTCTAAACTTTGTGACTTCTATTATCTTCACATTATACATTTCAACGCACTTGAAATGTTAGTGAAAGCCAAAGACATGTCGGTTTAGTGATACAAATTTACATATAAACTACCGAAAATAGTGAAATATAATAATTAAGTCAACCATTAATTGATTCAAACAATACAACTATTGTCAACCAATACACACCTTGGACCTCTCATGAAACCCCTTCCTCGGGGAGGAGGCCCCCCATAACCTCTGTGCATTTTGAAATCATTACTGTCTCCGCGCATTTGATCATGCCCCTCGCCTCCAGGCTGTGGTTGCTGTTCATCATTTTCGTCCGCCATGTTACACGTTTAGCCGACCGCAAGTGAAGCGTCTTTTGTGCTGAAAATTAAAGTTTCGTATTATGAATTTCATGAAAAAAAAAACAAAGTTACTAAAAATAATGAATTTACGAAGTATTGAATTTTTCATTACTGATTTTGCGTAATAATTACATTTGATGGGGGAATAAGAAGGACAATCTGATGTAATATATTAAAAAATAGAACACGGTACCGAATACATGTAGAATAAAAATTCCGGTTTTGTCCGTGTTTGGAATCCACAAAAGTAGGCCGAAATTCTGGGTAAAAAATGTCGCCCAAATCCATCAAAATGTTCACTTGTATTGATAAAAATTACAATTTTTTAATTAATCAAATAGTAAATATCGGAAAATGAATGACCAGTGCCGCGATTGCATAATTAAAGCACGTGTAGATATATGTAGGTCAACATTATGAATTCCTCTTGTAAGCAACAACATGACGCATATGAGGGTATGAATTTAAATTAATGTTTCACTTTTGGCTGGAATATACTACCTCAGGAAATTTTAAACCTTGATATTTCTAGAGACACATATCGATATTTCTCTGATATTTCTCTCCATTTATTATCTTCATTGATGGCCCGCGGGATCAAATGAGATTCCGCATTTTGTTGCGGTAAAATTAAAACAATTATGAATCACAATTTTCGGTAGCTGCGTAGAATTGAATTCTAGTAATTTCGGCATCTAGTATTTTCGGCACTTGTATAAGTAACTTCAGCATGTTTCTGTAAGTGCCAAAAATACTTGCTTACAAGTGCAGAAGTTATTCGGTTCCGAAATTACCTGATACCGTAAAATTTATCGGTAAATGTCTGGGAAGAATCACAGGAACTTCTTCGAGATCGACAAAAACAAGCACATACACACGTGTGCTATACTAATGGATATATCGTTGGGGTACCTACATCAAGTATGTATCATTATCGATTTTATCTTCACTACAATTATTCACAAAACATAATTGACAAACTAATAATAGTCTTTTTTATTTTGCAAAAATGTATTACCGTTCTGTGTTCCGCATTAGTAATAACGCATTAAATTTGCAATCTAACAGGAGTATGTATTGTATTCGTATCAGATTTAGGTGTTGTTTTTTTTTTTGCTCAATTGAGAGATAGTTTGCATTATATTTTTAGTAGGCGAGGAAAATGTGCGACCATACCGGGAATCGAACCCAGGAACTTCCTAACACTAAAAGCACGCTCTTACCAACTGCGCCATCCGGGCCAATACCCTTTGCACCGCTACCCTCTTCCCGCTTAACATGATTTCTGACCCCATGAATCAGCGAGACTTAACACACACACCTTCGTGAGTTATATTTAGTTGGGTGCCAAAATGTAGTATAGGTATTTGAATTGGAAAACAACAGGAGTTGTGGTTAACGTAATTTTTATAGTTCAAGCACTTTGTAGTATAAAACAATTGTAGGTACAATGTAGCAATTTATATTTTTGATAGAGAATAGTCTAGGTATTTATATAAAATTTAATTTTGTTGTTTTTGACTGAGACCTCCACCATTGACTTAGATTACTTTTACACTTGTTGAATACTAAAATTTGTTAAGCTTATTTGCTCTTTGAGTTTTTATTTCTGGATTCTTGAGCTCACCTCTGGTTCGAATCCCGCCAGGGTTGTTTCGAATTATGTGGGAAAGTTTGCCAGTTTACTTGCGGAAGGTCGGTGGTCTTTACCCGGGTAACCGGGGTTTCTCCCCCACCAATAAAAACTGGACGCCATCATATGACTGAAAGATTGTTGAGTATGGCGTAAAATAAAAAAAATCAAATCAAATCTGGATTCTTTAACACATGAATACATGTTTTTAAAAGAACCTTAATAGGTGAACTTGGAAAGAATGTGTGTTTCCATACAATAACATCTATAAAATGAACATAACACGAAGTCACTGGGAAACATTCTCTCCTCTACAAATCTCAGCGATTCAGCGATCATGTCTCATGTCATGTCTCTGCTGGGAATCGAACCTAGGGCCCCTGGATTATAAATCTGGTGCCCTACCAACTGAGCTAAAGGGGTAACCCATTTTAAAAGAGACTCTTCATTCGGAGGTAAAAATGACTTATTGTGAAATAAGAGATGGATAATTGTATTCTATCCAGGAAGAACCCTAGTCCCAACGTGGGCGCCAAATGTCACAGAGACATTTAACTGTCTCTGCTGGGAATCGAATCTAGGGCCCCTGAATTATAAATCTGGTGCCCTACCAATTGAGCTAAAGGGGTAACCCCACTACGGCACTGGCCAAGCTAGTAGGAACACCATTTATATATATATATATATATATATATATATATATATATATATATATATATATATATATATATATATATATATATATATATATATATATATATATATATATATTCACAACACAATGGAAAAAGATTTGGATATGACTCTTGAATATAAAAAAATAAGGTTGTTATGACACGGTATTTGTCTTTTCGCGTACGACTTTATATTATTGTCAATTTTAGTCCGTACTATTTATCAAAGTACGAAACTGAGGACAGGTGAAGTGACGTAAGATCAGGATCTCCGAAGTTAGCATGTGATTAAGTCTATTTAAAGTAACCCTAGGAAAACATTCCCGGTTTGGCTGTATGAATGAAAGAAAAGGTATAGATTCTGGTGTGAAAGAAGAAAATATGACAAATGCTCCCCCGCCTGACGTGACATTTGCGCCAAGGGTGAATAGAAGTGAATATCTTCCTAGATCTCCGACTTCAAGAAGTGGGAGAGGACATGAAGAAAATTCCCCTCTGTTAGCGCCTAGTGCCGGAGTAGAACATGAATATGGACTGTTTGAGAACAATTTTCCAGATGACCCTGATTTTCAAGAAATCATTAGAACTGTTGAAACAGCAATCGAGGATGGAATTTTCCCGGAGAGAATTTACCAAGGGTCGAGTGGCAGTTACTTTGTCAAGAACTCTGATATGGTAAGACTTCTCTCTGTTGATCTGCAGTTGAGAACCATTTTGCAGATACTGCTGTGCAAACTTCAACCTGTGTGTATTGTTATTATTATAAGTCTTATGACCTTGATCGGTTTTTACCCGACAATTATGATATGAATTCAGACAAAGCTTTGAAAGTAGGGGTAAACTAGTCATGTCAAGTCTGATCTGAGCAGTGTATTATCATATCTCTTGTATTGTCCAATACAACAAATGATAACCAATTGCCCATATCAGACTGGTGGTCTAAGGTGTAATCAAGCTGATGGCTGGTGTAATGATGCATCAACTTATCCTGACAACACCTCTCTTGATGTTGATGCATCAATACTAAAGTCAAAGTCACATTAACTGTGTCCATTGGTTTTGGCTGATTAAAATAAAATGGTTGAAACTTAAAGGGACAGTTCACTCTAAACACAAGTTGGATTTATTTGAAAGAGATTATCTTCCTGATCCCAAAACCGAATTAAACTTAAAATTTAAATTGCTGTTTAGCAACTTAAATTTTAATTTTACATTTCAAAATTTACTATATAGTAATCTCTCTCTCTCTCTCTCTCTCTCTCGTATTACCTATCGTAAACGATGTAATAGTTATTAAAATATAGAAAAAGGCTCTTACATATCCTAAAAGGCAAAGTTTTAAGGACCATCCACTACCTGTACAGGTAATTCAATGTGTTAGTTCAATCAGCTTTTGTACATTTCCTCTGAGTGTCATTTGCATACATTTATCTGTTCAGTCATGTGAGAAAATACAACATACTTGGTATAGAAATAATCAGAATTTGACCTACAGTAAAACCTGCTGTAGTGGCCACTTCTATATAAGAATTACCTGTTTATAAAGGCCAGTTTTGTCAAGTCCCTTGACTGCATACTTCAACATTACACCGACTATTATCATATTGTATATATAACATATTTATTTTATTATGTCATAAATACATTGTGAGTTAAAATAACAGTTACCCACATGACCCAATTTATTGACATCACATGGCAACCCAAAGATTCACGTAGAAGTATTTTCAAAAACTGAAGCGACCAAACAAAGAAAAAAGTATGTAGAAAATATATAGAATATTATACTTTTTTGTTTTCTGTTGATATCAGCACATTTTTTGGAATCGGACAACCAATTAAATGCATTATAAATTAATTTCTAAATTTTCTATCTAATGTGACTTAGATGATAATATATGTATGTAAACCAATGGCAATACTACCAGTATCATGGATACTGATAATTAATGTAATATTAATATTGCACTAGTCTTGATAGTAATATTTAGTATATATTTGATATATTTGATAATCTTGTTAATATATAAATGTAACATTCCTGAAAGGGTGCCAGCGGAAATTGTTACCCCTTGAAAATCATTGTCAACCTTGGCTCAGGAAGTTATATGTATATTATTATTATATACCGACCCACAGTATTGAGACAGAAATTATTCATTGAATTAGTTAAAACACAAGATAAACTGCAACATCAATTTTATTTTGATACTTTATTCATACAAAAACCTATGTGAATTTATCATATTTGTAACACAAATTGCTTTTAAATTAATTTCTATTGAAACGTCGAGGTCATGCTTCACACCTCAATTTCTGCTGAAATGTCAATGTCATCTTGCTATGAGTATGAAGAAGTGGCCAGGTCAACACAATTTACAAAACTGTTAATAGAATGTACAATGCAGAATAATGCTAAGTCCTAAATCAATGACATTAAATTGATATAAAACCAACATAATAATTATCCAAAATGAACTTAAAAACAAATTGTTGAACTATCCATAATAGTTTGTCAGTATCTGTAATTACAATACTATCCTCATTATAAAATGTTATTGAGAGCCATCATGGCTCTGCCGTAGAGTGCCAATTTTCAACTGGAGGGTTTTGGGTTTGAGCCTCAGTGGAGGTGGCTGGCTTTTCCTGTTCTTCAGATAAGTCAGTAAAAACCGAGGTGAGAACCCTCATTGCTCAATGGCCATAAGCGCCGAGCATAGGTCAAAATTTCAAGCCCCTCACCAGCATTTAGTGACGTCTCCATATGAGTGAAAGATTTTTGAGTGGGACATTAAACAGCAATACAACAACAATAAAATATAAAGTATAGATATGTACAGTAGGGCCCTTTGTGGTTCACAGTATATTACATGTAGTCTCAGTATTTTCGTAGTGTTGCTTATGGTATTTGCTTCTGTTAAAGAAAATAATCAGATGTCTCCAAATGAAGCTTACCATGCTATACAGTAGACTCATCCAAAGAGACAATTCAATCATGACTTAGTACATATGTATCTAGGGTGTCTCAACAACAACAACAACAACTAAAGGTCACAGTCTATGCTTCCAACTGAAAGTACATGTAGTGCAAAACCTCCAACAACCTTCTTCTGAAAAACGTACCTGTGTTGCAACAGCCTCCAGCCTGGAGGGGTTTAAGTAACAACTGAACCATTTGCAGCCTGCCTACTGAGTGCTCGGTGATGTTTTTACTTATACATATTGAATTTAAATTGTGTATACTTGTCTTAACAACACATTTCTTGTTATCACTTTTGACCCATGCTGCAACTTACATGAACAAGTATCTGCCACACTTTACAGACTCCTTGTTGATAGTTTCTCTTATAATGAGGTCAAAAGGTACAGCAGAGAATGTAAAATTACACACACCTGCTTGCCATGGTGAGTAAACATTTGGCCGGGCAAGTTGATTTCATCTGCCTCTGACAGAGGCTAGTCTGACAGGACAAGTAAAAATTAATTATGAAATATCATTCCAGAAATCACTCATACATATGTACAGTGTAAAGAAAGTACAGTGGAACCTGTCACTGAAACACATATATGGTCAAGACAGGTCGTCTCTCAAAATAGGTTTTATTTACAGAGATATTAAAATTATTATGGATTTTAAAATGTGGTCTTTCATGACAGGGTTTTCTGTACCATAATTCACAGAAAACGCATCCTCTTGTAACTTCATCTAACTTGTGCACTAAACCTGTGGAAACCTATCCTCTACACAGTACAGTATTAGTCTATTAGGACATAAATGAGTTCCCAAAAGTGACTTTCACTACCAATATATAATCTTAGTAATTCTGAATTTGTTTGATTTTGTCCTCTGAATTTGGTAGATACCCAAAATAAATGAAAAATGTCACTTTTTACCCCAGAAGTCTGGGCCTAATTTTGATAATATTTTCATTAGGTTACATCCATAAATTACTTAAAAGTATCGATGGTTTTATTTTGGTGTTTATGAATAATGTCATAGATCCATTCACTGTCTTTGTAATAAACATCAAAATGACAGCCTAAAATTTTACTCCCAGGAAGAATGGATACACTGACCAATTCAAGTCTGAAATCTTTAATTCCATTGTTAAAAGATATAAACAGTAGTGACCGAAAGCAAATTTATCAAATTGAATAATTAAACTGCTTCCCATTCAAATAGTTTTGGTACATGGAAAACAATTATCTGATTGTAGTCCTGTCGTTTCCCTCACATTTCAATTGTGGAAGATTTGTTTTTTTCTTTTCATTGCAGATGATACATATAAGCAACTCAACTCAAATTAATGACAGTTTAGTCAATTTTATTCACTTTCACCCCAGCAAAGCCAACAGGCTCTTTGATATGCCTGTATGGGACTAACCTAATCACTTCTGATTCTTAAAGTTTTCTGACACAGCTTGTGACCTCGGTGGGTCAATAGCATGCACTGGAAGTGATTTTCCTTGAACTATTTATAGGTAGATTTTTTATTACGGACAATTACATATGGACATACATGTAAACAATGCTTGCATGGTTTAGGACATGTTCTTAACAAGGTCTTTATACATATATAGAATTTCATAAACACTGGTTAAGTACTGTATAAGTTATATATATATAAAAACTGTAGAGATGTACATGTCTACCAAGGTAAAGTGGCACAAGTCTAAATCAAATCATAACAGGTGTGACAAGGTACTCGTCACAAAAGTAATAAAGACTCAGCAATGCAATGTGTTTTACCTGTGCAACTTATTTTTTGAAAGTAGACCATATTGTTTTGGTTTTTGACTGAAATAGGATGTGCCATTTTACCTTGGTAGACCTTTAGATTACTCTGTTGGCCAAGAATGGGTGTCATGAAATGCTTATGCTTGATAAAAAGGGACTGAACAATTTACAGTGTATATTTTTTTTTATATGTTTACATTTTTAACTACCAGTACCGTAGTTGAATTCTTTGGGGAAAACATATAAATATGAACAGCTAAATAAGGAAACAAATTTTGACCATTTTAAAAAACAGATTTGAACAAAAATATATATTGTCTACAATCAAATAAGTAACAAAAAAAGACATAAATACAAATGTAAGCGAAAACATAGAAAAAGAAAGCTATAGGCTCATAAAACATTTAGATGAATATTCCGGAGTCAATCATGGAGATTTTTGACATTTTTACAAAGACTTCACTTTTTATTTTATCTAACCAGCAATATATGTATAGTTTTCTGTAATTTAAAATGAACTACAACTGGAAAAGAATTATGAACCAGAAGATTGTAAAGAGAAATTTAAACAAAAAACACAGAATGCCCTCGCCTTTCGAAATGTGACATACCGGTACATGTATATGTAGTTGAATAAAGTAATGCATTATGAAACAAACTATGTTTCTCTCCTCTCTCTTTTCCTCCTCTCTTATCACATACACCCTTTCAATTTTACCAAAATAAATATGGATTATTGCCCTCTCCAGGTTTGCTCATGCAGATTTCCAAACAATAGATGCCCGGTGGTCTCCTGTTGTTTTATATACATTAAGTCTTTTACTGTAATGTAATTTCTGTGATAATCTCTGCATTATTTCATTTTACATCATGAAAAAAATGTTTTACTGTTTTGACCCTAATGGGTTATGTTTGTTCTTCATGATCAGTGATATTTATTTGTTATGAACTGTGATGATGATTTTTTATTTTCTGTGACATGTGATCATCACATTCCCCATCCTTTATGATTTGCAAAATTTATTTTCCGTCCTTCATGAATTCAAGTCCTGATGAAAGTCACAGTGATAAGATAGTGGCAGTCTCAACAGAAATGACATGCCACCTTTGTTATTACACGTACATGATTTCAATTTTATGTCATTGGGTTATTTACTCTGAATATCACTTTCAGATGATAATATAGACACTGGTGTTCATCATTTTTGTTATATGTGTGTCCAAAATCAAGCTCTACCCTTACTGATTCTGTCTGCCTTATTTTTTGGTGAATTGTGATTTAGAAAAATTACTTTTTGTTAACTTGAGTTGGAAAATTATTTTCTGTGATCCATGATCAGAACCCCCCCCTACCTCACATTAGGGCGCTCTGTTTTATTACATGAAAAACCTCACTAGTTTTAATGAGCAAAAATAATGCTGTATACCTTTTCACATAATTGCTTGAGTGCGTGGTTTATGCATAGGCTGTTTTTCTTGAGTGGCTGTGTCTCTTTTAGCACACACACCTTGGACCCACTGGGACTTAAAGCAACATACAACATACATCAGCACTAAATATTCAAAGCCTCTAAAATATCATGTGGAATATCAGTAAGGAATATTTCTGATGAATATCTCTTCTTAGTAACAATTTTATCATATATTATTTCTTTATCTGACCTTACAATGCACTGTCCATTATGAAACTGGATTAAAATGTGGATCAGAATGTGTATTGAAAGTTTTGATACGGTCCCTGATCGCCGATGTAGTTAGAGTTGTCTCCCCCATAATATCTATTTTTAGCCAACTGACTCCACCGTGTGTCCACGTCAAATGATATGCGTGGAAAGGTAGGCCTAGGCCTATTCAAAGGATAATTGACAAAATACAAGATTGCGATTTAAAGAAAACAACAGGAAGTATTTTATTGGGCATGTTCAGGAAACTGACATGAACCGATCATGTGCCGTTAACTTAACAGTTTATTTTACAACGCTTGAACAACAATACGTCAATAGATTATACAACTGCATTGAATGTCATAGATCCGATTGGAAAATCTTATATCTCAAGCCGTCAAGGGGCCTTGGAAACAATCCTGTTCGACGTGTTTGTCATTACTACTGAACATATTTGATAATGTGTCATTTATGGAAACACAACCAGTTGCGTTTTGACACCAGTTTTCACTTGTTGAGTAATTGACATTCTGTACACGAGCGCACGTGTTTGACATTGATTATTGGAATTGACAACAAACAGTTAGGCCTACCGGTTTCTGGTTCGTGGGTGGTGTTAACTGGAATACTGAAAGAGATATAAATATCATACAGATCTATATCAACAATGTATATGCACTTAGATATTTATTTTTTATTGGGGAACATTTAATTATGCGTTTTTAAATTAAAAAACAAAAAGGAAAGTGATTAGTAAAATATCGGTATTAAATGCGATGTTAATTTGTTGTAGACAAACATTTTCACATACAATTTTTTAGAACTAGATTTATCATTGGAAAATTTGTAATTTGCCATAGGTTACTAAGGACGAAAGGTGCAAAGCTGGCGTACAAATATAAAAAACTGAAACAGAAAATGCCTTCTCATTCCAAAGATTTGGATGAAATTCAAATTGTAGAGAAGGATGTACATCACCAGAATGGTGACAGTGTTATTACAGATACTATTGAGAATGCTTGTATCTATATGGAACCCCCTCCATGTGAATCCTATTATGGGAATAATTTTCCCAAGGACCCGGAATATACCAAAATTATTTATGACGCTGAAATTGCAATTGCAGCTGGAATTCAACCTCAACTATCCATAAAAGGAACCAGTGGATGTTATTTTATAAGAAATAGAAGTGAAGTAAGTTTTTTGTCATCAGGGCTTTTACTATAGGCCCTATATAGTATCCATGGGGCTCAAGTTTGGCCCCATTCCCAATGCAAAATGCACGTATTTTTTCCCAATTTGATGTTGAGCTCATGACTATAATGAAAAAAAGATATAATAATGCAGGGGGAAATGCATTTATAAAATGCATTTAGATTTCCGTGTGTGCACAGTTTTCCCCCATATGACAAAACTTCATGTTAAAATTCTCAGTTGTGTTGCCAATGGCATTTTCCCAAAATTGACTGAGAAAGTGCCAGGGATTTCAATAGAACTTAGTCCCCTACTCTCAATAAATAGCTGCCTACTTTTGACAAAATTATATAGAATTATACAAAAAAAAACACCCCATAAATTCTCCTGTTACTTTGACAGTTTCACCTGCTACTTAAAAAGTTAATGACATCCTTGAGGCCTGGTCAGTCACTCAAGAGTTCATACACATATAAATCATAGGTGATTGTTTTGTACCAGAACATTTTGGGAAAATCAGTTTGTCATTTTTACGAGTTGATTGAACATCAATGCAGTTTTGTTATGCTAAGTTGTTTATAAGGAACAAGTTAAAGCACATTTTGCAGTATGGGGTTAATAACACATTATATTGACAAAAAATTATACATGTTTGTGCATTTCAGCAACGCTAACTCACTGCAAGATTGAAATTTTTAAACCACACTTTTATTCGTTTATTGTTTATTTTTAAAATGACGAAAATAAAATAACAATTCGCTGAAAAATATAGGTCTACAAGGCTTTTTGAAACATATGCTATTAAAGGTCAGTTCAGCATCCTTTATGAATTTTAAGATATTATAAACTTGGTTTAGAATGTTACTTTTCAACTATTTTTTACAATTATACTCCTGTGATAGAGCTGACATTAAAAGAGATAGACTGGACTGTTAACAATTCTTGCGCACAATTAATATGCAAATAAGTTTTGGTCAAGTTTCCCTTACTCTGTATTGGCAAGATCTGTCTGTGAAGTTGGACATAGAAGTTGCATCATTCCTCATTCACCTGATCTTAACTGATGAGAAACTCGCGGCAGTACACCTATTGACCTAGAGATTTAAGGCTACTGATAGAAAGTCTAGCGTAAGGGTATAATACTGCCCTGTCGCATAGAAATTTTATATGGATAAAACAATGTTTATAAGCACAAGATTTTATAATCATATCGCTGATCTATGTAGTTTGTTACTTAATAAATAAGTCATCAGTACTCATGTTAGGCCATATGTCTGATCCGATCTTTAGTTACTTTTTTTGTAAAACCTAATTTTACCGAATTAAAAAGTATTCAGTATATGGAGTGTATTATGCCTCATTAAAACTTGCGATTGCCATCAACTTCCAGTGCTTTGATTGTTTAAAATTCATTGTCTTCAGTATGCATATATTTTATCCACGCCATTTCAGGTGCATTGAGATACCCAAAATTGTTCACACCATGTGACTGATACAGTGCACATGTGATGTACATGTAGTGTAATGTTTTGCACTGGCAAGTGTATTCCCCATTTTTCATGATCACTGGAAGTGTTATTTATCATTCAAATTCAATCTAGCTGTAATATGTTATATTTCCATTAGTGGAACTCTTCATATTAAAGGTGCTTTTAGTAGTGTCTCCGGGACAACGTGTAAACAAATGAACTTCAACATGGTGGTAAATACAAATTACCGTAGTTTACATTGCGATTTGTTTTGAAGTCCAAAGAAATTAAATATTCCAACAAGAAAAAAGAATTGTTGACCTATGTGAGATTGCTGACACATTGAATTTGCCCAATGGCGAGTGTATGACAATATATTCATTTCAAGTCCTTCTCGTCTTTCTAAATCTTGCCACTTTTTGTGACTATTGCCAACCTTTGGCAAGTGGTAAAATTGAATATCTGTTTTTCTGCTATCCGAGATGCAGTCTACTGTGATGCAATGTTTCACAGGCCATATTGGACATCCATTTTAATGTATAAAGCTACTTTGTTTTTATTTTAACATTGGTGCGTTGTCCTTGTAATCTCGTGAGATGTGGGGTATTTTTGTTTTTCGTGTATTCATTCAGGTATTGACATAACAAGATTCCACCGTATATTTTTATTAGGAAAACAATAGAAAAACTTGATGTACATTGCACACATATATTAATGTGTATCTTTGTATTTAATGTTACTTATAAAAGTTTTTTTTTATATCATTGTGGTACTTACATTAGAAAACTTGATGTTTACATGAATTGATGTGTATCTTTGTACATATATTTTATGTTACTATAGGTTTTGTTTATATCAATGAGATACTTACAATTATATTATAACAAGAAGTTTATATAGCTGTACATACATGTACAATAACATACAATGTACATGTCTATAGATACTCTTCCTGTTGTTTCTGGTATACAGGAAAATAGACTACTGACTAGTCATCTGATACATGTATGTATATATTATATTTGAAAAGTTTTCTTTTAAACAGGGGAACCTTGCTATTAAGTAGAGCTGTTATGATATATCGTCATTGCAATAAAAACACGATACTGAAAACCTGATATCATGAAAATATTCAAGCATTGCGATATTATTGACTCCAATAGAAAAGAAATTTTTGATATTTATTTTGTACTTGAGCTACCTAAACAAACACAAATCACATACATTGTTGTGAAACTCCTCAAAAATATATTTTTTTTTACATTTATTATGTTTCTGTCTTACAGAGGGAATATTATACATGAATTAAAAAACAAACAAATACTGCTTAATTGGCATAGTTAGCGAGAATACTACCGGTACTGAATTTAATTCTGTGGAATATTGTGACATTATTGCGATGATATCGGCAAAAATTGCCGATATCGTGATTAAATCTCAATCACGATAACAGCTCTACTATCATAAGACCACCTTTCTGACTGACTGAAAGTGATCTGATTAGTGAGATGGTCTCCTAAGTGTGATGGTCTTTAAGCATGGTTCTACAGTACATGTATATAAATGTGTTCATTATAAGGTTGATTGAAAGCCTGGTGGTCTTTAAGCAAGTTTCTACTGTACATTTATTTAAATTTGTTCATGATAAAGTTGATTGATTTCTGTAATACTTACATTATTGTGTGACACTAGGTAATATACAGTCAACTTGTCTTTAATGGTACTCACAGGAACAGACAAAAGTAGTCGTTATAGACTGGTGGCCATTGTAAAGAAGTTTATTCATTATAAAAAAATTTAACAAAGGTCCTGTTTCAATGGCCAGTATAGGCAGGTGCCCTTTATGCAGAAGTGGCTTTCAATGCAGGGTTGACTGAACAATGTAATAAAATCATTCTCTAGATTACATATTTTTATGGCCTTGTGGTTTAACATTACAGCCATTTCCAATTTGCCTGTTTGCAACCTTTTCAAATTTCAGTTTCTTTCCTCAACTTTCAATGAAATTTGATACATTTTTTGTTGATTTATATATGTATCTTCGAGATCTGGGCGAGTCTGCATTTTACCGGTCGCCACGGCCATCTTGGATTGTATCAACAGTCAAGCTTTAGGATTAGGGTTAGATTTAGGGTTTATAATTAGAGTTAGGGGTTTAGAGTTTCGGGTTACATGTAGGTTAACTGCAGTTGTACCAGATCTAGATCTAACTGACTTCAATCACAATTTCTAATCAAAATACAATCTAAAATTCATATACTATTTAAGGTTATCTTTTGGTTAAATTAAATCTCATCAACCCCAAAACTTCATCAATCAATTTAAAAAATAAACAAAAAAAAAATCCATATAATAGAAAAATATTCTGACTCTTCTGTAAATCAATGACTTCAAAAACAAATCAACACAAAAACAAATTTCACAAAAAAAAAAAACTCAATATAAATTATATGAGACCAGTCAAAATGTGTTTTAGGGGTGTTTTTTTTATGAGGGATAATCACACTGAACACTATTTGCCAGTGTTATGGTGCTCTTCATTTTTAAAATCACAAAGTAACATTTTTGTAGCACTTTGGAAAATCATAAAATTTAAAAAATATCAAAAACAAAATAAAATTTCAAAAAGGCATAATGTTTCTGAAAGACATCATGTTCTTCGAAGAATAAAACATATATATATATAAACCTTATGGTGTGTTTTAAGCCTGAGGCAAATTTCAGACTTAATATAGTTTGTAAATGTGGATATTTCTGCTTGGTTTTTTATATCGAGATTTTCTTATTCAAACTATATGCATCAGGGGCTGAATATTCCTTAAATCCGAGGCAATCCGGACCAACATTTTACTTTTAAAAATATTAATCCCTATCATTAACCTACTGTGTGGGATATACAAAATTCACAATCATCTCACAATACAATATCTACAATTCAATATTTATACTCAAGTCCGAGGACCTACAAGTCTGACCAGATCTATGACTGGTTATCTTTTGGTTAACTCATCAACCCCTGAAAAATATTGGACTCTTCTGTAAATCAATGACTTAGACCAGTCAAAATGTGTCTTTAGGGGTGAATGAGGTAACACTGGACACTATTTGCCAGTGTTATGGTGCTCTTCATTTTTCACAAAGTACATTTTTGTAGCACTTTGGGGCATAATGTTTCTGAAAGACATCTTGTTCTTCGAAGACATATATATATAAACCTTATAGGTGTGTTTCAGAGCCTGAGGCAAATTTCAGACTATAATATAGTTTGTAAATGTGGATATTTCTGCTTGTTTTTTATATCGAGATTTTCTTATTCAAACTATATGCATCAGGGGCTGAATATTCCTTAAATCCGAGGTCCGGGACCAACATTTTACTTTTAAACCCTATCATTAACCTACTGTGTGGGTCCGAGGACCTAACAAGTCTGAATCAGTGAATGATTACTCTGTCAATTTCTTTCTTTCTAAACTTTATTTGTTTCCTTTGTAAAGTTTAATCATCGGTATTAAATATGATTTTGTGGGAGTTTTTGGTTTATATAATTTTGTGTTCCCACTTTTGATAATTGTTATATTATATAATTATATATTAAAAAACTTGACTTAGATTTATTGTAATTGTTCCCATACGTTAAAGGACCGGATCCATGCAAAATCTAACAAAAAAGTCCTGGACCCAAGCAGCTGAAAGAAAATTTTCAGCCCCTGCACATGTGGGTAATTTACGTGATGTCACAACTTACTACATTTATGATCAGTCCTGTAATAAATGATAATTCTTTTGTCATGAATGTACACAAAAACCTCATCGCATATTTAATGTTAATTACCCCACACGTAAATTTCCACATTTACAGTAGTTTAAACTTTGCCTCTGAAATAGTCGGAGTCCCATTAGGGATATATATGCAAGTACATGTACATCTAAGTACAGGAACATGTAAAAGTTCAGGAAAAACACCCTATATGAAATCTTGACTTTTCTCTGAAAAAATACATTTGTTATAATTATTTATTCCTCAGGAGAAAAATAAAGATTTTCTTTTTTTAAATGACTAGTTTAGTCATCTTATTGCAACATGCACATGTAAGTCAGGATGACAAATATTATACATGTGGATTCCTCTTTAGTCTTGTTATCTCAATAAATATTTTGTGACATATTCCCATTCTTTTAGCTATTAGAATATCATATTCTGCTGCATTAAGTCACACTCTCTTGTACACTTCAAAACAATGAACAATATTTTGCCCAATCAGCATACATGTAATTGTAGATAGTTGTTCCGGAAGATGTTTGAGATCGACCTTAATAGCCTTAAAGGGAAAGAAATTCGACCGTACGGCAGTAGGTCACATGGTATTGAGTGGCGGGTTATCTATAACTGATTAACATTTTCACACTATATGCCAATTACCTCCCTGGATATATGGGGACTCAAAGTTTGATGAAAAGTAGATCTGCATGTTTTTTTAGGATTTTAATCGATGTTGTATTTAATAGTTTTTTTTTTCTGTCAAGCACTTACTAAACAATGATTTATGATGTGTGTCATTGTCAAATCAGTTTTCTACATTACAGAAAGTTGTCTGTTTAAAATAAAAATTAATCTCCAATAAATAGATCAAATAGAGCTATCCCATTGTAGTATCTTTTATTTATTTATTTTTTTAAACTTTTTGTTATCATTCAGTGTTATCAGAGCATTCCCGGTTTTACACGTGTACATCCATCATGCTTGTTTACCATCCCATTTGAAACGACTGAAATTCAGACCTATGTGTCACATATTTGGGTGATAAAATAGACGGTGAAAAGTAATTTTATTTGATATTCTATATGATATTTAGAAATATGAAATCATTAAAACCTTCAGTTGATATAATTTCTTTATACAACAAATGTAATTTTAGATAACAAATATATCGCGGTAGTTTTTTTTTTCTCAAACACGTTCCCAGCAATAATGGTGACTTGTGCCATTTATCAATGTAGTTTTCTACAAACTTTGTCTATCTGAAACAATTTTATATCGAAAATCTAAAACCAAATTTCACCAATGTTTTATCATTTAGGTAACATGGACGTCACTCGTTTTACATGTGTACATCCAACACACGTGTTTACGGCAGCTTTTGAAACTACTAAAACCAGCTAAAGGCTTACTAAGACGTATGTGATACATACATGTATCACTTGATATACTTCAAAATTATACATTTAATTCAGAGATATAAAATTATTGAAACCAATATCACAGAAATGTTTTATATTGTTAGATCAGGGATATATAAAGGCTTTATATTTCGCTGGTTAGATGAGAAGTAGATCTGGACATTTTTGTTTTTATAATTCAAGCACATTCTAAATTATTACTGGCGTAGAATGCCATTGTCATAGTAGGCCTACATGTACTTTTTTGTTTGTTGTTTATCTGATCCAAACCTAACACATAACTCATTTTAGTATTATTTCTGGAGCAAAACTTCACAAATTTTTGCATCAATAGCTTTTAAGGTCAAATAATATAATTGACACTTCAGGCATACTGGAAAAGGCTGCAAAAGACTGCTAAAATCACTGGCAGCCTTTCTAAAATGCTCGCAGACTTCTTGCAGTATCCTGGCAGCATGCTGGTAAAAATAAATGTATGACCCCTTACCAGGGACGTCCAAGTTTTACAGGCGTACGTCCAACACATGTGTTCACCATGGGTTTTGACAAAACTAAGACCTACATGTCAAAGATGTCGATGATAAGATAATGACTGCATAAAATGATTACTGATAATCCGAAATAATACTGTTACATGCAATTCAGAAATATGAATTTATAAAAACCGATATCAAGATAATAAAATTTAATTTTGTCATGTTATTACTTTGAGTATAGCAATCGCTGGTTTGATCGAATGCCATAAGTTGAAAATGTGAAACGTTAAACTGACTCTAAAACGTTAATATTCAGCAAGTTATAAACTTTTTAAGTTGGTTTTTTTTTCAAACACAATTAACGCTGAAATTAATCATTCATTTATAGTATCAAAGATTGTCATCATCTATCAAATCCTGAACATTTTACTGTCTGAGCATTTCTCTAACCCCGCTTCTAAAGAATGCGTTGCGTAGATCCGGTGAATATTCTACGAAAAAATGCTAATAATTTTAGTTTTGCTTAATTTACAGTTACATGCTGATTTTTGTTGTTTACTCTGAGACTTAGAAACAAATTTATCAAGTTACCTTTTTTTGTACTAAATTAAAATACATTACAATATTCCCATATAAATATTTTGGGAATTTCGCATCACAGACACGATATATAAATTGCTGCACAGAAAAACATCTTCCCTCATTCAGAATGTGTTATATAATTATGTCTCTAACTATACCAAATCAAGGTGATGAATTTGACTTAAAATTTTAATTGTTTCTATACCAAGTCTGCTGTATTTTCTCACTTGACTAATCACACACGTGATACACAGAGTATACATACTCATGCTAATTGAATCAATACGGTGATTGACAGGCAACTGACTGTCAAACTGGGTTACCTGGACCGAAAGTGGGTGGTCCTTAAAACATCCCCTTTAAGTAAGTTTTAATGTGACTTCCATGATGTCTTGGGACAATGTTTTGACTGTTCCCAGAAAAGGCATTACCAGTAAATAGCAGTAAACTGATCCTACCACTTAAGTCCTCGATAACTGACTTGCAGTATTTCAGAAAACAGACAACAGAGCTCAACAATGAGGTTTGTCTGGTTGTCTGGGACAAGTCCCATTTTGCAGTCAGACAAGTGGATGATGTTAATTCTCACTTGTTCGAAAGAATTGTTGAAGACAAAAATTAATTCATTTAACCCTTTCACCCCTGAATATCTGAGTGGTATGTGCTTTTCTATTGTTTAAAACCAGTCTATTATGTTCTGTAGGGATAAAAAGGTTAAGCTTATTTATGTTTAAACACAAAATAATATCTTTAAAGGGGCATTAGCTGTGTTTACAAAAACAAATTATTTTGATTTCTTCTACTTTTAGTTTACTAATTGTATTTGTACAATTACAAATAACAGCTATATATAGGCATAAAATATCTTATATTCCTAAAAATTTGGTGAAAGTAAGGTCAGGCCCTGTGTAGTATGCATATACAAAAAGTAAGTGTCAGTTAATCACTTGCAATTGAAAAAATGTCAAACCTGGGTTTCTGAAGCAATTTTCCACAAAATATATAGGAGTAAGAATTTTTATGACTGTATATCTCTCATGTAGATCAATCTAAGTAGTAAAAAGAGAATTCGTTGTCTTAAAAAAACCCACAGCTAACGCCTCTTTAAATGTTACACTTTATTTTTGCATTTGGACAAGTATATTTCAGCACAACTTCTCTTGCAGGTCAAGTGGAAATTTTAATGATTGTTGATCCCTGCACAACATAGATACATATATACATTTGACATACAGTATGTCAGATACCAGACAGCATAATTACCATGTTTGACCCATTAAGTGCCAAGGTTGCTACAAAAATCAGTAAAAAGGGATGGGTGCTTAATTGGACAAATTGATAGTCAAATTACCGTAAAACAGTTATTTTTTTTATAAGGCACAGTGGTAAAGTTGCTGTAGTTACAAAAATCAGTAAAAAGGGATGGGTGCTTAATTGGACAAATTGATAGTCAAATTACCGTAAAACAGTTATTTTTTTTATAAGGCACAGTGGTAAAGTTGCTGTAGTTATTATTACCGAGGACACCTATCAACATAATTCTGTTGATGGAGGAAAGGGGGGTTGGGTGATACAGATAAACTGTTACTTATGTTTTTTCAGGTCCACATCTCATTGTCAACCAGCTAGAGAAATTTTTTTTTGAAATATTTTGTCCATTATCAAATAAGTACAAGTTTGTTATACTGAGACATTCATTTTTTTTTCTTCACAGAAAATAATTGGTGTTTTTAAACCAAAAGATGAAGAGCCATATGGTCAGTTAAATCCAAAATGGACAAAATGGATGCATAAGCTATGTTGTCCATGTTGTTTTGGGAGAAGTTGTCTCGTGCCAAATCAAGGCTACTTATCAGAAGCTGGTGCTAGTCTCGTAGATCGGAAGTTACAGCTGTCTATAGTCCCAAATACGAAGGTAAGTAGATCAGCCTGCTACATACAGCAAAGCTTGTGGTATAGCCATTGCTACTTGTAGTGAGACTTCTTAAGGTAACTTGGTGGTTGTAGGCATAGTACAATACCTATTCTTGGAGGCTATCTATTTTCAGACACTCTTGCTATGCATGATTAAACAAAAAAATTGGTGAGACTTCATGGATATATTATCTGTTATACAAAAAATAAAACATTCAAGAAAAATGACAATTGATACTTTCAGTACCACCAAAATTACCTATGTACTCGCCTTTCTATCGTACTATTCAATATTTTCTTTTCACAAGTCTGGGAGGAATGATGACACAAATTCAACAAAAATAAGATCTGTTGTCCAGGAATAGGTTTGTTTGTTTGTTTGTTTATTGTTGTTTAACGTCCCACTCAAGAATCTTTCACTCATATGGAGACGTCACCAATGCCGGTGAAGGGCTTCAAATTTTGGCCTATGCTCGACACCTATGGCCATTGAGCAGTGAGGGTTCTTTAACGTGCAGACACTCACTGTGACACGGGACCTTGGTTTTTACTGTCTCAGTCCGAAGGACAGGAGCGTATCCGGGTTGGTAACCATTTCACATACTTCCCTGCCCAATCCGAGGATTGAACCCGGGTCGCATTGGTGAAAAGCGAGTGCGCTAACCACTGCGCTACCCGGACACCCTCCCAGGAATAGGTCCTTCCACAGTCACCATTATGGCATTTACTTGTATGTTAGGTTTTTAGCTCACTAAGTGAGCTATTGTGATCACTCAATCCCCGTCCATTGTCAGTCCGTCCATAGACTTTTTATATTTTTCACTTTACCAAGTTTGTAGTTTTGAGCCAGATTGGCCCAGGGGTGGATCTAGGGTGGGGCAAAATAGGCCCAAGATGGTACCCCTATTTGTGATAGCGTCTGTCCGTAAACTTTTCATATTTTTGACTTCTTCTCTGAAATCGCCGATGGGATTTTGACAAAACTTGACAGGAAGCAAGTGCTCAAGGTCCTTTACCAAGTTTTTAGTTTTCAGCCAGATTGTCCCAGTGTTGGATGCAGAGTGTGACAGAATAAGTCCCAAAAGGTACCCCTCTTTAAAAATCTTCTTCTCCAGAACAGCTGCATGAATTGAAAAACAGACTGTTTCTGAGTGATCTACATAGATGTATGATTCAAGTTTGTATTTTTCATAAATATCAGAATATTATTTTTTGACGTGTTTTTGAGGTCTTTTCAGACGTCATTTTCATTAATTTTTGCATGATTTCCTCCATTATCTCCATTTGCATTCACAAAGATGCATTAAAGAGTTTTACTTGTATATAGTTTAAAAAATGTTTTTGTGCAAGAATTTTGCAGAAATTTAATTTCAAGAATTTTTTATGAATGTTTAAAGTTTGCAAAAAAGAGGGGAAGGGGTGCATTTTCACACTTTCAGATTTTGTTTCAAAACTACTGAAGGAATTTTGACAAAGCTTTACAGGAAGCAAGTTAAAAAGGTCCTTAACTAAGTATCTAGTATTCAGCCAGATTGGCCCAGGGGTGGATCCAGGGTGGGACAGAATAGGTCCCAATAGGTACCCTCCTTAAAATATCCTCATCTTCCGAACCACTGCATGAATTGAAAAACAGATTGTTTTTGATTGATCAACATGGATGTATGATTCAAGTTTTTATTTTCAATGGAAATCGTATTATCAATTTTTGATGTGTTTCTGAGGTCTTTTCAAATGTCATTTTCATTAATTTTTGCATGATTTCCTTCATTATCTCCCCTTGCATTCACAGTGATGCATTAAAGTGTTTTACTTGTATATTCATGTAGATCTAGTTGAGGAAATGTTTTTGTGTAAGAATTTTGCTGAAATTTGATTTCTAGAATTTTTGATGAATTTCTTAAAACAGCAATATTTATGTTTCTCGGCCAGATCAGCCTACATGTACATATTCTTCTTGGTCTTCTTTCCTCATCTGTAGATGGTTCTCAAGTGAGTGATTGAGGCCCTCTTGTTTGCATTATTTATGAAATCGTGAAAATTAAAGGCAGTGAAATATGAAAAATTGAAAAATCACGAAAATTTAAGGCAGCAAAAATGAAGGGGTTTACAGTAAATAAAGATTGGTTTATGGACCTGGACCCCCCAAAAAATCTGGATACAAAAAATATGAAAAGAAATGATGATTTGGGCAGCAGCATTTTTGGAGGGTAGGCAGGCAACATCAAACAATTAAAATTTTGTTTTAGGCCTGAGATTGAGAGAATTTGCTTTCCAGCAAGGAGGCGTGGGTTTATTGCCAGCTCACACTTGAGACTGTTCCACAGCCAATCTTTCAATATAAAGATAAGATCATAAAGATACTTAAATAGCAGGTCCTTGCTTGAATGTAACAAATACAGAGGTCCTTTAATTAACATGATGGTTGTGGCACATTAAAGAACCCTACTCCATAGCCTTGGTCTAAATTTTTCCACTTCATCATCTACATGTGTGCCAAATTGCCACAACTCCAGAAAAGTGTAGTAAGTCTTAGAAGAATGTAAAATAATGTTAAATAAAGAGAGAAAATATTGACTGTAAGTCACTTGATTACTAAGTACATTTGTATTTAGATGAATCAGATTTTAGGAAAGGCGATTTATTTCATACATTTTGTACATTGTACATTTGATAGTTATTTGCCATTGACTTCAGATGTTACATGTAGGCATGTCTTATGTAAAATAAAATGTCATTTTAATGTCTATTTACATCTGTTTGATTTTGTGTGCCATAATTTAGTAAGTTATGTGGCTGCAGGGAGTAAAATTGGCTGCAGGATCCAGGGGCCAGCTGGGCCCCTAAAACAAAATATCTAGGGGCCCAGGTTGAAATTCAGGGGCCCCAGCTATTTCTTCAGATGCTTTCATACAAAAAAATAAACCAAATTTTTCAATTACATTCAAACTCAATTTCTCTTTCTATAGGCCTATAGCTTTTATCGTGTTGCGTGCAATCATGAATATGTCTCTTACATGTACCGACCATTGGCAATTTTCCGTTTTGTTGAGGGGTGGTTCTTTTTAATTTTATTGGTACACTTTGAAGTATTCTATGGCTGGTTTCTTGCTGAGGTTTTCAGCAATGTAACACCACATGACAGACTTATGAGTCCAAGGAATGGTTACAAGTCAAATCCCTTTTGAAACATGTAAATCAGCACTTAATGGAGTTAAATAGGCACCTGGAAATATTTTTTTTCAACACTTGGAAATATCTATCAAGGTAACAAAATGGTATTAAAAAATGTTTATCTCAGAAGAGAAGATTCATTTTAAAAAATAATTTATGTGTATAATATGCTTTCTTGATAATTATAAGTCACAAATTCAAGTCACTGTTGACGCTAAAAAAACATACATCTCCAAATTATCTATTTTAATTTAAACGTGCTATTTGCTATCAAAACATTGTTTTGACTAAGCAATCATTTGAAAGGAACAAAGGACTCAATGAGGGACTAATGTTTGCATAATTAAGCAATTGAGATCCTACAGATAATTTAGAATGGGTGAAAATACCTATCGATTAGGCCCGAGTGCAGATATCAAAATAATTTGCAAGCAGCTGCCAACAAAAAAAGTTATAAAAGAAAGATAGCTTTTACTGGTGGAGGAGAAAACTTAGTTATGTTTGTACCCGGAAAGAGACCACCGACGTTGTTTCATATATTTTTTAGGTTTAAAGACATTGCTTGTGGATGTTTAGTGGTAGTTGGGTTGGGTAAAGTGTTGGTCTTGCAAGCAGGAAGTCCTGAGTTTGATTCCCATGACTGGATCATGTATTGTGCCAAAGGCTTGGCATTAGAATTGAAAGTGATTTGGAAGAAACTGAGCAGAGGTCTAGTTTCATGATAGCTTCTGCAGAATGGACTTAATATATACAATATGTACTAGTCAAAATTTGTGGCACTCAACCTACTGCATGTGATATTCCCAACTTGCCATACACATGAAAAATTCTTGACAGAATGTCAAACAAAAATAAAGTAAATATTAATAATAATAAATATTATTTTCAGTTCTTCATAATTTCACATTCTTTTTTTTCAGGTAGTCAAATTGTCTAGCGATACTTTTAATTATAGTCCAATTGACAGAGCCAAGTCCAGAACCAAACAAAGCATTATGACAAGAGTTCCATCAGTTGGTAAAAAGTTTCACAGGCTGGGTCTGCCCCCAAAAGTAAGTTCGTCTTAGTTATGTATACATACAATATTGTCTGATTCACATAAATTGGTGGGAGGGAGTAACCTTTTGATTATCGTATAGATTATTCTACTCACTTTCCGGTCATGCCAAGCTTCATGGGAAAACCATTTTATTTCTCACTGAATACTGTCTTATGTATAATGACATGTGGGAGTGATTACTCTTGTCGGAGTAATTTTAATGTTTTGCTTTATTACCTGAAATTTAAACTCGTCCAGGTCCAGAAAGGGTTTTGGAGACACTGCCCTGCCAGGTTATATGGGTTGTGGTCTGAACTCTTACGTAGTACAGGCACTTTAGTTATATGAATCAAAATAGATATTTAACATTTTCTAGCTTACCTCTATGAACAATGGTACTGTGTAACTGTAGGGATTATAAGTAGTGTAATCAGTATACAGCACTTACATGTGTATAAAAGAATTTTAGTTTCCTTAACCCTGGAAGTGACAACAGCACAGTCTGATTCTGTTGGAGTGTAGCTGTAAAATGACAACAGCACAGTCTGATTCTGTAGGAAAAGTATAGCTATAAAATGACAACAGTACAGTCTGATTCTGTAGGAAAAGTATAGCTATAAAATGACAACAGCACAGTCTGATTCTGTAGGAAAAGTATAGCAATAAAATGACAACAGCACAGTCTGATTCTGTAGGAAAAGTATAGCTGTAAAAATACAACAGCACAGTCCGATTTTGTAAGGGTGTAGATCTAACATGACAACAGCACAGCCTGACTGTATCTTAAAGGGGCGTAGTTCTAAAATGACATCAGCACAGTCTGACTGTATCTGTAGGGGTGTAGTTCTAAAATGACAACAGCACAATATAACTGGGTTTGTAGGTGTGTAGTTCTAGAATGAAACAGCACAGTCTGACTATCTGTAGGGGTATAGTTCTAAGATGTCAACAGCACAATCTGACTGTATCTGTAGGGGTGTAGTTCTAAAATGACAACATCACAGTCTGACTGTATCTGTAGGGGTGTAGTTCTAAAATGACATCAGCACAGTCTGACTGTATCATTAGGGGTGTAGTTATAAAATGACATCAGCACAGTCTGACTATCTGTAGGGGTGTAGTTCTAAAATGACATCAGCACAGTCTGACTGTATCATTAGGGGTGTAGTTCTAAAATGACATCAGCACAGTCTGACTGTATCATTAGGGGTGTAGTTCTAAAATGACATCAGCACAGTCTGACTGTATATGTAGGGTATAGTTCTAAAATGACACAGCACAGTCTGACTGTATCTGTAGGGGTGTAGTTCTAAAATGACATCAGCACAGTCTGACTGTATCTGTAGGGGTGTAGTTCTAAAATGACATCAGCACAGTCTGACTGTATCTGTAGGGGTGTAGTTCTAAAATGACATCAGCACAGTCTGACTGTATCTGTATCATTAGGGGTGTAGTTCTAAAAGTTCTAAAATGACATCAGCACAGTCTGACTGTATCTGTAGGGGTGTAGTTCTAAAATGACAACAGCACAATATAACTGGGTTTGTAGGTGTGTAGTTCTAAAATGGCATCAGCACAGTCTGACTGTATCTGTAGGGGTGTAGGTCTAAAATGGCATCAGCACAGTCTGACTGTATCTGTAGGGGTATAGTTCTAAAATGACAACAGCACAGTCTGACTGTATATGTAGGGTATAGTTCTAAAATGACAACAGCACAGTCTGACTGTATCTGTAGAGGTGTAGGTCTAAAATGACAACAGCACAGTCTGACTGTATCTGTAGAGGTGTAGTTCTAAAATGACTTCTGTAATTTTTAATACAAGAAAAATAGAAAACTGAAAAAGTTTTTAAAAATCTCTTAGCTATAAGGAAATAAATGATATATGAAATTCATGAATAATGTGGTTGGTAGTAGCTGAGGATTTAAAGTGGCATTAGCTGTGTTTACCAAAAACTTTTTGGATTTTTTTCTTTTTTGACTACTTGTTCTTAATGTACAATAACAAATAAAAACTATACACAGACTTTTAAAAATATTGTATTTCTATATATTTTGTGAAAATAAGGTCCGGTCCAGTGTGGTATTCATATACAAATAGGAAGGTTGAGTTAATCAATTGGAAGTGAAAAAGTACCAAACCTGGGTTTCTCAAGCAATGTTCACAAAATATATATGAATTCATGAATTTTCATGCTTGTGTATATGACTTGTCTGTATCTCCTTTTTGTTATTATATATCAATCTAAGTTGTAAAAAAGGAAGAACAAAATTTGAAGAAAACTCCTTTAACTGGTATAAACATTTGTTCAATTTCAATTCATTTTAACTAAATTTTTTACCTTTTTTGTAGTTGCATCTGTACTTTTATTGTTATTTTTTCCTTTAGACAGGTTCATTTCAACTTTTCGTAAATGATTACAAAGACGCAGATTATTGGTTACGGAAATTTGATAGCGAAGATTTACCAGTATCTACAGCAACTAGATTACAGCATTTATTTGAAAGACTTGTAGTATTAGATTATATAATAAGAAATACCGGTACGTGTTTGAAATTTCTCTAATTTTTAGTTCATATAAGCCAATTGTTTGTCGTCAGTCGTCTATCTGTTAACTTTTGCATTCGAACACCTTCTTGTCAAGAACCAGTAGGTCAATTTTAACCAAACTTGGCATATAGCATCCCCATGTAAAGCCGCATAAAGTTTTCGAATGAAAAAGGCACAGGACCAATAGAGGCCACTAGGGGGTGCTTCAGTAACACAGGGTATATTTGTATTACAAATTGTTCAATAACTCAAAACTGATCGACTTTTTTTATACAAAGATATATGAGAAAGTTTGTTAGAAATTACCTGAGGATCATTTTGATAAAATTTCAAGGTCATGGGGTCAAGGTCACAGGCACTTAAGTAAATGGAAAATATAATTTTTTTTTTGTGAACTTTTTCAACATTTTTGACTACTTCTCCAGAACCATTGGACCAATTTGAACCAAACTTGACAGAAAGTATAAAAATGTAAAGCTGCAAAAAGTTTGCGGATGAAAAAGGGTTAGGACCAAACATGGCTGCCATGGCTAGATATAGAACGAATGAGTCAGCAGATATTTTTGATTTAATACATGTATCTCCAAAATTATTAAAGCTAGAGAAAAAACCGTTACCTTAAAATGAGCGGCTTACAAAAATTTACAAATACTTCATATCGGTGGAGATTGCTGGGTCGACCCTTATGTGAATTATTTCCCCTTTTTTGTGAATATTTCATATTTTTGGATGTTTTTAAGGCAAGGCCTTATTGCTATGACAGGCTCATAACTTCTTGAGTTTTTTCGTGTACTTAATTAAGCGTCATCAGGAAAAACACCGGCTTTGTTTACAACATGGGCGCAGACATTTTGGACACCCAAAGTTGTGCGGAGGGTAAAATGAGCCCAGCGATCTGATTGGTCATTAAATGAAAAAATTAGTTTTGCATTAATAAGTGAAATAAAGGTGATAAAAAAGATACATGAATATTGGTAGTACTTTGGAAATTATAGGGTTGACGGTTGAAAATTGAAAGGGAGGGGTCATATGAGAATAGATATTTTCCTTTGGTGCGGAATACTAATAATTGTAAACAAGTGAAAATTTGAAGTAAAAATGCAACGGCAACCTATACTTTTGATTGCAAATTTGTTATCAAAAATATTATCTTCCACCACAGGGTACTTATTTGACCTTTATAACAAACATGGGAGTGACAGTGACCTGAAGTTTTGTAAATTAGACATTGAGGCCATGGGAAAATATTTGGTGGTGTCGTCCTATAGAGAAATTCACATTTGACACATGTAGGCTGGTTGAAGCCTTAAAGTTCCATTTCTAATTTTTATCACCCAAATTGCAATTTTTCACTTTTACTCATACTTTTAAACAGATCTGAGGGTCTCTATGAAATGGGGCACCATTTGGGGGTCCACAAGGTGCAAATTTAATAGGTGTGCTGCCTTTACCACACATTAAATATGCATTTGTTGCATATTGAGATCTCTTATTTTGTCAGTATGTTTTATATTACACCTAGAACTAATATTTTATCATTTATTGTTCAAAATTTATCTGATCTTGGAAAAGTCAAGTATAACCCCCACCCTTCAAACATGCACATGTTCTTTTATAAATAAATCATATAGTTATGGTTATGCATGTGACTAACTTTAGCATATTTTGGAAATGTTTCTATTGTAAATTTTAACTCATTTGAATTAAAATCAGACCTTTTTGAGGTAAAGACTGGTTGATTTTCTTTTTTTTTAAGGGCAAAATATACATATTGGACCATGTCATTTTACTCATGCAGTCAAATTTGTACCTTTAGTTGTAATATGTACTGTATCTGAAGGGTACCATCTCATTTTTATGAAAATTGTATTAAACTGCATTTCAGCATTTAAGTCTCATCAGTAAATTATTTCATCATGCCATATACACTGTAAACAGTATAAAAATTAATTTAAATACCCCCCCCCCCCCCCCCCCCCCCCCCCTGATGCTGATCTGTACACAAGAATTTCCATATTGTGGTTTCATAACTGTGTTAAATTTTGGGTAATAAAAATTTGTAAATAAAAAATGCTTTAGAAATAGGGCGTTTTTTTTTTTCAAATCTATCAACATTTTAACCTGTAGAATATGTTCAATTTTTAAATCCAGCATATAAGTCCAATAAGAGATTTTTATCTAATTATCATACTCAAGTACCTGTAAAGATAATTATAAAGTATCAATTATATATTTTTTCTGTATTAACGCATCTAATATTCATTCAAAGTTGCATGTTTTCATAAGTTTTCTAAATTTTCAGTCATGCAGGGGGAATCACATTTTTTCCCCTCCCCCCCCCTCCAGCAAATGTCACTTAACACTCTCTTGGGGTCATACCAGACTAAAAATTAACACCTGATATTGACTTTTACTGGTTTCAAAACTTAGTATAATTAAAATTAACTTAATTTTTGACCTGAAACAGAACATAAATATGTCATATCCTTTTAAAATCAATTTGACTTCTAATTTTGCACCATTGAAGTGTCAGCATTTTAAAGTCAGACTCAGTTATCTGCCCTCTGTATTTAATTAGTTACATCATGAGACTGTAATTAAGGGATGAAACAAAACATGGACATGTCTGAAAAATGATTACATAACATATTTTATATAAAAACACAATAA
Source organism: Atrina japonica (assembly GCA_030159075.1). NCBI lineage: Eukaryota > Metazoa > Mollusca > Bivalvia > Pterioida > Pinnidae > Atrina > Atrina japonica. The sequence goes on along the minus strand of BROG01000476.1, from coordinate 25,522 downwards.
GTCTATTGAATGTGTTGTATGTAAGGGTATCCCCTCCAGAAGTTTTACACTTTTAACAAGGGATGTTTCATTCCTTGTCAATAAAAGCAATTTTTGATATACCCAAATGAACATGGTTTACTATTAATAGCTTTAGAAATTCTTCCTTACTTCTGGTGCCTAATGGTTCCATGCTCATTAAGTAATGATCCAAATTTTAAGTTTTTGTGAAGAAAATGGTAATTTTTGTCACTTTTTCCATTATTAAGGTTTACCTTCTACCCTTATTTTGATATCATGGTCAATATTGGTAAATAATGATATGAATGTTCAAAATAATGAAGTATATGTGTTACAAACAATTTCTGAATGCTCATGAAAGAAAAACAGACAACTTCTTCATATAATGCATTTATTTGTTAATATCAATGAATGGGATTTAGAGGTTGGGGTGTGACACATTATAGACTGTGTTTCTCTTCATGTTGGGTTCCCATCCTCATTATTAAGGGGGCTTGGTGTACAGTTAGTGAGATTTCCAAAAAATGCAAAATGACTATTTTTGGCAATGTTTTGGATAAATCTATAGGAAAAACACCGGCTTTGTTTACAACATGGCGCAGACATTTTCACCCAAAGTTGTGCGGAGGGTAAAATGAGCCCACATCTGATTGGTCATTAAATGAAGAAATTAGTTTTGCGAAATAAAGGTGATAAAAAAGATACCAATATTCGTACTTAAATTATAGTTTCGGTTGAAAATAGGGAGGGGTCATATGAACGATATTTTCCTTTGGTGCGGAATACTACGAGTTGTAAACAAGTGAAAATTTGAAGTAAAAATGCAACTCAACCTATACTTTTGATTGCAAATTTTGTTATCAAAAATATTGATCTTCCACCACAGGGTACTTATTTGACCCAGTTATAACAAACATGGGAGTGACAGTGACCTGAAGTTTTGTAAATTAGCATTGAGGCCTATGGGAAAATATTTGGTGGTGTCTGTCCATCAGCAACCCCGTTCAAAAATCAATGTGCTATAGGATTTGCAGAACTACTACTTGCGCTGTAGAAAGCAGGTACCTGAGATTCAACCATTAAAATACTTCTTTGGGTCTAATTTGAATCTTGCTTCATTTTCCTGAACTAGGACACTGTTTCTTTTAATTTGAAAACTCATTGAAACTAAAATTCAACAACGAAGACAGTAAAAAATGCTGTGATAAATATTATAGTCACGTGACATAGGACACTTGTTAAAAAGGGAAATTCCCTCAGTTCAGCTTTGCGGATTTTGACATTGATACCCATTTTAATTTGCGTTATTTAGAAACTGGAATCGATCATCGTTTCCATTTTATTCATACAACATTAATTTTTACTTAACTGATAAATTATTCTAGTGTTCTAGGATTTTCCTGCATTTTCAACTTTACAAGGGAAAGTTCATACTTGAAAATGACTTTCCCACAACCCAAATTAACTTTCCCTGACTTATTTTGTACATGAAGTTTCACATAATTGCTCTTTGAATTTATATTGTTATAACTTGTAATGATTAAAAGTCGAAGGAAACAAATTTCATATAACCCTTTTTAAATGAAAAAACGCCTATGGAAATGCATAAAACTTGAACTTCTTTAAAAAATATTTATAATAAAGGGTTGTTTATATAGGTTTTCGGGTGACTGTGACTCTACCACAATTGAACACCCATTTACAGAATTCAAATGGAAAAAGCCAATTTTCCATGTACATACTTTATGATTTGTGTCTGTGTTGTGTATTCTGTACGGAAAATAACATCTACTGATCTAAAAATACTGTAAGGTGATGCTCGTAAAGAATTTTAACGCCCCTCCCCAAAAAAGGGTAATTAATTGCAAGCAGGCTGGTTTTTAACTAAATATAGTAATATTATTACTTGCTAAAAAAGCTCAAAAAACTGCCCAGATAGAACATCTAATTCTTTTTTGATTTGTTGAAAGTTGGTCATCATTCAGTTGAACAGCAACAGGGGGCACAAGGCACCAACAGCAGTCAAACTGAATAGCCTAAATGACTAGTAAATCTAGCACTCTATTTCCCAAATTAAATTAACTTTTTTGAGCTTTCAAAAGCTTTTTAATATCAATTGAATTCTAAATATGAATTGATGAAGACAGTGATGTACATGTATCTACTTTGATTCACGACATGCTGAAAAATAAAACCGTAGACCTAAAAACAATATGCTAGAGAATGACTATACAGCAGAGCTGTAAAACAGCTGATGTTTATGTTAAAATTACTTTTCACCCAGGAACTTGTTTACATACATTACACCCGAGTGTAATGATTTATAGCAATAAACTGAAACAGATTAAATTTTACATGTATACGTTTTTCTAATTACTTTGAAAGATTTCAATAGATCTATCAATGTTCAATTAAAGAAAATTATAATTTACAGGGTAAAGTAAGCTTAATATACATTTACAAAGATAACTGGTGCAATGATTCCATCGCCTCGATGTTCATTTCAAAATGAGGGACTTTCTCCCAAGTTCCAATCATCGTGTTTTTCATTTCAAATGGATACTTGTTTCGGGCTGAATAATGATATGAAATTTTTAATGAAAAAAATGTACTTGTTTTAAATACAAGTGATCTTTTTCTATTCTTTAGTTTTCAAAATCGTCGCCAGAGTTTCCTTTTGATAGTTTACCTTGTTCAAGACGGAAATTGGAAAATGAAGAGCAATACGGGCAAAATTAAAATCTGAATTTTCATTGGATGATAAAATTATTTTTTATGACGTAAGGATCATGTCTATTTTAGTTCTAAAAGTGCAGTGAAGCGGAGGAATAAACATCTTTGTGACACAGACCACAGAATAACTGATTAGTGTTCCTGAATTTTTTAAAAAATTTCTTTGTGGCACAGAAATTGGATATTGGTTTATGAGTCAACATATTTTATTGTTGTTCACTTTTGTGGGGAGAAAAGTTTTGAAATCTATCTAACCTGTAAGCTTAGCAATATTATGTTATACACTTTCAAAGCTCTTAATGGGTTCCTCCCGCCTACATTCAGGAACTAGTAAACATTTACCATCCTCTGAGGTCACTACGATCTGAAAACTCTTTTATCTTTAATAAAACCTGTTGCTTGCACAAAGCTGTACAGAGACAGGTGCTTAGATGTGTTGTCGGCAAATGTATGGAATGTCCTCCAGGAAATCTACGTTTTGAAATATCATTGATAGTTTTAAAAAGAAACTTATAACTCATCTTTTTATTGTTGCTTTTAATCTGTAAACTTATTTAACCAAATGAACTCAACAGTCTTTTTATTGATATTTAAATGTATATTCATTATTGACACAACTCATAAATCATCGGCTCTTATCTATGACAGATTGTTTTTGATTGATTTTCATGAAGTGTTGTGATAAATATTTTTGAAATATATCACATCTTGTAATTATTCTAAGCAGAACATACTTTTATCAATTCCCCTGGTTTGCTGAGATAGGTGAGTTCAAAATATATTTTCAGATTCAAGTAAATTTTAAAGTTTTCTGCTGTGGAGTGGCTGTAGCCATTGGCTTTCATTAATCATCATTTTGACAACACATCCCCCTTAATACATCTTGTGGAATAGAGATTACATATTTTGGTCACGTTACTCCAGTATTGAGGAAGTTCTTTTTTGTATTATCTTTAATAATATAATAGTTATGTTTAAAACATGTAGAAAAATATTATTTAAACATTGAAACAAAACAAAACATAGGTAATACTTTAACTATGTTCTAGAGAATGAAGATCTGCGCCTGAAATCACCAAAATTACTCGGTACTCAAACTCAACTAGCTTTTCACGATTTTAAGGGCAAAACACACAAAATTTATTTTGTAACTGGACATATTTGTATATTGATGGCATACAATTCTAAATAATGAAGAAAGTTATTGCTTATATGTAGAATTTACATCAGAAATTTTTTTTTCAGAACTGTACTCAACATATTTATTCTTTTTTTTTTTACAGGAAAATCATAAGTGTGAGACATATTTTTTATTTGAATGATGAAATATAGTAATGTATTTCCTATTCACTGAAATCCAGAAGTTTTACAAACGATTATACAATCAAAATAATGAAGTAAAAGTTGGAGCTTGAGTATTGAGTAAATTTGGTGACTTCAGGCCTTGAGTGGCCTCCATGGCCAAGCGGTTAGAACATCGAAGTTTGAACCATGAATTCTCTCACTTCTGGTCAGCACAGGTTTGGGCCCCGCTGGAACCCCAACTGATTGTTGTGAGAAAGTTTTCCAGTTTACTTGTGGAAGGTTGGTGGTCTGTTCCCGGGTACAACTGTAACCAGGCTCTCTTCTCCACCATTAAAACTGACTGCCATCATATAACTGAAAAAATTGTTGAGTGTGGCATAAAACAACATTTATAATTCCAAATTTGGGCCTTGAGGGCATATTTTTTAGGGTGTCTGTTAGCAACATTTTGGTTTACATCAAATAATTTCTTCCCTCAAATTTTTGCCAGAGGTATGGGACTTCAAAAAGTTCATGAATGACTATGCTAATGGGGAAATTGTTTTTCTCAAACACATTATATGTTTTGTCATGGAATTATTTCATTTTGTTTTTGTAGATAGAGGTAATGACAATTGGTTAATCAAGTATGAGCCAGTATCAAGTCGAGGCAATAGCGATACGGAGGTATGTCATTGTATGTGAATTCATTGTTGATATTATATCGCAATTGATGATATTTTAGACAGTGTGGGTTTCAGACTCACAAGATCTTATGCTGATTATACGGAGAGTTTGCCAGTTTAGTTGTGGCCTTGTGCTTAATATATATTGACAGGTTTCCTCTCCTACCTTCATCATTAAAATGGGTAGCAACTGTATAACTGAAAAATGTTGAGTGTGTTGTTAGACAGTAAAACGATCACTTTGTAAGTAGAACTTCATCTTAAAAGTGTGTTGTAAGACAGTAAAACAGTCACATGTAAATAGAACTTCATCTTAAAAGTGTGTTGTAAGACAGTAAAGCAATCACATGTAAATAGAACTTTACCTTAAAATTGTTGAGTGTGTTGTAAGATAGTAGTAAAACAATCACTTGTAAGTAGATTCGTTTCTTAAAATGAGAAAAAGTATGTTAATTACAAATCAAATAGATACAAGTATTCAAATACCGATTTTTTTGGTATTTGTTTGAACTCCACATGTGAGTAACTTGATGGATAGAAATCTTAGCATATCAGTAGGACAAGAAAAAAAAGATAACATGTCAGTAGTTCAAGGCAGTCCGAAGTGTTAGCATATCAGTAGGTCGAGACAGTCTGAAATGTTACCATGTCAGTAGTTCAAGACAGAAATGTTAACATGTCAGTAGTTCAAGGCAGTCCGAAGTGTTAGCATATCAGTAGGTCGAGACAGTCTGAAATGTTACCATGTCAGTAGTTCAAGACAGAAATGTTACCATGTCAGTAGTTCAAGGCAGTAAGAAGTGTTAGCATATCAGTAGGTCGAGACAGAAATGTTAACATGTCAGTAGTTCAAGACAGAAATGTTACCATGTCAGTAGTTCAAGGCAGTAAGAAGTGTTAGCATATCAGTAGGTCGAGACAGAAATGTTAACATGTCAGTAGTTCAAGACAGAAATGTTAACATGTCAGTAGTTCAAGACAGAAATGTTAACATGTCAGTTGTTCAATTCAGAAATGTTAACATGTTAGTAGTTTAAGACAGAAATGTCAATATGTCAATAGTTTAAGTCAGAAATGTTAACATCTGTAGTTCAAGACAGAAATGTTAACATCAGTAGTTCAAGACAGAAATGTTAACATCAGTAGTTCAAGACAGAAATGGTATTCAGATTGGTACATATATATAACTTGTCACCATTTAATTAACAAACTTTCAGATGCTGATTGTAAAATGTGTTTCTTTTGACAACAGGGTGACGATGAATGGAGTCTAGTGGACAATCCTGATATCTCAGTAGCTGCTATTGATAATGGTTTAGCATTCCCATTTAAACATCCAGATGAATGGAGAGCTTGTAAGTGTTAACCCCTGAAAACAGAGATTAGAGAATGTTTTAACCTAGAGTCTTGTATACAGTGTAATCATGTTTAGGTGGAGTCTGTTGTATGACTATATTTCCTAGTATATTTCAAAATTACTATGTTTTGAATAATAAAAAAAAAACCGAAAGAATTCAGACTCAAAAAACAAAAGAGTCATGGGCAGGGGAGATGGGCACTAAGAAGGGGGTCATGTCCACATTGAAATATTGTTCTTCATTATAGAAAATAAACACTTCTTTCTTTGGTAGTCACTACTTGTGTATGCTGTTACATTAAGTGTGTAAACATCTTTAAGATATATATCCCTTGTGAATATTGCAGAAATTATAATACAGAGGAGGCCTGTGCTAGGGGATAGAGAGTATGAGAGTGACAAAATAACTGATATTATGAGTTGAATTTATGAGCAAAGAAAATATTTTTAAGATTTTAACTGGGCTCTGAATTGTTGTTTTGTGGACCCCTAAATTTGGACTTGGTTACCTCTCAAGAGAGAGTCTGTTGTCATTGTTGACTGATTTAACTGTTTGTTTTGTAGACCCCTACCATTGGCCTTGGTTACCTCTCAAGAGAGAGTCTGTTGTCATTGTTGACTGATTTAACTGTTTGTTTTGTAGACCCCTACCATTGGACTTGGTTACCTCTCAAGAGAGAGTCTGTTGTCATTGTTCACTGATTTAACTGTTTGTTTTGTAGACCCCTACCGTTGGGCTTGGTTACCTCTCAAGAGAGAGTCTGTTGTCATTGTTGACTGATTTAACTGTTTGTTTTGTAGACCCCTATGGGCTTGGTTACCTCTCAAGAGAGAGTCTGTTGTCATTGTTCACTGATTTAACTGTTTGTTTTGTAGACCCCTACCATTGGGCTTGGTTACCTCAGGCTAAAATACCATTTTCCAAAGAAATAAAAGAGTTGGTCCTTCCACAACTGTCGGACATGAATTTTGTACAAGACTTGTGTGATGACTTATATGAACTTTTCCAGGTAAGACAACATTGTTGCTTTATAATGATATTCTATGTCACAGTGCTCCCAGACACACAAAAACCAGTATGAATCATAAAACATGCACAAAAACAAAACACACTTTATCCATTCACACATAGAGAATGCCTATCACGTTATTATTTATATTGCTATTATGATATTAAAACTACAGTGATGTCAGTTCCCTGTGTCTTATCTTTATGTTTTAAAAAGTGTCAGTCATTATAAAACAATTCATTCTCAAATTTGAGTGTATTTGTGTAATTAAGACATTTTTCCAAGACTCTCTCAACTTCCAAGACTGCCCCATGATTCTTATCAGCTGAAGGTCACATTCCAGTGAACACAGCTTGCAGTGTCTTGACTGAAGCCTTTTTCTTTACAGCAGGATGCCAAAATAAAGGGGTGATTTGAAATCTCTACAGATTTTGATTATCCATTTTTGACATAGTATCTAAATACTCTTGAATCTCAGTGCTATCTTAACATGAAAGTCCATTAGTTGTCAATGGATGTTGAACTTTGCATTATCCAGACATGATGTCACATTTAATATATCTACTTCAGACCCACGGCCACTTGTTTTTATCAATGGGGGTCAAGATGAGTAAAATAATTCTATGTATGCGTACCCCTGATTTGTATCATTGTAACCCTACTTTTGCTACCCATGGGGTACAAAAACCCCTATTCTGAAAAAAGCAGTGGGAATACTGATTGCAGCTTGCTTTTCATTATATATGATGTTATAGCTTTGTGAAACAAAAAGTTAAATTACCTTTTGAAGTATCAATGGTAGTTTATATACAGTAAAACCTGCTTTAGTGACCACCTGTATGTAAAGACCACCTGGTCACAAAGACCGTTTTTTGCTATCCCCAGTAGTACCATTTTTGTACAAATCAACCTTAAAAAAAAGACCACCTGCCTATAAAGACTGGTTTTCTTATGTCCCTAAGGAGGTCGTTATATACAAGTTTCGCTGTGTATAATGTGTCTTTTGAACTGTTCTAAGACAGCGACTGGTCTAAGCTTACAGATTTTGTTATCAGTTTGCCACCTCTCTACTTTACTTCCAGTACAGCATTATGCACCATGCTATCACCATTTTCCCAGGGCTTTCTATGTTACATCAACATTTTTCAAATACTTGCCACAAAGTAATGCTTGCATCGATTCTTGTTAAAATTTACATACAGGTCTCCCTGTAATACTGCCACCTTTTCTTTTCCTAAATTTGGTTATATAACTGGTTTGGCAATATATCAAGGATTTTCCAGGTGTGCCTGATTTCAGGTCATTTCTGTTTAAAATAAATCTTTGACAGGTCGGAAATACAAAAGCTTACGGTTTATATCCCTGATGAACTCAATTAATTAATTTTTGAGGTGTGATAATTGCTGTGTAAACAAATAACGTGATGATTTTTTGCAACTCTAATGGAAACGAGATTTGATAACTTTGACACTCAGTGTTTGAGTTATCTCCCTTCACGGTCCTAATATGAAGTAAAAAAGCAACTATCATCTGAATTTAAATAAACACTGGTCACAGAGAGCAGTTGGTCACTATATAGGGTGAATAAATATAGGAAATAAGCTAGGGGAATGGCCAAACTGTAACCAGCCTAAAAATTTCAAAGTACTTATTGCAAAGAAACAATTCCTTCTCAGAAATAAAGCTTCAAAGAAATATACAACAAAGTCAGATGAAAAATGAATAGACATCCTTCTAAACATAGGAAATTTCATATGAATTGATGAAAGCATTTATTTGTGACAGTTACTGGAAAAAAAGTTAATTTAATATTGAAAACTTAAAGGCAATGGTATTATTTGACAAACTTATTGTATATGGATATATATAAACTAATGGACAAAAATGACAAGTTTTAGGCTGGTATTTTAAATGTTTTAAAAATTGATGTATTAATGTTTAACTCATTTATTCCTAAATACACACTTGGACTGGTCTGAGTCATTGATTTACATTTGAGTCCATTGTTTATCAGGGTTGATGAGTTAACACATTGGGTAAGGTTATGTGAAAATAAAATTCTCACCTTGAGAATGATCTCCTTTAGAAAGAGATACTAAAGCAGTGTTCAAGATAAGGTGCTTATTTTATGCATAAAAAAGTCAATTGACACACAAGCAAATTAAAATCCATGCGTAAGATACCCAACCAATTTAAATCTGATTCGTTAAATTAATGACTCTGAAATACACTGATAGATAAAAATTTGGTGCACTTGTCCTGAATGGATCTTGGTCATTAAATTATTAAGTGTGGTCAAGCCCTCTAGTGTGTTTAGCTGACTTTCACCCGGTTGTTTAATTGTTGATTTACTTTGTATAGACAGTTGAATAGCTATTAATTAACTGTAATGGGACTAATTCATGTACCACGTGATATCTGATAACGTTTGTGCAGGAATATTTTTCTACCAGTGATGGAATGATGCTAGCAGATGGTATCCCGCGGTAACTTCATTTCAGTGGGAAGATTACATAGAGGTATGTTCCATCACCATTGGAGATACTAGTACCGCACAAACGTTATTGGTTATGACGTGGTATATGAATCAGTCCCATTTAGCAGCCAAGTTATTTGGTGAAAATCAATGGAAATCATAATTTGGCAACAGAATTGGAAAACAACCACTTGAATGAAATTCTGTTGGTGAAAATACTCACTGCATTTGGCAAGTGTTGGGTATTCTACCCCAATGCTCTTAAAGTTATCTGGAGCACTGCTAAAGAACCACATCTTCAAAACCATTGTAAAAATGTAATAACATGATGATGATGATGATGACGATGATTCATTTTTTGCAGACAGATAAAGGATTTGATAAAAGAACATTTGAAAAACAAATGTCTGTGATGAGAGGCCAGGTACAGTATTATTTTGATGTTCAAATAATAATATTGTTATGCTACTTAAATTAAGAGACTTTTTAATGTAGCTTTCTTTTTTGGGGGGAGGGGGTGACGGATGGGGAGGTATTTGCCTGTTTATAGCAGTTTGGTTTTTGTGAAATAATTTAAGTGTCTTTCTCGAATTTTAACCAAATATGATTTGTTGCCTTACAGTCCTATATGTTATATCATTGAGGTCAATATCGAGCATTATTGCCAGCATCCAGCTACATTTCCTATATTAGTGATAAGACTACAAAGAATGGTGAAGCCCACTGGAAGAATTCAGGAGTTAATTTTTATTTAGCATCCAAAGACTACAATAATTTAATATGCATTATTTACTTGTTTTTTCTCTTTTTATGCCAATGAACCATACTTTTGGGTCAGACTTATTGTGGCCATACTTTTGGGTCAGACTAATTGTGACCATACTTTTGGGTCAGACTAATTGTGACCATACTTTTGGGTCAGACTAATTGTGACCATACTTTTGGGTCAGACTAATTGTGACCATACTTTTGGGTCAGACTAATTGTGACCATACTTTTGGTTCAGACTAATTGTGACCATACTTTTGGGTCAGACTAATTGTGACCATACTTTTGGGTCAGATTAATTGTGACCATACTTTTGGGTCAGACTAATTGTGACCATACTTTTGGTTCAGACTAATTGTGACCATACTTTTGGGTCAGACTAATTGTGACCATACTTTTGGTTCAGACTAATTGTGACCATACTTTTGGGTCAGACTAATTGTGACCATACTTTTGGGTCAGACTAATTGTGACCATACTTTTGGGTCAGACTAATTGTGACCATACTTTTGGGTCAGACTAAATGTGACCATACTTTTGGGTCAGACTAATTGTGACCATACTTTTGGGTCCAACTATTTGTGACCATACTTTTGGATCAGACAAATGGTGACCATACTTTTGGGTCAGACTAATTGTGACCATACTTTTGGGTCAGACTAAATGTGACTATACTTTTGGTTCAGACTAATTGTGACCATACTTTTGGTTCAGACTAATTGTGACCATACTTTTGGTTCAGACTAATTGTGACCATACTTTTGGTTCAGACTAATTGTGACCATACTTTTGGTTCAGACTAATTGTGACCATACTTTTGGTTCAGACTAATTGTGACCATACTTTTGGTTCAGACTAATTGTGATCATACTTTTGGATCAGACTAATTGTGACCATAGGGGTTGATGGGATAAGGAGGGAGAGGAATGAGAAAAAAAAACATGTTAAGTTATCTTCCTTGACTGGAAGTGCTTATAGTCGTTTTTCTTCTAGGAAAACATGATTTCATCTTTGGTAAAATCATCTGTCTTGATGGGAAATATGCAGTAAAGTCATCATTTATCTTGCGAAGCCTGTAAAATCATTTTTCTGATAGGAAATGTATAGTAACGTCATTTTTGTCTTCGGAAGTATATGTAAAATATTTGTTCTTGACGGGAAGTGTGAGTCATCATCATTCCTGTTTTGAAAGACGGAAATTCCTCTGTCATATTGGGAAATGTGTAAAAAAAAAATGTCTGCTATCAAATGTATATGTAAAGTCATGTTGACACCTTCTGTATAATTTACATTTCAGATATTGAATTTGACACAAGCACTGAAAGACAATAAATCTCCAGTGCAGCTAGTTCAGATGCCGGTTGTTACAGTGGAGAGGAATAAAGGTGCAGGAAGCAAAGTTCGAACGGAGAGTGAGATATTCACACAGAGCTTCTCACACAGAGCACCATTCTTCTCATGGTGCTGAATTGTGGCCATTGTCAAACTCAAAACTGCCGGGCTTTCATTATAGATTAGCCTTTCACTAAGGGCACAAATGACCTCATAAAGAGTGCATATTGCAATGAACTTGAATTAAATGTGCACAAATGATGATGTGATGTTTGAAGAATGATATATTTTTGTTTTAGGATATGCCTGTAGATCACACTCTTAGAGGACTCATGATGAACTAATATTGATATGCAAGGGATCAGTCTTATTATATATGTTTTTGCTCACATAAATCTGTTATTAAAGAATTAAAGCTATTGTGGTCACATGTACACTTTCATTTTCAAAAGATTTTCAGCATTTACATATGTCATGGGCGCCTACTTTAACATGATGTGTTGATAGAAGTTAAGGGGCTGAAGTGCTTATTAACCCTTTCACCCTTAGTAACTTAATGGTGTGCTCTTTTCAATCATATTGGACCAGTCTGTTATTGTCTGGGGGTTGAAAGGGTTAAGAGTTCTAATTTTCTATAATTTATTGATAACATGAACTCATCTACCCCGGAGAAACGATGACCTCTTCTGTAAATCAATGACTTGGGCAAGTCCAAATGTGTCTTCAGGGGTGAATGATTTAAAAATCTTTATCATACCAAATGTTCTGTGTGCTTCTTCACAGAACTTCATAACATTTGAGTTATTATTTACACATTGAAATAGTTAAAGCATCTGAGACGTTTTAATTTTTTAAATACACATAATCAGAGACATGCAAAATTGTGGACTTTTTAAGTTATATAATACACACACACACACACACACATTGGAATCTTGTGATATCGAAGACCACTAAACTTCCCCATTTACTTCCAGATCTCCAGAAATCAAGATAACCAAAATATTCAGATCACATGTTTTATTCTAATAGGACAATGAATACTAATAGACCTTCTCAGGCTACTGCTGAATTTAAATTTGATTAAAGCAATTATTAATTATCCTATCACCTTGACTCCCTAATTGAGTCGATTGTTTTTCCAGCTTTTGCTAACAAAAAGTAAAACTTTAATCTCAAAAGGTAATTTTGTGAAATTGTTTAGTATCTCCATACATCAGACTGAAAATTTACAAATATGAAAGGTTAAAGGTGTATTAGCTATATTTATTTTTTAAAAAATTCATTCTTTTTTTCACTACTTAGATTTGCTGTACAATAACAAAAAAGCAATACAGGTATACAGAGGCATAAAAATTCTGAAATTCCTATATATTTTGTGAAAATTGCTTGAGAAACCAAGTTTTGCAATTAAAATCGTTTGCATATGAATAATAAAATCTCACTATTTGTATCTCCACATACTTGCCAACATTTGAAAACTTTAATGGGGGAGACAATGCACGACAAAATATTCCAGTGGTTAGCCAGACTGCTCGGCCAGTGTTCAAAGGTTCTTTTCCCATTAAGTGTCTATTTCTTACAATTTATTTTAAAGTATTTTTTTTTTTTAAATTTATTACTTTGTATACATATAAATATTAAAATATGTCAATTAGTTGTTTTCAATCAATATTTAAACTAATTTATGGATTTCAATTGTGAATTTTATTGTATTATAAGCCTATTGTATAGATGAATCTTTGTTTTGGGTTTTTTTTAGAAAAAAAAAATATATATATATTTTACATGTATTACTTCCATACTACTGAAGGAGGAAATCACAGAAAATTATTCTTTGTTGTCAAGCATTTTCAATGGAATCAGTGAATTTACTGTGAATTCATTTTTGTTCTTGTTCACTTTACTGACATCATTTTAAAATTTTCAAAGTATATTTGGATGTAATCTATCTTTCATCGATCGGGTTTGGTGTTGCTCTAATAATTTACCATATCAGAAGTAAAGAAAATGGCAGGAAAAACAGCGGCACCTTCCTTGAAATTATCAGTAGAAATTAATCTATATACTGTAAATATTTTTTGTTTATGTTCTGTTAAAATTGATATCAATTTTAGAAAATATTGTTTGATAACGTATTCCCCATTTGAGATATCGTGACTGCCTTTGGTACTCCATGACAGCATTTAGTCACTCCTACAACACATTGCTAAAACCAATCAACCAATGAAGAGGGGTACAAACCAGCCTCTGATTGGTTACAAAACTTTTTTGAAAGCTTGTGTATTGTTTCATGTGGTGGAAATCTTGCATGTCATTTTTCAAATTTCGGGACATTTATCATTTTTGGAAAGAAATATGAAAAAATTGTGAGAAAGATGGGGTTTTTAAAAGAATGATCGGGAAACAGGGCCAAAATTGGGAGTCTCCCGTGGAAATCGGGAGAGTTAGCAAGTATGTATCCAAACAAGACTGGACCTGACCTTATTTTCGCAAAATACATGAATATAGGAATTTTTATGCCTGTATATATCTCTCATTTGTTGTTATTTTACATCAATCTAAGTTGGAAGAAAACAAAATTTTTGAAGCCCAGCTAATGTCCCTTTAATTATTTCAACCTTTTTTCATACTGAATATATTTGTCATTTGATAATATTGTGTCCCTGTTGTGACATTTTACAGTAATCAGGTTGATATTGTGGACATATTCTGGTATATTTGTCTTTTCTTTGTATAATTTGTGTATTTGCAAGACATTGTTTCCACAGTAATCAAATATACATCTCGGTTATGACATGATTATAACATTAACTGGGAACTAGTTTACTAAATTTAACATTGTATTGTCATAAATCAATCTTACCATGATAAAATCAAGTCATGGAAAAGTTAGGAAAGTCATGATCATGGGGGATCAGTTCAAGATTTTAAATTCTTTTACGGTGATAAAATCAAGTCATGGAAAAGTTAGGAAAGTCATGGTCATGGGGGATCAGTTCAAGATTTTAAATTCTTTTACCATGATAAAATCAAGTCATGAAAAACTTAAGAAAGTCATGATCTGGAAGGAATCTTTTCTGACAAAACTGAACGGAATGAGACGACCTGGAAATGGTCTGTTGTTGCTGTTTTAGGTTTTGTATTATTTCACTTTTACTTCTAATGTATTTCACAACACTTTGACATCGTGTTAATCACCAAAGACATGAACATCAACATTTGGTAAAGCTGGGATAGACCTGTATTGTCAGACTTTCTTCAGCAAGTGTATCTGTAATCAAGTATTACTTATTCAGTTCTGTTATATGTAATATTTTTTGTTATTAAGAATTTAATTGCGATACATTTTATGTTATCATACAAAACTGAATTAGTTTAAGTATGTTTAAATCATTGGCACTTAAAACATGAATTAGTATATACATGTAATTGATTTTCATGGATAGACAAGTTTAAATGAAGTGACTTTGTGTGTACAAGATGAAGGATATATAATAGTATTCAACCCATTAAGTGCCCAGGGTGCTACAAAAATTAGTAAAAGGGGGTGGGTAGTTAATGGGACCAATTAATAGTCAAATTGACATAAAACAGTTATTTTTTACAAGGCATAGTGGTAAAATTGTTGTAGTTATTACTGAGGATACCTATTAAAATAGTTCTAATGCTAGAAGGGGGGGGGGGTTACAGATAAACTGTTACTTTTCAGGTCCACATCTCATTGTCAATCAGCTAGAAATGATTCCCAGTAAAATGTAAAAAATGGGAGGGGCACTTATAAAGACATGGGAACTTAATGGGTTTAATACAGTGTATATATATGTGTGTGTGTGTATAAATATATATATATATATATACACACACACACACATGCACACACACACTGGCATTATATATATGTATGTTAATTTGTAGGACATACCCAATAATTTTTCTGTTGTTGTACCTCTGTTTTTTTGTTTTGTTTTTTGTTGTTGTTACATTCAACAATTTTGTCGGAGAGCCTTGTTATTTCTGTGCTGATGAACAAGTGCTATGCCAATGACCAGCATACTCTCACCGTATTCACATTTTACTCTGGTGACCATTAAGGTCGTTTTGCATCTTGTTCCAATTCCTTGTGGTGGCCCTACGGAGTGTCATTTCTCCTTTCTTTTCCTAAATTAACCTTGGTTATCTTCAAATGTAGAGATGGAGTTGGATGCAGACGGCCAGTTTTAAGTCAGCTGTAAAATTTCATTGGTATAAATGCCCTTATTTACTAATCCAAATTGGTGAGCGAAGTGAAATTAAAGACGACTAACAAGGGAACCATCTTTTTTAAAAATTATTTTTCATCACAACTTCAGCACAAGCTAAATTCCGTCTTTTTCATTTTAAGTCTGAGAATGTTTATCAACTTAAGCTATCCTGCAATCTGATTGGCTGAGCAGGCCAAAAGAAGAATTAATTGTATCGGACTTAAAATATACTGAATTTGTGAGCAAATTCAGGTGATAGATGTGCTTGAAAGTTCAATATTCTAGCCATTGTGTCACAAAGGCCTAAAAATCCAATACTTTCTAATGTTGTTTAACCCATTAACCCCTGATAAACAGAGACCTCTTCTATAAATCAGTGACTTCGGCAAGTCCAGATATGTGAAAGAGTTAATGATCTGTCGCTACCTAATACATTGGCCATACTCTGATCTGATGTTTAATGCTAGAAGTAATTGCTTGATCTTTTATTTATCAACACAGAGAAAATTACATTTATGAAATGTTGGTTTCATTGATCATTCAAGAAACCATTTTGTCTGATGTTTTTTTCCATAAAATCTTTATGTCAACTTTGCCTCCATTAATTTATTCAGTTGAATTAAAATGAATAAACATTAAAATGTATTACTGTTATGTTTGTTTTGTGACATTCTATTACATTCCACTCATAGACACGACATCTATCTGGACCAGAAGTCAGCAAATTTAATCGGTACTCATTTTTGACATGTTTTTGACATATTTCCCAGCTTTGTCATTTTCATTCATTTTTAAGTCTCCTCCACTCCTAAGGAGTGTTAAAATAATTTGTAAATTTGAGATTCCCATATTTGTAAGATACCAACACAGTTCAGGTGGCCCATGGACCTCTTGTTTATTTTTGAGAACTTATATTTTTCTGCATGATTATACATGTCACCATAATAAAAATCGGTAACAGTAAACAATGAAACAAAGATTAAGATATGTATATATAATTAAAGAATAACTAACTCTTGCCAGAAATGTTCTTATTATTGATTATCTCTTCAAATAGTTTTTCATGTATGTGAAATTGTCACCAGAAGTGACCTACCCCAGGGTGGTGTCCTTTTTTCTGTAAGCAGAAACTAATAGACCCTTTTTGGGAAAGGGTCCTGTACCCTTCCAATTGGGATTTTTTACATCACAATGGGCTAGATTTGGTAAAAAATGTATTAATTAATTTTACTATCAAAATTAAAAATAAAGATACAAAACTTGTAATTCATTTATCTCTTTGTTAAACTGACAACATGGATTTCATCTGACGACATGAAGGTTTAATTCAACAGGTTTTTTTTTAATATAATTGGGAAATTTTTGCTCAGAATTTGGAAAAATACAGCTGATTTCCTTTTACCTAACCCCAATCATGATGATATTGATCCCTGATAAGTCAATACAATCTGTAATAATTAAGATATAAGGTGACCTTGTGTCCTTTTTTCACTTAAGTCAGTCTATTCCGTAGTAATTGATGTATAAATGACCTAACCCAGAGTGGTGTCATTTTTTTTAGCTCACTTGGCCCTACGCTATTGCTATAAACCAAAGGTCTGGAGTCCGTCTGTTAACTTTTGCATTTAAACATCTTCTTCTCAAGAACCAGTGGACCAATTTTAACCCAACTTGGCATATAGCACCCCCATATGAAGCTGCATAAAGTTTGCGTATGAAAAAGGAATAGGATTAATAGGGACCCTAAAAGGGGCCATAAAGGACCAAAACTTGGTACACTTATGAACCAATGATCAGATGAGTTTCAAATTATGTATTCATGATTGTAAAGTCAATATCTACAAAGTTTGCAAGCGAAAATGAAATCTCTCCGTAAACGAGCCACTAGGGAGCGCTTCAGTAACACAGGGTATATTTGTATTACAACTTGTTCAATAACTCAAAACTTATCGACTTTTTGTATACAAAGATATATAAGAAAGTTGTCAGGAATTACCAGAGGATCATTTTGACAACATTTCCAGGTCAAGGTCACAGGTACCTAAGTAAAATTGAAGAAGTACCAATCAATAATCAAATCTCAAGTCCATTATAGCACGATGAATTAGATGTGGAAATGGTCTCAACATGAAGAACAATTACGAATCCCAAACGGATATAAAACCAGGTGTCCGGAAGGAGTCAACATCTGCTGGCATGCCACACCTGTCGCAAATGTTCCATGGAAACCTAGTTCGATGAGCGGGTCAAATTCAAAGTTTGGTGATGAGGTCAAGTTCGGTGAAATGCATGATTGGTGAAACGGAGTCACTCTCTGTGGCCGTGATCCAGAATACTATGTAAAGGAAAATGTTTTTTTATGAACTTTTCGACATTTTTGACTACTTCTCCAGAACCATATGACCAATTTGAACCAAACTTGACAGGAAGTATAACAATGTAAAGCTGCATAAAGTTTGCGGATGAAAAGGGCTAGGACCAAACATGGCTGCCATGGCTAACTATAGAATGAATGAGTCAGCAGATATTTTTGATTTAATACATGTATCTCCAATATTATCAAATCTAGAGAAAAAACCATTACCTTAAAATGAGTGGCTAGCAAAAATCTACAATTATTTCATTTAGGTGGAGATTGTCAGGTCGACCCTTATGTGAGTTATTTCCCCTTTTTGGTGAATTTTTCATATTTTTTTATGTTTTTTGACATTATCTTGAAAAGGATAATAGCTAGAGTAAAAGTGAAAGAAGCAAAATTGTTCGGCATGCAAGATCTACAAAAAAGTCAGTAGGGACAAAATTGTCAGGTTGCCCCTTATGAGAGTTATTTCCCCTTTTAAGTAGATTTTTCATGTTTTTGGATGTTTTTTGACATGATCTTGAAAAGGATAATAGGTAAAGTGAAAGTGAAAGAAGCAAAAATGTTCGACATGCAAAGATCTACAAAAAGTCAAGAGGGCCAAAATTGTCAGGTTGCCTCTTATGGGAGTTATTTCCCCTTTTAAGTAGATTTTTAATGTTTTTGGATGTTTTTTGACATTATTTTGAAAAGTATAACAGTTAAAGTAAAAGTGAAAGAAGCAAAATTGTTCGGCATGCAAGATCTACAAAAAAGTCAGTAGGGCCAAAATTGTCAGGTTGCCCCTTATGGGAGTTATTTCCCCTTTTAAGTAGATTTTTCATGTTTTTGGATGTTTTTTGACATTATCTTGAAAAGGATAATAGGTAAAGTGAAAGTGAAAAAAGCAAAAATGTTCGACATGCAAAGATCTACAAAAAGTCAAGAGGGCCAAAATTGTCAGGTTGCCTCTTATGGGAGTTATTTCCCCTTTTAAGTAGATTTTTAATGTTTTGGATGTTTTTTGACATTATTTTGAAAAGTATAATAGGTAGAGTAAAAGTAAAAGAAGCAAAAATGTTCAGCACATTAAGATCTACAAAAATGTTAGTAGGGCCGAAATTGTCAGGTTGCCCATTATGGGAGTTTTTTCCCTTATAAGTGGATTTTTCATGTTTTGGATGTTTTTTGATTGTCTTGAAAAGAATAATAGGTAAAGTAAAAGTGAAAGAAGAGAAAATGTTCAGCAAGCAAAGATCTACAAAAAGTCAAAAGGGCCAAAATGTCAGGTTGCCCCTTATGGGAGTTATTTCCCTATTAAGTAGTTTTTTCATGTTTTTGGCAGTTTTGTCTTAATATCTTGAAAAGTATAACAGATAGAGAGAAAGTGAAGTAAGCAAAATTGCTCAGCACGCAAATATTTACAAAAAAGTCAAGAGAGCCGGAGTTATTTCCCCTTTTAGTGGATTTCTCATGTTTTTGACAGTTTTGTCCTATTATCTTGAAAAGAATAATAGATAGAAAAAGTAAGGAGCAAAAATGTTAAGTACGCAAACATCTACGAAAAAGTCAACAGGAATTAAATTGTCAGGTTGACCGATATGGGAGTAATTTCCCCTTTTAAGTGGATATTTTCATGTTTTGCTCTGTTTTTCCCTATTGTTTAGTGATCAGCACCATGCTTTTGTTTGGTTTTCAATACATTGTCAGTAAATACATATCACTCATTTTTAAGGTCCAATGAGCCTACTGTTTTTCATGTTAGCGAATTTATCTTTACATATTTTTTATGTTTTCTGAAATGTTAACGAATTTTGCCAGGTGAGCGACTTAAGGCGCCTTGGGCCTCTTGTTATTTAAGTCAGTCTATTCCGTAATAATTAAGCTATAAAGTCGCCTACCCCAGGGTGGTATCCTTTTTTTCTATAAGTTGGTTTAGTCAGTCTTGTCCGTAATAACTGAGCTGTAAATGGGCCTACCTTAGGTGTCCTTTTTTTCTATAAGTTGGTTTAGTCAGTCTTGTCCGTAATAACTGAGCTGTTAAGTGGCCTACCCCCTCGTGGTGTCCTTTTTTCTATAAGTTGGTTTAGTCAGTCTTGTCCGTAATTACTGAGCTATAAAGACTTACTTTAGGGTGGTGTCCTTTTTTCTATAAGTTGGTTTAGTCAGTCTTGTCCGTAATTACTGAGCTGTAAAGACTTACTTTAGGGTGGTGTCCTTTTTTCTATAAGTTGGTTTAGTCAGTCTTGTCCGTAATTACTGAGCTATAAAGACCTATCTTAGGGTGGTGTCCTTTTTTCTATAAGTTGGTTTAGTCAGTCTTGTCCGTAATTACTGAGCTATAAAGACCTATCTTAGGGTGGTGTCCTTTTTTCTATAAGTTGGTTTAGTCAGTCTTGTCCGTAATTACTGAGCTATAAAGACCTATCTTAGGGTGGTGTCCTTTTTTCTATAAGTTGGTTTAGTCAGTCTTGTCCGTAATTACTGAGCTATAAAGACCTATCTTAGGGTGGTGTCCTTTTTTCTATAAGTTGGTTTAGTCAGTCTTGTCCGTAATTACTGAGCTGTAAAGACCTATCTTAGGGTGGTGTCCTTTTTTATTAGGTCAGTCTAGTCCTTAAAAATTAAGCTATAAAGTAGCCTACCCCAGGATGGTGTCATGGCTATAAGTCAGACTGTTTCGTGATAATTAAGCTATAAAGTAGCCTACCCCAGGATGGTGTCATGGCTATAAGTCAGACTGTTTCGTGATAATTAAGCTATAAAGTAGCCTACCCCAGGATGGTGTCATGGCTATAAGTCAGTCTAGTTCATGATAATTAAGCTATAAAGTAAACTATTCCAGGGTAATGTCCTTTTTGTATAAGTCGGTGTAGTGTGTAATAATGGTAACCTATCCCAGGGTAGTGTCCTTTTTCTATAAGTCGGCTATGTATGTAATAATTAAGCTATATAGTAACCTATCGCAAGATAGTGTTCTTTTTAATTTAAGTCGGTCTAGTATAACTAGTAAACTACAATTTACGCAAATATTTAATTCAAATACATCTTTGATCATTTCTGACACAAATATTCTAATAACATTCATTTTTTTCTTTCTGAAATATCCGTTCTGTCTGGTATGGGAATTTTTCTATATTGGCGGGGCGAAAAGACGACATTTTAAGGTCGCAAATTTGCGGGGCGAAAAGACGACATTTTAAAAGCCATTCTCTGTAAACTTCAATTTTTTTTTATATAGGGTCGGAAAGTCAAGAATACGGATTTCAATGAAACTTTATACTTTATACCTGTATGTCAAACTTATTTGAAATTTGGTGTCAGATTGATACCCTGAGCTGCCGTTGCCATGGTAACCATATGTCGTCGTATATGGATTCCAGATAGGTAATTCAAACTGAATTTCCCTTTTTCTTGGCATGTCAACATTAAACATACTGATCTGAAGTCTTAATATTTATTTGTCAGCATGAAGATGATGCTCTAATCAAATGATAAAAATATACAAATTAAAAAAAAAAAAAATTCTGGTTATGCCAAAAAATAGATTTTGGCATTTTTTGGAATTTCTGGAAAATGGCAATTTAGACCAAATTTAATGATAGAATGTGTAAAAATGCATCAACAGATGTTCTTCATATAATGCATAAGTAAACCTTACATCATAAAGTTTAAAATTAAAAAAAATAAATGCGTTGCCATGACAATGCAAAATGAAAATATCTTGTTTTTTTGAAAATTTCTGGAAAATGGCAATTTACACTAACTTTAAAGACAGACAGCTTGTGAAATGCACTTACAGATGTTTTTCATATAATGCATAAATAAACCTTACATCATAGAGTTTAAAATGAAAAAAATTGGAATTGTGTTATTTTTCTTTTAAAAGTAAATGCGTTGCCATGACAAAATGAAAATATCTCATTTTTGGGAATTTCTGGCAATTTACACAGACAGATTTTCTTCATATAATGCATAAATAATCCTGACATCTTTTAAAGTTTAAAAAAAAAAAAAAAAATGGAATTGTTGATTGCTTATACCGGTAGATTTTTTTTAAAAAAAATGCATTGCCATGACAATATGAAATGAAAAAATATCGAAAATGTCATATTTGTGAGTTTTGTTTATCATGCCCAGTTTTTGTTCCAAATAACTATCAGCTCAATTGGATCTAATTAACAATTTCACAATATTGAATGAGATAAATATCAAATCAAGATTTTGGTAACCATAGTAACCATTCATTTTACAATTTGAAAAAAAGGGGGTACTTTTGCATGTTTTGAAAAGAATCTACCGGTATAAGTAATCAACGAAGAATCAAACAGGTAAATTCCACCAGTTTTGCAATTTTATTTGTTTTCACAAAATAAATTATGTAACTGGTTACCTTGACAACCAGTATTTTAAACTAAAATATTTTGATACCGGCATATGGTTGAACAGTTGCTGGATAAAATGATGAAAATATTCTGTATCAAAGATATATCCAGGCCTGTGATTATAAAAAGACATAGCAATGCTTACTTTACTAAACCTTTCCGATGGTATACCCCATGCTTATAATGGTTTCAATACACTACCTTCAAAATGCATATTGAATTTGGACCCGAGGTTAATATACATTTATCATATTTTTAAAAGCATACAATGATGGAAATTTCTGGCTTGAATTGTTTTATCATTTTATAATTTTATTTCATTATTATTTTATGATAATTTAATTCATGTTGTATCCGGCGGTTTGATTGGGTACTAACAACTTCTCATTTGTAAACATTATATAATGCTTCCCATGGAGATAGTTTCTGCAAAGTTTGGTTAAAATTGAATGACTGATTCTTCAGAAGAAGTAAAAACAATGTCCAAATTTGAAGTCTAAAGTATCTGCTGACTCATTTGTTCTTTTTTAGCCAAAGCATGCATGTTTGTTCCTAGCTCCTCTCATCTCCAAAATTTATGCGGCTTCAAATAGGGATAATGCCCGATTAAGTTTGGTTCAAACTGGCACAATGGTTCTTGATTTTCTATTTACATAGGTGCCTGTGACCTTGACCTTTGACCCAAATGACATTGGAATTTTGTCATAATGGTCTATTGAAAGTTCTCATACACCTTAACTCATAATAAGTTTCTCGTATATCTCTGTATACAAAAAGTTAACCGGTTTTTTTTTTTTAAATTATTAAGCTATTTGTACGAAACTAAACCCAAAGTTATGAAAGCATCACCCAACGGCTCATTTATGAACAGATTTTATTTTTATTCCCAAACTTTGTAGATGTTGACTCAACATACACGACGTCCAACAACAGACAAAAGACGATAGCAATAGGTCACCCCGAGTCCTTGGCTCAAAACTTATTTTTTTGTGTATTTCCAATGTTTTAGATATACAACACCCTACATTTTGAGCATTTACAGCTATATCAAGTACATATGACCTTTGCACCAATCACCTTGAAAGTTTGTCAAAATATTTTTTTTCCGATGCATATATCACTGTTATGATCTACCAATGAATTTGTAAGACTGAAATATCCCTAAATACCTTTTTTCATAAAATCTAACAATGTCAGTCTTGATCAATCAAACGCCTTTATTTCGTTACCATGTCAACTAACACCCACTATTGAATTTGTAATGTCAAAATACCCTGTAAACCAATTTTCAGCAAAATGAGGTAATATATTAATTTTGACGAATTAGTGGCCATTATTTTGTTACCATGGCAACTGAAATTTTTCATACATCTACCATTGGATTCGCAATACACAAACACCCCATAATACTACTTTTTCATCCAAATCTGACAAATTTAAAATCTGACCAATCATAAGCTTTTATTTTGTTACCATGGTAACCAACGCATCTGTAAAATCTACCATTGATTTCATCGTACTAAAATACCCCTATCTGCTATTTGTTATACAAAAATACCCCTATTTGTTAACTTCAGAATAACTCTATATACACAAATTTTCAGCCTAATCTGATAAATTCCTAAAGAATCAAAACTTTCCAATATTTGAAAAAAAAACATACTTTATTTTTTGCATATAAATTCTATCAAATGTGAATTTATCCTCTGTGAAATCGAAGGAATTCTATCGGCGCATTTTTAAGAAATATTGAATTAGATTATAAAGGACTATGTGGTAAAAAATTTTAAAATATGAGGTGTATGATTACCATGACAACACAAATAAATAAACTTTTCAATAAGATTTGTTGTTCCTACATGAAAAGCAATGATTTAGCAAAATTTCATAAAAATGCTTACAGAGAATGGCTCTTAAGGTAGCAAATCTGCGGAGCGAAAAGACGACAAAACGCCAGGCAAAAAGACTACAAAAGTAAGTTGCTAATTTATGGGATATTTTGCCGTCTTTTTGTGTCAATTTTGCCGTAAGACGACAAAATGCCAACTTGTTGTCTTTTTGTTTTGTCACCTTTTCACCCCGAAATAACGAAAAGTTGACAAGGCACAAATCAGCCACCATAATTGTCAATTATCAACATTTTCACTTCCATACTCGACAAAACTACTAGGTTTTTGTTGAAATAACAGTTAACCATGATTTGAAAAGATAGCTGTATAAACGAGATGGCAGTGCAAACCAAAGGTTTTAGAATTGTAGTAACAGTGGCAATCCATAAGTTTTTCAAAGGGGGTGCTAACATAATACTACTTTTTCAAATTGCTATACAATACATACATCATTGTACATATTTCACAAACCGTTGAAGAAATTGTGAAGAAAGAATCTGTTAGAGGGTATGGTCCCAGATTGGTTAACTCTCTCAAAAGTTGTTTTAGCAAAGCTAAACCATATATGTATAAGAAACAAATACTAGGGGGTACAAGAAGTCAGCCTAAAAATGTTGACAAAACCTGCCATTTTGAAGGTGTCTATACTTCAAAAGTATCACATTGAAAGATTAACTCCCTAAAACGAAGGAATATTCAGCAGACATAAGCTCAATACTTATTGATTTGGGAATATGCATTCCAGTACTTTTTGGAATTTAACAGGAAACAAATACTTGTGGAATGGGGTATGGATCACCAGTAAATTTTTACTTTTTGAAGTCCTAAGAGGCCATTTTATAGCTTCTAGACCCTAATTAAATTAGGAGATGTTTGTCCTTTCAAAATGATTATATTGATAAACTGGTTATCTATTGCTTTAAACACAAAAGCCAATTTGCAAGAACATGGTGACAGTCTGGTTTGAATTGTGGCAGAGAAAAGCACGAAAGAATAAAAAGAAATAACACATTTTTGTTG